>JBAMJV010003083.1:0-187868 GCA_037951105.1 Echinarachnius parma
CTAAAAAGGCATTGGATTCAAACCATTTATATACAAAATTATGCATGTGATGTTTATTGAAAAAATGATTATAATAGAGAGATCATCAACAATTATCCTAAAAAACGCTCATTGACATTTTTGAAAAAGTGTACAGTTTTTTTTAATTAAAAAAAAAAAAAAAAATCATTTCATTATTTGGGCCCCCAAATAATTATAAGATCAGTATATATTATTGATATTTCAGCCGTTTCATGGATCAATTTTGAACCAATAAAGGTTTATTCTGCCATGTAAAATTGTGTATGTTCTCTCAAATTCGACACTCAAGTTTTCATTACCTCACAAAGTAAATTGTTGATGTGCAGCGCCCTCTCTACCAAAACTAAACTACCCCTTTAATACACACGCTCAAGCGCAGCTCTACAGAGAAGAGAGGAACTATCTCCCCAAGCCTGTTTCAGAGCCTGGTGGACAGCATGCGTAGCAGATGCACTGAATTATTCCAAACACATGGTGGACACAACCCACCGTTGATTTTGTGTTTTTGGGTAAACTGACATAACCTTCATTTCCAATTCGTCTTGACTTCCTCACCTGTCTATAAACTCTGTTGGCCTGAAATGTCCAGGCTGTGACAGGTGATACAGGTAACGGTTCCATGCAGTGCCTTTTTCAGTTATGTCAGTAAAGTAATATCATGGTTATATTGACATGGTCCAATGTGAGTAGGGTGTTTAATTAATCCCTGTGTTCATTTTGGTTAATTTGGTGGACAGATTTTCAAGATATGACATGAGAAAAAATATAAGTTTCTTTTGAGCTCAGTGTATATTGTTGTTATCTCATATGTCCACGAGGTATTGTGTGAACATTTCAAGTCAAATGGACATTGCAATGGCCAAGTAAATGAGCGAAAATGCAAAGTGATAGTCACTAACTCACAGCACTCGACTTTGTACACAGTAAGAAAAACTCCACCGGAGTTTTTTTCTTATCTGAATACTTCGATCGTACATATCTTTGTAACGAAAGGGAAATTTGAAAAACCGAAACCTGTCCCATTGATTTTATTGGTAATACGAATACAAAAGGTATGAGGGTAACCGCTAGAATTTAAATTTTATTTTGAGGATTTGGACAATGTTACTAAGTCCCTTTAAAGGGCCATGTAATGCGAATACATGTTTAACTTTTATTTATCTGTATTAGTGTATACATCAAATATTTGTAAACTGTTTAAAAAAAACGAAATATGTTTTGTTGATTTTCAAATATTTTTGCAATTATTTTGTTCATCTTGCCAAGCAAGCCTAAGCCCCACCTCTTAAAAAACTCTCTAGAGTGAAAATCTGTATGTGACCTCATCTGTCAATCAAAACTCAGTTACTTGTAAGATGAACATGCACCTTCGCCCCAGCAGGCTGAGCGCCTGCTCACAATAGTATCACATCCTTTGAATACACATTCCAACCCATACAATTTCAATTTCAATAGCAGTTGCTACATGTAGTCAGAAAACCTCAACCTCATAAGGACAAGAAAGCACTGATAAGCTATTGACATCACTGGTCAGGCTTACATTAGATGGAAAAGGAGAAGGACAAGATATGCCACACAAGAGCATGCCTGCATGCTCCATACAATAGCTTGTCAGTTGCCTTTCTTGTCATAATGATGTTGGGCTTTTCTCAAATAGCAACTGCTATTGAAATTGAAGTGTGGTAGTGGTAGTGTATTAATCATGTGATACTATGCAGGCGCTCAGCTTCGGTGAAGTGCATTGTTCATTTATAAGTAACCGAGTTGTGATTGACAGATGAGGTAACAAGCATGAATGTCACTCTTGAGACATTTTCTTGTGGGCGTTCCCTATTTGATTTTCAAGTTGATTTCTTGTTTTATTGACTTTTCCATAGAAAAAAATAATTATTGTAATTGAATCCACGTGAAAGAATATCACCTGAAAAGTGGTCTTGAGACCTTTTACAGATGGTAAATGGGGGGGGGGGGGGGGGGGGGGGGGGGGGGGGGGGGGGGGTTGAACCCCCCGCCCCCCATTTTGGGTCATTTTTTTATCAAAGGGATTGCCCTGGCTGCTTGGGTGACGTGCACGCAAATTGCACCATTATCAAGTATATAAATGCAAAATCGATACCCCCTCCCAGACCCTTCCCCTCTGGCTCTGCCCCCTGCCCTCGGCCGCTTCGCTTACTCGGGACATCATTAGTGGCTGTAGGCTAATGTTGTTGGACCTTACATAATGTGGCCATATGGTTAATGTTGACTGTGTGACACTAAATACAATAATTTGTGTGCGTGTTGGGGTGCATATTTATTAGTGTGTCAATTATTTGTTTTACCTTCCGTGAAAAATATATGTAAAGGAACTACATCGTCTAGATGGCCTAATTTTCACAATTCGGCCTCTCTATATGTAATTTTTCCAGGACAAAATAAGAATTTGGCAGTCATTTCTCATGAAATCAATCAATATTTGGGGTAATTAGTAAATATCTAATTGTCCAAGGGAACGCCCCTTTTAACTCGCCAAAATGTGACGTCACCTAAAGAAACGGACTAATGACTAAATTCTGTAGATGACGCGTCATGCGTAAGCCAATGAATTGTCAATCACATGTCGATCACGCTGCCGATTCCGGACCCTAAATGTGGGTGGGCGTAAAACTGGCTGCTAGTGAGATTTTGGATAAAAAAAACTAGTCTTTAAATCACTTACTGTGTTATTTTCATGTATTTTTTGCGGCATGACCCTTGTTTCATGTCATCAACTATGGATTAAGTGTCAAGTACGTGTATTTTTTTTAGGTCCATTAAAATTTCTGGTCGGATCCGAATCATGACACGCTTCCCCCCAGATACAGTTAATCCGAATTTCTAGGTATGCACCAGATTTGCACAAGTTTAAGACAAAAAATGCAAAAGCTCCCTACCGTGGGAGGGGGGACACCCCCCTCCACTGCTCAGTAACTTCGCTCCCCTCGCATTGTCTCATCTCCACCTCTGGCTCAAAGTTGGCAACCCTGTGAATGTGGTTGGGCATGAGCCCCTACCAAACAAATTGTGAGCCCCCTTAGTCTTTGTCCCCCCCCCCCCCCACCCCCCCCCCCCCCCAATCCAAAACTGCTTCTGCGCGCCCTGTTGACCAATCACCATTTCACTTGCAGGCCACCACCACTCACAATTCGCTACCAACCATTACCAACCTCCATCACTACACAATATACCACCATCCACCAACCACCACCCTCCATTACCATTTACTGCTTGCTGCATGACCCACTGCAATTCAACTGCTGGCACACTCATCACCATCCGTACACCCACTTAAGCCCGGCGCTGACAGAGCCGACTCGACACCGATCCGACTGGTTTTCAGCCTGATTAAACTCAGTATGCGTTGCCCTCAGGACTCCGAGTTTAGCCAATCAAGAACCAGTCAGAGGTCATTCGAGGCCAATTCAACATGTTAAATCGGCTCCGACTCAGCGAAACTGACTCTAGCCTGACTGAAAACCAGTCGGATCGGGGTCGAGACGGCTCTGTCTGCGCCCGGGCTTTACACTGGTCACATTGTACAATGATGAGGGAACAAACATAACTTCGGTGCAAAATGATTGCAGGTCATTGTTTTATTATTTTTGATTCTTTTTTCCCTCCTTGTCATATCACGGCACAAAGTAATAATTCTGTTTGTGCTTAGTACGATCCAACACACATAATTTCGTTTGAGGACCATCAAGCCATTTCGCTGCTACCAGACTAAGCGTCATCTGGCAGTGTTGTGATATAGCCATAAAGTCTTCTTGTGACGTCAGCGATGACGCTCATACTCCAACACCTACTCCATTCCTCATAAATATATATATTTTGTGAAAACACACCAACTGTTTGTTTATTTATACGTCAAAATTGTACGAATAACGTGGGTGGCTCGACCTTTGAAAATTCCAGTAAATACAGGATAAAACATTACCTTTCACCTTTATTATCTACAACATAAAAAGTACTTGTCCTTAACAATACTGGCACGGAATATCACTTCACACAACCTCTACGTTTTCATAAATAATAAATAAATATATGGTGTAACAAGCGCATCACAGTTGTCCATCAGGCATAGTTAAACCCTCTGCACAACCGTGGTGAAATGATTGCAGTGTTGATAAACGGCCCTCATCCAATGTAGGTACACAGAGGGGTGGGCGTGGCCGTGTGGATGGAGGGGCATGCATCAGGTAGGGGTGGGAGCAGGGTAATGGGATGACCCCCTATGCATGCATGTGACCTAATAGATTGATTGCACACTAACACCAAATGGCAGAGCTAGCGGGGAGGTACCATTCATCACGTTCATGTTGAATAGGAGGGAATGGTGACTGAATGATTGGGAGTTGGGCCAAGACTACCAGAGATACACACAAAGCAATGTTCTCTATGCAACAAGGCCACATGTACGATACGGTCCATCTAAGAGGCTTGTTTGCATGAAAATACACTCAACAGTTTCCTTGTAAACATGGGGCGCAAACTTCAATAAATACCCTACACACGTTCAATTACAAACTCAAGTTGAATACACTGTTATACATCCATAGTTTTACGTACATTATTTCATACAATGTTCGAGTACTGACACATTTCTAAACATCGCTACCACCATTACACGTGAACAAATACAATGACCACCCAACGTTTTCTTATTGCATTCTGTGTTTGATTTATAATAAAAATGTTTACAAAAAACATAGTTCCTATACTATCCACAAGACAGGGGGTTATTTAGGTGAATATAATAGGTTGACAAATGACATGATTGTAAGATTGACTATATAGAGGCAAGAGAAGGAACGGAATACAACCAAGACCATGTAGATAGGTGACAAACAGACGTACATGCCCTGCTCAATGGCACATTGCTTATTTGCATAAATTATTAATTTAAATATATTTATAAAGTAGTTACTTTGAAAAAACAAATAGCAAATCAGTGCTTACGTATTTGTCCCGACATATATTTGGGCATAATCATAAACTTTGAATAGAAAAAAGTAAAACTATTGGCCTTTTCTCATTTAGGTACATGTACTGAGGCAGAAATCTCATTTGCATTGTTTATTAGCAATGGTAAGTACATCATGAATAAAGTGTAACAAAATATATGCATTTATGTTAATCTGAGATGTACTTGATCTCTTTGTCGATTCAATAACAAAACATGGACAAAATGGACTAATACGTATTATTAAGTTTAAAGGCTGTAACTGCTTCAATTTGAAAAAGGTCCTGGGAAAAAGATTGCAGAAACATTCAACATCATATTCATCTCAAGCAGTTCATGGTATACACCAATGTGCTAACAGCATGAACACAATATCAACAACAAGGGCACCCGATTTGCATTATAAATCAATGGCCTTTCAGCAACTTGGTACATTATAGGCAGTGATTAACAGACATATCACTGAATCATATTACATGTGTGATTTAGTTTGATTAGGAGCACGGAGGTAGGATGGAGTCAACATAGGAGGTGGTGGGATATTATAATGGTTTGTAATCATTATTGTAGGTTGTTTCTGGCAAGCTTTCTCTGGCAACCTTAAAAACTTGCCAGAGGTTTGCTGACAAAGCAACAACTAATGTATGCAAAGTGGACTGAATTGTATATACCGGTACATGTATTACAATTAGGATCATGATTATTGAACAGTTGTCTGGTCTCAAGATCATTAGTTAAAGATGCTATTTGATTAACAGTCAAGTTACAAATGTTGCACAACATTATCATAATCACAGACCAGCTATTCAAATTACCTGTTCCTAATAAGTGCAACCTTGTATGCATGTGTTGTTGCTGTCACACAAACCTTGGGCAATGTTTCCAGTTGCTAGGAACAATCTTTGCTAATAGGATATGCATAACATTACATTATGGTAGTGTTCCAACCTATTCCAGTTAACTGGTTCGACATCGGACAAAATGTTCAGAGCCCATATTCATAGAACCACACTAGCTTAGCTTGAATCAAGGTTTATTTCAGATGATATGTCTAAGTAAGCAACACTAGTAGTGTGTCAGTATGGTTATCTGTGTAAGCAGTACATCCTACTAAGTTAACCCTAGATGGCAACTAAAATAATTGAGTGTTGCATACTTAGCCTTACCATCTTAAATAGACTTATAATGGGACAAAGCTAATAATCAAGTGTTGCATACTTAGCCTTACCATCTTAAATAGACTTACAATGGGACAAAGCTAATAATGAGAGTGTTGCATACTTAGCCTTACCATCTTAAATAGACTTACAATGGGACAAAGCTAATAATTGAGTGTTGCATACTTAGCCTTACCATCTTAAATAGACTTAGAATGGAACAAAGCTAAAGCGGTTTTATGAGTATGGGCAAGGTAATTTGCTGAGAACATTGGATAGTACAATTTGTTACAATTACAGAAGTTAAGGGCGTTGGAACTGAATATAAGTTTTGGAATGTAATCATTTGAAGTGGTCACCTAAGAACATTCAAATACAGCTGTCCTTTGCACTGCTACATTGGCTTTAAAATATCATAATTGGACATTGTGCCAGCCGTACAAATATAAAACCTATTTGTATATCAATAATGTAAAGGAATGGTCTGTTTCTAGTATGTTAAAGCACATACCAGAATTAATGCTGTTTTATTAACATGCATTCCTTTGAATTATTGTTAAGGGAATAAGGAAGTAACTTTGTTTATAAATGCATGTGTGTGTTTGTATATGTAGCAAGACATCTGCCAGTAAAAAGGGTACAAATACACCAGAAAAGAAGGCAACATTTTGGAGAACCATGAGAAGAAGAGACGTTGAAACTTATTACAGAACATGTTTGGTGCAACCTTTGCCAGTCTTCCTTCCAAGCATATATAAACCCTTCACAAAAAATAACTCGCCACTTTGTTAGGTTATGGATTAAATATTACATGTTCTTTTCCCGTAATCTGCTAGATTTATCATTTATATCCCATGGAATATTCCCCACACATCCAGTACTCCATACGTGGATATTTTCCTTGGAATTTTTCCGAAAGTATAAATGAGACATTCTATTCACATAATTATGCAATGAACGATATTAAACAAACTAGACTTAACACCTAGTCCACAACTCATGCAGCCCTTATTTTGGAGGTTATTTGATTAAACTCGATCATTGTACACAATATTGAGTCAAATTTAATCAAATGGGTATCAACATGTGGGCAAAATCTCCATTGAATTAATTAGTCATCATGATTCCTACAAGACATGCTCACTTTCCGTCCTCTAAATGAAGATTTAAATTTGACTAATTTGGTTTCCTCCACGGATAGATAATGGGTAGAGAATGACAAGTGAAGGTGGGAGCAGAGTTTTATCACAAGGTCATCATGTCATCACCCACATTGTATATTTGTTGCAATCTACAACTTTTGTCGCACAACAAAGTGTCAAGTTACCTTTTGTGAAGGGCAGGACCACTCACTCACAACAGATACAAATACATAAAATGACTTGAATAAGGGAGACAATAAAAGAAAGAACAATGACACAAATTACATGACAAAACTAACTAGCTTTTAATTGCTACCACAAAACAAACGGAACAAGAAAAACAACACTTGTCTTTGTTGATCAACATCAATAGGTCAATGGGAGGGCAGGAATACAATAACAATCAAAGCGGGAGAAACAGAAGAAAAGGCAAACTGAATCGGGGCAAAGCCACAACATTAACAACAAGAGCAATAGATTACATCAAAGTCAAGGTATGGGAATCATGGGAATAACATGATGTGAAATACAGAATCAATAGGGTAGAGGGATGTCACACCTCCCCCCATCATGACCCCTACAAATCAGGGGCAACCACAAACTCAGTGGCATATCCCACTGCAATTGTTAGAATTGATTGGTATTAGGTAATGAATAGCCTGTCAGAATTGATCTGTAGTATGCATTTCATATGTCAATCGATTCACTATTCAAATTAAAAGACGCTTATTAAAATATCATGTTACGTATATCAAATAAATAATTTATTTCAATGACAATGGTAAAAAGTTAATGACAGGGAATTGTTAAAAATTAAAACTTTAGACCATGAATTTCATTAAAAATCTCTGAGAAAGATATTCTCCCGGACTGGAAATGTTAAAATATAAAAACAAATGCTTTTAGTGATTCAAAATCTTCACTTGGACATAAAACAACATTTCATATAACTGATTTCATTTTGTGTGTGTTATAGGTCACAATTTTAATGAAGACTTAGAACAAATTTGTTGGATGAGTAATGCAATTCTGTTATCAAACCATAATTAGCCTACATAATTGATATGGTGGAATAATCCACTTTTTATTGAATATGTACATTTACATCAGTTTATTTCTTTTGACAAGCGAGAAAGGAAAATAAGCAGAGGCCAGAGAGGCAACATGAAGAACAAAATGAATAAAAATCTGATGACAAAACAATATCCCACAGCCCCGCTAACAATGAATACAAAATACAACATATGAATTGTGAAGGCAAACTACAACACTACAACTTTGTACACTATACAACATAAAACAAACTTCCATTCTGGGTCAAGGGTCAAAGGTCAAAGAACATGAACTAGATAATGAACGGGTGGACTACAATCTAGCAACCTTGATCATGTAATGTCAAGAGCTACAGAACAATCAACAGACAGAGAGGGGTGGGTTCAACAGTCAAACAAGGTCAAATCATTCATATCATGGTTCTTGCCATGACAACTACAACGGCTTTCAAAAATGTCAAAATAATGGCGCCAGCAAAAACAAACGAGCAATACATTTTATCAACGGTAAAAATTGCACTTTTTTGGCATAAAAATTCAAATAATGTAATTTTCTTGAATGTTAATGAACAGAGAGAATACAGTATCTGATATGAATACAAGTAATTCAACGATGCAACATGTCTAAGATTGCATAGGTTTGTCTTTTTCCTCAGAGTATAAATGTGATATAACAATGTCAACATACCCTAACACCATTCATGCATGTGTGCTACAACTAGTAAGGACAAAATACACAAAGGCGTTTGACCTCAACACTGGCAGTGCAAACGACCCACATTTGTCACTCATCATTCTAAGTGCATTGAAATTAGTTTGATGTAGGAGTAGTATGTAGAACAGAACATAGTGTCTTATAATGGCATTTATAGTTACAATACTACAAAGGAATTGCTCAAATGAAGTCAAATCCATCGTTCAGTACATATAGATGATAGTCATCTTGTTTAGACTTGTGGATATTTGTTTCTTGGTAGTTAAATGCCCTACTTAATATACAACAAATTTTAAAGTCATTTTTAAAGGAAACTTCATTACAAATAACTAGAATCTCCCAAGCATAAGTACCCTAAAAGACTGCAATACTTTCTCCCTGTCCATAAGAGCAAATGATAAATGTCCTGGAAGTTGGCCAACAATGCAAACAAGTATTAAGTACTTATTTCTGTTTCTTTGTATTAATAAGCGATCATATTGTCCAATTCATGGTTTATTTGCTGAAAAAAGATCAAAATATACTGAAACAATTGTTGATCTTCTAATATCTTTTGAATCGGTATGTGATGGAATCAAATGGACTGCCAGACTGAATTATGTCTGAGTAAATTTAAAAAAAAACATTTGCATTTTGCACCTCCACATGAAATCTAGAACATTCACAAATACTGTGGTACAAGTAAATTAACATTAACATCACAAAAACATGTTACTCATAAAACTCTGTATGTTTACCAAATATAATTGAATACATTCAAAATCACACAATTTTTTCTATATCTCAAAAAACAGTACGCTGTACATAATTATAGATATGTCTCTACACAAGTGTTCACAGTTTTGTACACAGAAATATTAAAGACAATCTATACATGATAACAAACAGAACATATTAACAAGTGTCTGAAGTAGACAAGAATCTTTCACATGTTTTACAACCTGTATCCCCAATGTGTTAAACACATGTGCACAGCTACAATATCACCATTTTCTAGCTCAATTAAATTGTAAGTGGTCCCTTTCTCATGTGTTTGAATTTATTACATCAATTTTGTTTAGAATTGTATTGAATTGAGAACACATTATTTGGCTAGTGCTGCATCTTGAATACTATAAATTTTGATAAACATCAACTGCTGGAGATAATAATATAACATGACGTATAATGTCCAGTATCTCTTTATGGTACCCATTTTGCTGGAAATTCATAATTTCATTTAGTCACATTTTCAATATAATTTTCTCTATTGGTTAATTTCTAAATGTTCATGGGAGACAATATATGAACGAATATTTTGTCCCAATACACAAAGTAACCTCATTTGGTGATATTACAGTCCATGCTTATAACTTTCAGAACAAAGTCAATATTTGAAGGCATATAACACAAGTTATATTGCATATTTATGCAGAGTAATGAATAATCGACCATCGTCTTCTCATCAATTTCTCACTGCTTCCTTGGTTATGTGATAGTACTTGGTTAGGCAGTGTATCTCTGGGATAATCTATATATATACATGTAAACATGTGCAACTTGCTACTCCACAGTACTGCCAGATGTGTCATGTTGTCAACACAAAATACAAGCGACTCAAACAAATTAACCCTCGCAGCGCTACTGGTGTGTAAAGTCAAACCTGTCTTCAGAGGTCACCTGCCTCAAGTGACCACTAACAGTGGTCCCCTGTACACAAAAACAGTGGCCCATGTCTTATGGTGGTCACACAGGTTTGATACTACGAGAGTTAAGTTTCTGATTGGAATCTGTGAAAAAGCACTGTAATAACATGACATACAGAGTCTAGTAACAAATCAATGCTCGGATCCTGGCCCATGTAACAACGCAAACACATTTTGTCTGATTTAAATATGTCAATACGTACAACTGAAATGTAAATGAAATATGTTTACAATACCACACCACACATGTACACTCCTATCCAAATATGCAGATTGCAGTTAGAAAATATGGCTAAGTATTGCTTATTTTTCAGACCATGTTTTCACAAAATTGAATTGAAAGGGTTGGTTTGTAATTGTATACACTGCAAATGCAAGACTTATGTGCATCTTGACCATTTTCAATTTAACACAATGTGTGAAATTGTTTATACACAAAACACCCATTAGAATTCTCTGCTTAAATTTTGATTGACATACTACATGTATACTACCATAATTGAAGGGGACTTACTAAGTCTGATTTATAGTAGAATACTGGATTATGTAGATTTACCCAACACCTAATACAGACACCACTTATTTTAAATTGGTTGTATTCATTTGTAAATTTGTTTGAATAAGACATTATTTTCCCTGTGTCAATCTTGATAAACTATCTTGTGAAATAGGGGCTATCTTGAGATTCTTGTGAAACAAATACTGCATATTGTAGATGAGAAAACAGGTGGGAATAAATACAGAACTTAAAAAAAAAACATTTGTCTTACTTAAAAAACAGCAATATAACACAGCAACAATCTTGAAATTCAACACAGCAAAAAAAAAGATTTATATTTTGTTTCCATTAAAGAGAGAGAGAGAAAGAGAGGAGAACTAAAAATCACTTAAAAACTCACTCTCAAATGGCAATATCTTTTTTCAACAATTATTATTTAACACACACAAAACATACTCAAATTTAAAACACTCAAGTTATTTTTCTTCTTTAAAGATACAGGTGTATTTAAAACTTGAATAATTATAAATAAATAGTAATCTTAAAACATACAATAACTTGAAATAACCACTATGTTTTGCACACCCTGTTTTGAACAACTCTTCAATCTCACAACACGTTGTGTATCTTTGACCACACCGGGGAAACACATCAAACAAAAGTCATCATAAACTGCTTTATCAACAACAACTGTAAAACACTCTGGGCCAGTTTTTCCGTGGGAAAAAATAAAGTCACAAACATTACGAACTACAAACAACTTCTATTACTGTATGATATTTAAATAAAATGAATATAAAAATTCATCATAACAATCCATGCTTTTGCACAATAGTTAAAACAAGACAAAAAAACACTTCCATTTTGGGAAAATGCTGGTGCAAGTTTTACCAAGGATAACATCAATTTTTGGTAACTATTTAAAACTAGAACACACGCACACACAAGCCAAAATTATGCAATTATCAACTACATCAACGGATGAATCACAGAAAATATGTGGAGAGTTAATATCCCAGCTAATTGAACCTCCCTGAATTACATCAAATAATCTCCCTTTTAGGTTTCTTATCCCTTTTCCTTCATAGTTTAGGTCAGGCAATACAACTGCATCAATTAGTCACTTCCTAGAATATATTCATGTTAAAATAGCTTTGCTTGCCACTTGCTAGGCTGCCAGCTGAGCTACATACATACATACATGTGACACACTATGCATAGATGCTGTGAGAAACCTCTCTGAGCTACATACATACATACATGTGACACACTATGTATAGATGCTGTGACATACCTCTCTGTATAGAGGCTAGCTGGGACACGCTAACCCTCTGAACACCACAGCTACATAGAGTGTGTAATAACCCAATGGAGTATTGCACAGAGTGGTGCTTAGGGAGTCAATGTGTGCACGGTGTACTAGTCAGTACATTGAATGCCACACCATGGACATGTATGTGACAAGAGACAGACAGACAAACACACGGTTAACCCTGCAAGTACCCTGGCTGTATATTGCCAGATATAAGTCTACAACCTGGGCAGCAGCTGGTACACACAGGGTGTATGGAACTCATCACATGAGTACAGTGGCAAACCGCTATGTTTCCAAGGGCAACGAGCAAACGGTTACAGGCAGACGTCACATGACTTGGACAGAAGTATCGAGCGTTCTGATGGGTGGAAAATAAGAGAAAGAATACAAAGACAGGAGAAAAAGCAGGGTTAAACAATGAAACATGAACATGGCAAAAGTACAACAAACTGCTGATTACTTGGTTGATGTGAAGACAGTATGAATGGGGGATTCAAGTGAAAACTACATAACATAGGCAGTGATTACTTCAAAATAATGAAACATACACAAATGAATGTGATCACAAATTGAATCCCTAATTCGCAATAAACATAGTGTGTACAGAATCCCTTGAACTACTGAAATTGTTATATTTTCAACCATGCCTACATAGCGCTTCTCCGGATTGTACTTTCAGCTCCTCAACTAAATTGTACCACATATACACGGTTGCGCGAGTAGTAAACCGATTTTACCTTGCTAGCGATTTAGCGCTTTCCTCGACCAAATTTGTGTACAGTTGTCGCTAAAATTGTCCTTAGCAAGCTTTGGTGACTAACAAAATTTAGCTCTTTGATAAGCTTCCATACAACTTCATGCATTTGTCTGAATGAATAGGACTTAATGCAATTAGCCCACACAGCAGAATCTATTGTTGCAATTGTTAAGATGTCTACAAATAAAGACATGGCGTAGCAATAGTTGTGAATTTGGGCAGATTGCGGTGTCATGATAGGTCATCCTTCACTACGAATTGGAACTTAGCACAGCAGCGTTTTCTGAATATCAACTAGGCCGAGGAAACGTCCGGATGGGTTAGCAGCGTTTCATGAATATGGCACTGGTTCCCACGGTGATTGGGTTAATGTGCATCATTTCCTATGGGATTCCTGATATTTCTGCACATCTATGCTTTGCTGCCTGTACAAAAGCACAGATACGAAGTTTTGTTGCAGAAGACACTAAATGCCAGATTGGACATTATTAAAAGGGACTTAGTAACATTGTCCTCAAAATCCAATTGGAATTCTAGCGGTTCCCTCATACCTTGTTGTATTCGTATTAACAATAAGATCATAGGACAGGTTTTGGTTTTTAAAATGTCCCTTTCGTTAAAAAGATATTTACGACTGAAGTGTTCAGATGTTAAATATTCCAACGGATCGCGAAAAACATGTACAAAGTGAGTGCAATGAGTTTGTGAACATCACTTTGCATTTTTGCTCATTACTCGGCCATATGACGTCCATTTTACTTTAAATTTTCACATAATACCCTGTGGACATATCAGATAACAACAATATACATTGTATCAATCATTCATCACTTTTTGCACATGTCAACAAAGTTACTAGATCCCTTTAAGGCCACCATTGTACAACATAAAAACCATGCCTGTCAAAGTCTACCGCAATCATTACATATCAAGGCATATTTTTTAACTTATGATCACATACTTTTATAATTTCTTCCCATTTCAGCACCTCAAATTGCACATTTCTCAAATGGACAAAAAACGGGAGATTGAGATATTACTATTTGCAACAAAACTCGGCAAATATTACTCGCATACACATTGGTTATATAATGTTGAATATAGAAGTATATAATGTTGAATATAGAAGTATATAATGTTTGAAGCTATCTGCTGATTCTACCATACAGGGTTATACATGAGTCATGCAAACTATACAGTGGCTGGAACGTGTGATGCCGTTGTTACAAAAACAACATAGAATCAAGAGGACATACCAATCCTGATAGAAATACTTGCCAATATTTTCTATTATTTTGTCTTTTGTTGTGGTTTTCATAGGACCGATACAACATACATTGAGAAGGGAAATCAATCTGGAATTAAATAGATGTACTTATTCTGAGTAATAAACAACAAATAAAGCCTGCAAGTGAACGTCTACGGAATATGAGGGAAAGACCACGTTTATTATTCTTCATTGATTTCCCAGCTTGATGAATCCATGCTCAGAACAGCTGTGTGATACTGCAGCGCACTGGAAATCATCATTCTTAGCACCATACTCACCGTAATGCTAAACAAATTTGGAAAATCGCTAAAAATATATATATAATACATGTTTATATCACCACAAAATAAGCTTGGTAATGTATCTACATACATGTACTCACCATTATTACTTTTAAAATTGTCATTTAATAACTCATATTAGGTTAATCAAAGTTATTGGCATTAATTCCATTGCTGTGGCTGCCATAATCATAAAAACTGAAGATAAACTGAACTAAAATAAGGTACATTTCTTTCCAATCAATGACAATGTATTGTTTATTGATTCATTCCTTTTTTACTCTGTAAATGTTAAGATACTGGTGGCAGTCTTTTGACTAGCTCCAGTTGATTATGTCAGATCTGGAATAACAATTTAATAGTAGTATGATGCATTTGAAAATGCTTAATCCTACAGTCCAAACAAATTACCTGGATAGCTTGTATAAACCAACTACATAGCTGGGACCAACCATAAAGGCATAACAACCATTTAATGTTCAGCTACATGGTAACCATTTCTATTCCTGGGTTGAGAGCACCAATGAAGTGTAAACAAGACGTCTCGCTGAAGGACAAATGATGGGGCTTCTATCAAAGTAGAGTGCCAACTGATTTGTAAAACATTCAATGTTGGTCGTCGTCCATGTCAACATTGTCACTAGGCCTGGCATCTGATTCAATGCTCTCATTAAGTAAGACAATTACTTGCTTGGCAGATATTAGTTAAGTAATTCACTAAAAGCCCTCTGATAAAGTAAGACATTTACTTGCTAGGCAGATATGAGTTAAGTAATTCACTAAAAGCCCTCTGATAAAGTAAGACATTTACTTAGTAACTTGCTAGGCAAAGAATTGTTAATTAATTCACTTAAAGCTAACAGTTAAGTAAATTGCTTGAATATTTGAATGGAATACCAGTCCAGACTGCTATCATCAGGCAACCTGATAACAGCCACAAGATTGATGAAGGCTGAACATGACAGCTAACAATTGCATAGAGAAAGCAGAGAAAGCTATGCAATGAGAAAAAAGTTCAGGACCACTACTTGCACCTCTTGTAAAGTAATCACAAACAAACATTTGGAACACTTTTGAATTTCTTGGGTACACTTCTTGAAGTACAATGATGAAGAAATAAGGCCATAGAAATTGCTGCAATTGAAATATGTCACAAAACTTTAAGTGCTTGAAATTACTTCTGGCCTGGAGCTACCAAAATATAATAAATCTTTCTATAAAATGGTTCTGAATTTAATGGATGTGGTGGGGCAAGAGCGCGCACCATGGGTGTCGATCTGTAATTGATACTTATTGTTCAGGGGGGGGGGACACGATCTATTGATTCATCCCTCGCTGAACAATAGGTATTACGTAAGGATCGACGCCCATGGCGCCCACTTTCCAATCGTGAGATCCCGATTTCAAACCCTGTCCACCGCATTTGTCCTTCAGCATGACAATTTATCCACATTGCTGCTCTCTACCCAGGTGTATAAATGAAGACCGGTAGGAGGTGAAAGCCTTAATAAGAAGGATCTTCTCAATGCCCATGAGCCGCTTGGAAGGAATACTCCCCAGGGAGTGGATATGGTGCACACAATATGTGTTGGCTTGCATTGTATCCTATGACCAGGGTAATAATAGTGTGAAGCACTTGGAGATGATATTGGATCATATTAGGTGCTATATAAATCAAACCTATTATGAAGCATAATCCCAGTAAATAAACCTTCCTGAGATCTTTGTGGTGATGAAAAACATGATGCCAGGTACTCACCTTAATATGGTTTGTTAGCTTCTTTGGAGCGCTTGAGCTGCACCTTTAACCTCTTGGTTCCCACTGAGAAACCATTCATTGCTTGGATGGCTGCCTGTGCAGAGATGGGCGAGTCGTAACTCACAAAGCCTGAAAAGGGAGAAAATTTAAAATTGATTTTGAGCTTGTCTGATAGAAAATAGCACTCTAACATTTGTTTTGCATTGAAAAATTTACCAGCGCTTCCATATAATGGGGGGGGGGGGGGGTCTTTTTGGTATTTTGGGGGGTTAAATCGCCCTGAGCCCACATACACTTGTTTTCACTTAACTCCGGCAATACAGAGAAACAAATAAAGAGGCAAATTTAACTTATTGGCCTGAATTCTCACCCCTAGCACTTCTTTAGACCAGGATCAAAATATAAAATAACTGACAGCTGACATGTACATCATAGATCAATTCACAAGTTGAGCAGCAAATGTGAATACGAGGTGCAGATAATCAAAGGGCCTTTTATTGACACCTGTGAATGTGTCATACCGTTGAAATAAGAGATTTTAGAGGACATAATATATAGATTATTTTCACAAAAAACTTTTCATCTTATTAAGGATTGTGTTGTCATAAAGAGCCATAACTCACAAAAACACCTTCTAAGGTTCGTTTTGTGACACAAAGAGCCATAACTCACCAAAACACTTGCTAAGGTTTGTGTTCTTGTCGATGAAGACCTTTGCACTCATGATGCCGCCATAGGCAGAGAACATCTGTACCAGGTCAGCGTCCGTGTAGTCCTGGGGTAGGTGGTATATAAACAGGTTGGCTCCCTCTGGTCCTGCAGTGCAAATTAGCAATAGTTGCCATCAATAGTTGCCATCAATTCTTGCCATAAGTTGTGAAAAATGGGTAACACAATGCTCAAAATTGGCACAGGCCCGCTGGCCCGGGGCCACTCAAAATCTAGCTTAGGGCCACCAAATTTCATTGATAATAAATTCCACTGGCCCGAATTGGCAACCAAATATAATGTAAAAGGCAAAATAAGTACTCGGAGAGACGAGAGTAAGTATATGACAACTGCTTGGTTTAATCGTCGTAAACTCAACTGATCATCCCAGCTTGGTCAGAGTGACCAAGTTAATTTCTCTGTTTGAGAACGTCAACGCAAGCAGGGTGGGGGGAATAAGCAACGCAAACATCTTTCGCTCAATTGTGATCATACTCATATTCTCTCAAAAGAACGAATGCACATCCTGAGCAATAACTGTAGATGATATGCCTATCCATTTTCGGCGATTGTGCACATACGTCGTATAAATAGTAGAGTTATATTGTGGGACACGAGCGTAAGAAAGCTTCATGCGGCGTTATACATGTACATAGTGCATATAAAGATTTCGAGCAACATAAATGGAAGGGATAGCAACAAACAGAGGAATACCTCGCTATGTGGTCTACTTGATAACGAACTTGTTCGTGTGCAGTTCTGTACTGCTCTACATGTACGCTTCTAACTATAGTGTTGGTACACAGTATTCCCAACCGGCATATGGTGACTTTAGGCGAATGCTATCAAGAAGAGATATTGGCGATACATCATTAAACGACAATACGGCGCTGTCCTTTAAAAATGCAACAATCCCGTCTTTAGGTAGCGCGCCACCACCAACGTGCTACAGACAGGTACAGTTCTGGAAAGGTTCAACAGATGCTGTGAAGCCAACGGACTACGCGTGTCCCGGAGTGAAGTGCGGCATACGTTACGTGGTGGACAAGAGCATGAAGACGATGCGGAATAGCCATGCGGTAGTGTTGTTCCACCGTTCCAAGTGGGATTGGGCCGAAATGCATACAAATCGCCCACCCGGACAGAAGTGGCTGTTCTACACTCAAGAGAGTCCGATCCACACAAAAAGGCAAATTATTCCCCCGAAACCATATTATAGCAATTCTTACGACTACACGATAGGATACAGTGATCGCGCCACCTTCGTTGCTTCGTACGGCTACTACGACCCAACGGAGCCCGAGATAGCGAGCGACGAACCGCGGCGAAACTGGGCGGCAGAGAAGCCACGTCTAGTGGCATGGATGGCTTCGAATTGCGGCACGACTTCTTGGCGTAGACGCGATTTTGTGGTCGCCCTCTCGAGGCACATCAAGGTCGACATGTACGGAGGCTGTGGGAACAAGAGATGTCCCAGGGAATCCGAGGATTGCACCGCACTCCTGCAGACGTACAAGTTTTACATGGCGGTTGAGAACAGCGAGTGTCAGGACTACATTACAGAGAAGTTCTGGCGTAACTCGCTCTTGAATGGCATCGTTCCTGTCGCGTATGGTACGATGAAGAAAGACTACGAGCGCGTCGCACCACCCAACTCGTTCATCCATCTGCACGACTTCAAGTCTGTGAAGGAAGTCGCCGACTATCTGCATAAGGTCGCGGCGAATGACACTCTTTACAACTCGTTTCTCGAATGGAAACGGCACGGCTCAGTGAAGTTCAATAGAGAGACGCATTTACTCGGACCGCAATATCTCTGCCAAGTGGTCGAGAGACTTCTGGAGGACGAAGCGAAAGAAGCGGCGGAAATCGCACTGAATTCGAAAGTGCCCAATCATTACTCGTGGTGGCAAAATAGGGACGAAATGGGACATTGTAAGTCTATCTAATTAGTCTATGTAAGTGGACAGTTATGTATACGATGCTTTACCAAACGTAACATGTCGAACCTTTAATTTCAACAAGGTTATTGAATTAACACAATAATTATGCTTTACAGCTAACATTGTGTTTAAATGCTTTAGTTAACATTCTAACAGCATAGAGACACACTTTTCTTTTGGCAATCTAAAGAAATAGCAACGTTGTAACTTGTGTTTATGCCATTAGAGGATTATTATAATTGTGACTGCGCAATATAATGTGTCGAAAATCATTAAATAATTTTGCTGCTGTGATTTGCTTGCTGTTTTGACTTAGTTACTTTACCAGTTAATTTCAAACAGAGTTGACAAACAGAGGAATACCTCGCTATGTGGTCTACTTGATAACGAACTTGTTCGTGTGCAGTTCTGTACTGCTCTACATGTACGCTTCTAACTATAGTGTTGGTACACAGTATTCCCAACCGGCATATGGTGACTTTAGGCGAATGCTATCAAGAAGAGATATTGGCGATACATCATTAAACGACAATACGGCGCTGTCCTTTAAAAATGCAACAATCCCGTCTTTAGGTAGCGCGCCACCACCAACGTGCTACAGACAGGTACAGTTCTGGAAAGGTTCAACAGATGCTGTGAAGCCAACGGACTACGCGTGTCCCGGAGTGAAGTGCGGCATACGTTACGTGGTGGACAAGAGCATGAAGACGATGCGGAATAGCCATGCGGTAGTGTTGTTCCACCGTTCCTTTAGGCGAATGCTATCAAGGAGCAATAACTGTAGATGATATGCCTATCCATTTACGGCGATTGTGCACATACGTCGTATAAATAGTAGAGTTATATTGTGGGACACGAGCGTAAGAAAGCCTCATACGGACCACCACTGCAAGAACGTAGGGACTGGATTCCCGAGGAACTTCTAACTGGCGGAAATCGCACTGAATTCGAAAGTGCCCAATCATTACTCGTGGCAAAATAGGGACGAAATGGGACATTGTAAGTCTATCTAATTAGTCTATGTAAGTGGACAGTTATGTATACGATGCTTTACCAAACGTAACATGTCGAACCTTTAATTTCAACAAGGTTATTGAATTAACATCAATAATTATGCTTTACAGCTAACATTGTGTTTAAATGCTTTAGTTAACATTCTAACAGCATAGAGACACACTTTTCTTTTGGTAAAGCATCGTATACATAACTGTCCACTTACATAGACTAATTAGATAGACTTACAATGTCCCATTTCGTCCCTATTTTGCCACCACGAGTAATGATTGGGCACTTTCGAATTCAGTGCGATTTCCGCCAGTTAGAAGTTCCTCGGGAATCCAGTCCCTACGTTCTTGCAAGAACGTAGGGACTGGATTCCCGATCTCAACTCCTGGTGGAGGGATGCCTGCAAGAACGTAGGGACTGGATTCCCGAGGAACTTCTAACTGGCGGAAATCGCACTGAATTCGAAAGTGCCCAATCATTACTCGTGGTGGCAAAATAGGGACGAAATGGGACATTGTAAGTCTATCTAATTAGTCTATGTAAGTGGACAGTTATGTATACGATGCTTTACCAAACGTAACATGTCGAACCTTTAATTTCAACAAGGTTATTGAATTAACATCAATAATTATGCTTTACAGCTAACATTGTGTTTAAATGCTTTAGTTAACATTCTAACAGCATAGAGACACACTTTTCTTTTGGCAATCTAAAGAAATAGCAACGTTGTAACTTGTGTTTATGCCATTAGAGGATTATTATAATTGTGACTGCGCAATATAATGTGTCGAAAATCATTAAATAATTTTGCTGCTGTGATTTGCTTGCTGTTTTGACTTAGTTACTTTACCAGTTAATTTACAAACCTTATAGTTAGTTCTACCCTCCCCACGTTACCTATTAGTTGATACAGTTTACTGTATCACAATAACAACACTTTTGATTTTTGTTTCTTTGTTTAGGGCCACCAGATTCAGGTTTTGGGCCTCTAGAATGTAACAAATCTTGTGTTTTACCTAGCCTAGTTAGATATATTGATATCTTGTAGCATACTAAGCCTTATCATGTAAAGTTGTCTTGAGCATATTGTCATATTAATGCAAGGTCCCTGGGACTACCAGCTGAAGAAAGAATAACCAACAGTCCTCTACAGGACTACCACAGTCCTTGTCAGGACTAACCAAGAAAGAATACTCTTTTCCCTCCTAATCTTACATGTTGCAATCGCAATCCTACTGAGCATCTACCTCACTATGGAAACCGATACTTTCAAAGAACATGTAATAAATACGCACCTTCTTTTTGCTTCTGTGCGGTTGCTCCGGTCTGTTGCTGCTGCTGCTGGAACGCATTGATGGGACCAAAGCCGTTGGGGAATTGGGCTGGAATCAAAACACACAGCAACTTGTTAACCCATTACCTATGCAACCTGGTGGGGTATGTACAAAGTCTATGGGGGTTTCAGAATCTTGACAGGAACAGGTGAAATGAAAACTCTTCTAATCATTAAAAGACAAAATTGACTCATGATTTCTTAATACTAACTTTATTTTGGCTGCAAAGTTTAATTATAGACAAATTGACATCAACTTACATCATGTAATACTCTGCCAATGTTTACACAGATGCCATGGTAAATTAAAAATTAACATGGAATATTTATATCATTTATATCTTGTTTAGTTTTTCATTAGTTGAGCTTTATAATTTCATGATTCCATCACACTTAAATTGTCAAAGGCTTTAAACTTTTTACTTTAGAACTATGTCATACTCAACATTAGCCCCTTACAGAACTAAAACAAATTAAAGCATTTAAAAAACAAATAAATTGCTTAATGAAGTTGATATACTATTAACCATATTAATAATTGAGACATACATGTAAGTGTCACTGAGGCATTATACATTTCAATACAGAGTAGAAGAATGAATGAAGTCCTGTTTAACCTATTGCCTACAGGAACCCAGTGGACTATGTACACAGCTGATGGGGATTTCACAATGCTGTAGGGAAAGGGTCAATCTTCTTTACTTTTGGTAATGCTAATATTGGTTTTTGTTTATATTATACAAAAAAACCTCTTGAATGAGCTATGTATTTCAACAAAATTATTATTGTACTTGCAAAAAGATACCTACACAATGCCATAAGTGGTAACTCTAGGATTGTGAATAGTAATTTCTTGCAAGATCCCCAAACGCTCATATCTGTTTGAAGTTTAGCTTATTATTTTTACTAAATATGTATCATTCTTTCAAACCTTACTCCCTAGTGCATGAACTATCTACCCATAAGCTGACACCATAGGCTGAATCTCATCAAAGAATAGAACATTGGGTTATTTTAAATCATATATGTCCAAAAATCAAATTTAATTCATGGACTATTTAAAAAGGACATGAAATAGTGCTATCTAACAAGGGTTAAATTAAACCCACTGATGAAACTAGGGCTTCTAAGTTTATGGGAATTTGTTGCTGAAGTGCAAGTTTACCTTGTAATTTGGGGGTACCTATAAAGCACAGTCATCTTTCCCCAACCAATTCAGTTTATCTTCAAAATAGGTTTTTTCACTTACTAGTATTTGCTTCATGAGGGATAGAAAACTAAATCTGCAAAATACTTATTTTGCTCACGTTGAGTTATTTTTTTATCAATTTCTATTTAACTCCCACTAAACTGTAAATGCTTCATAAAATGTTTAAAACCCTTTTGAAGGCAGTAGCACCCCCTATAAAAGGCCAAAGCACTGGTCCTAATGGACAAAGTAAGGCGGCATTTGACATTTAAAACCCTTTTGAAGGCAGTAGCACCCCCTATAAAAGGCCAAAGCACTGGTCCTAATGGACAAAGTAAGGCGGCATTTGACATTTAACCTGTTGAGACTGAAGGGGCTGTGGCTTGCCTAAGGGAACGAGGCAGTCTAGTACACACCAGGTTAAATGAACACAACCCCTTGCTGAATGCAACGTCTTGCTACCCAATGTCAACTCAAATACTTCTGGCATGTGTCTTGGTCAGAAGATCACCTGAGAATGCACACTCAGTTTCAGCAACAAGATTTGGCTCATTACTTAAGTTTTTAGATTTTTTTTTTTTCTAAATAGTTGTGGCATAAATCTACATTACACATTTACAAACAAAGAACTTTGACATAAAAATTAAATTACAAAAATGTATATATCAAGCTATTATGTTTGTGTATTGTGCTGGTAGCTTAGTGGGCTAAACACACAAACAATTTGTATGAGGATGGACATTACAAAGCCTACACAAGGGTCAACCTGGCTACATTGGAGAAATATTCATTTTAGGGTTATGTACAATGGTCCAATAAGAGACAATGTGTTATCACATTCAAAACAATGTTCTTGAAAACAGACTAACAGAATATCAAAACACTTCTCACAGATGTAAAAAGAAGGGCAAAAAAAAAATCTGTTTTATTTGAATAATGAGATTATGTTAATTGTCAAAAAGCACAAGAAAACTAACATCAAAACCAAGTTTTTGTTTGGGTGGTTTAATAAACACGGCAGAACACACATGGAGAACTGGGAGTGTGATAAGAACAAGCCACATCAAGCCAAAAATCAGATGAAAACAAGCAACCATCAACTCAATACGGGCCAAATTTGGTTAGACTTTGAATGAGTTAACAAAACACAACACACAGAAAGAGGACTCAAAGGGAGCCGCTCCGCTACTTTCAGTTGCTTCACAACAAAAGTAGAACGGTGGACAGAGCTTGGATATGATTGGAGGGATGTTTGATAAGAAGATGAGACAATTGGGAATATTAAGTGAGTTTGTGCATTCCAAGGTGTGTTCATGCATGGACTGGGATCACTGTAGCATCTGTTATGATATAAAGGGTTAACCCTGGGCTGACCATATATGTACACCGTGTGTAGTATTACTATGCCCCTCTAACAACCTACCACCAACAGGATTAAATACTGGACATGTATTGAGATTCTTCACAGACACGAAGATAACACAAATAACAACATCTAATAAATCAAAAACAATTCTACTTAGGGAGGGAAAATAAATTAAAAATAAGATTGAATAGGTTCTACTGGGTATGATTTGAGTAGGGAATCTACAAGTAGGTATAAAGATAGGATTTGGAGGGGGAAAAAGATTATGCCACAAATATTTACTTTGGCCGTTGTGCTCTGCAAATATTATTTGAATTCCTTTTCTTTGTTTAAAGTTATAAACAGTAAAAATGTACCTATCCAATCCTAGAAGTATTGCAGAATGTATTAATACCTAGAATGGTCATTAACTATAAAAAAAAAAATACATGAAAAGATTTACTGTTTGACCCCTTTCCCATTCTATGACTGATCCCATGTTGAGTGGTATACTATCTCCCTAACGGTTAGGCTAACCACATGTTGGGCCTTGCAATTCAACCCATTCTATGACTGATCCCATCTTGAGTGGTATACTATCTCCCTAACGGTTAGGCTAACCACATGTTGGGCCTTGCAATTCAACCCATTCTATGACTGATCCCATCTTGAGTGGTATACTATCTCCCTAACGGTTAGGCTAACCACATGTTGGACCTTGCAATTCAACCCATTCAGGACTGGATCTGGGTACACTTGGGCCGTGGTCTATGGAGAATGCATGTTAAGCCCTCTGCAGACAGAGCCAACTCGACCCGATCCGACTGGTTTCAATCAGGATAGAGTTGGGCCCGGTCGGTCGGATCCGATTCATCGCGTTGAATCGGCCCCAACTGGCATCCGACTGTCTCTCGACTGGCAAAATGTGTGTCGCGAGGCACTGAAAACTGAGCCGATCCGAATGAAAATCAGTCAAATCGGGTCGAGTCAGCTCTGTCTGCAGAGGGCTTTATACCCACATTAACCAGTCTTGAACAGGTTAATATTTGCCCAAGTTGACAAACATATGGCACTTGACTGTTGAAGCCACACATGGTTAGTAACATTGACATTGAAGTGCTCCACACTAGAGTTGCCCTACATCAGGGCATGAGAGGTAATAGAGGCACTGGATGAAGAAACATCTGCTGCACACTGTGTCACAATGATGTCTCAACCCTATACAGTACCAAAGGGTTTTGTCATAGCAATTCATCGCCATGAGTAACTGGTAATAAACCATGTCGGGCAAGACTGCTGCACATGGTGTCACATTTGTGATCCAACAGATGCCAAGTAGGAATATGTCCAGCTCCATAAGCCCAATTCAAAGGACGATTTGTTTAGAAACTTGCTCTGCTATAATGTGACATTAATACTTCTGTACTCTTAAATCATATGGTGTCTGAATCCTATGCTGCAGAAACACAGAGCATTGAAGCGATAACACCATGCAGTAATGTTTTTTTAACATGTCTTTTGATTTGGGTTTTGGTATTGGGTTGGAGCTAGTCAATCACAATCTTAGCAGCCGCTAGGTTACAATTTTGGGCTTGTCTGAGATTGTTTAGAACTGTAACCCATAGCAACAATAGCTGCGACATCACACTAGGGTACTGTTTAACCCTATCCCACCTGAAATTAACCCTTTCAGACTAAGTTAGTTGATGGGCCATTGATTTAACACACCCTAATGGGTGATGTAATAAGAAGGGTAACTGTCCACTATTGAACCTAATTAGCTGTTAACTTGAACCAGATCAACTTATTTTTATGGATTAACAAAATACTGGATTGGGTTAACAATTTATTTTACTAAACATTTCCTTTTTTAACATCATGTTGGCATCTTTTCAATTGCACAACTTCTGTATAGTGCTGGATGACAGAATATGCTTGCTAATTCAATGTATGTACAATGTGGACAAGAACTATCTTCATTTCTGGTTGTCCTACTGCCTGTTTATATCCTATTCCTCTCCCTTTTCAGAAAGATGAACTTTATGAACAAACCTGCATATTGCTGGATGCCGGAATATGCTTGCGTCAGGGCGTTAAGATCAATATTGGGTGAGGGGGCTGTGTTGGAGCCGGTGCCAGCCAAGCCCGCTGCCGGACCCATACTACCGACAACACCGCTAGACAGCCCTGTGCCTGAGATATAGGTCACCACCACAGGTCACCGCAAGGTCACACCAACAAGGTCACGGGGCAAAGGTCATCAGGGGTGGGAGGGGAAAAGACAGCAAATTTGTGGATGTGTTTAGAAAAGAGGCATGCATTTTTCATTCACTTTGAATATTGTTTTTTGGGCACATGTTGTCTGGTGCTTGAATGGTATCCTGGCTGGTGCATGATTCCAGTTGTGTGAATGTGTATGGAAGAAATGGCACTCTGGATGAGATATCAAACTCAAATCAAGAAATGAATCTGCATATTGTGCCTGTTACAAACTCATTCCAAAGGAAAGCTGTTATGAAGCAAGTAGTGCTGACTTTGCTGTGGACTTATCCCCTTAATAGTGACCACTTAAGGGAAATTTGTTCTGAATTGTTTTGACTACGCATTTTTTTTAGTTCTGCATTTTGTTTGGTGTGGGTGAATTCTATGTTAACCCCATGCAGCAGCGTTCCCCATTTGTATTAGTTCACAACAACGATCTACAAGAAGACCTGGGACTACAAATGAGACAGCTGTCTACAACAACCACTATCTAAAAACACACAATCTGATTGATGTATCAGATTACAATGTGCAATTCTGACAATCCTCGTTTGTTTCTTTGAAAGATTACATCGAGACATGAAAGGCACTGTGCAAGTGAAAGGAACAAGCTGCTTCGACAAATTGGACATATTTTTATTTTTATTTTTTTTAGAAAATGAACAAAACAATATGACAAAGGACAATTTTGTGCAATTCCTTGAGTTAATTTGACAAAACACAAAAGATACAGTCAAAATTAGTTTGTTTAAAAGATTTTCTCTTCTAAGGAAATGGCCTTCCCCTGGTCATGGCACGTATTAAAGAGATAGGTCACACAGTCGCTGTGGAAAGAAATGACACAAATAGACACATGGTTGGAACCTAATTGACCCTACCTCAAATATAGTGTTATGAAACAGAGATATGCACTACCCTGTGTGCCAAAAGGCATAGGAACAGCTTTGACAAATAGAGCGTACAGACGCACAAGCGTGTACTGCGCTTGCAAAAAAGGTTTGAGATTACAACTAAGCATGTTCTGTTGCAAATGACATGGATATAAGAAAGGTTTTGCTCTAAAAGATATATGTTATTCCATGTTACTTGGGGAAAGCAGGCAATTTCCAAATATCGCTGGGGCAAGAAAACAAGATCTATGCTGTTTGTCAAAAATCGAGTTCTTGCATATATGTGCAGCATATAAATTTAGTATGAGAATACTGCCCTCTATAGATAAACACCATATTTGTTGTAGGGTCAACTAAACAAAATAGAGATGGGATGGGGTGATGGAGAAACAGGGCAAGCTATGAAGAGGGGCAGGACATTCTCTGCAAAACAAAAACAAAACAAACTTGACAGAAGCATTCAGGGAGTCACATAATGAGGGAAAAAACAAGAGAAAAGGAGCCAAAATATACGGAACAAGACAATAAATTAGTAATACATTCAAGTCAATCAAGATTCTTCTTTCTCTTTTGAAGGAAACTACACAAAAAGGGACAAAGAATGAATATTTCTTCGGGCTAGAAAAGGAACATTGGTCATATGATGGGTTAGCTTGAAACAAAAACCCTATTTAACACAAACAAGAAATGCATGTAAAAAGAAACCAAAAATGATAGCTTTTCCTGGAGTGATTTTAGATGAAGAGTTAGGAATTATGTACAATGCGAGAGAATCTCTGCTCCTAATGTATAGCTATGAGGTATAGCTATGAGTTAGAGCATACAAGCTTCATCAACACTCGAGTCAAGTGTTAATTGTTGCTTTTGCAGCCATCATGTACGTTTTGTGTAATTCAACATCAATATCAGTCAAAATAAAGCTATCATTTTTTAACAAAGTGAAAACATTCATTATTTTGTAAAAGAACAAGATAAACAGAACATAATCAATTATCAAAACAAGTATAATTCAATATGCACAAAAGGAAAATGCCAAAGTTGAAATCGCAAGTATGATCAGCTTTATAAAAACATCAATAATAATTCTATATATTTTTGCCATGCACATATCTGTCAGCAGACACTCAGCAAGAGTTTCTGCTATGATATCAAAGTCAACATGTTATCTTATTGCTTAATTAATCCTCAAAACAAAAGCAAAGCAAAAACATTGATTTTCACAAGTGAGCCATTAAATAATGATCAAATATATCATCTGAAGAAAAACAAAACTTGAAAATCCACACTTGTCAGAAAGCAATATGGGCATGCTACCATTTATTTGCTTTGACAAGTGGCGCATGGCTTTAAAACAAATAATGTCTTACTACATGTTTTAGTGCAAGCAATTGGTAAATATTTGTTATCTTGCTTCCCAAAAATGCCAGGTGTAATGATCGATCATCAAATCAACTGGCCATTTTACCTTTGTGCATGTTGTTTTTAAAGACAAACAAGGTACAAACAATGAATGAATCTAAGGAGAAAGGCGAGAGGAGTTGAAAGCATGCAATATGCACGCCAGTATGCAGGTCAACATGCAAATACATTCATCTCAGATTAATTCGGTGGATTCACAATACAGTGCGCCACCTATCGGTTGCAGCGAACAGACCGAAATCCACAATGCCTCATGGGAAATGGTCGACATCGAAATATAAGGCCGTATACAGATCAGTGGTGCTAGGCTGTAATATAATAATAATAATAGACATTTATATAGCGCAAATTGCAAAGAGCCTCTAAGCGCTTAAATAATTATTGAACTATTATTACCCATGGTCAACAGGTACATTTCAAACCCACACAATGATATTGCATACTTTCTCAACTCCCCAGGGAGCAGGGGCAGGGTTCGAACGCGGGATCTCATGATCGGAAAGCGCACGCTCTACCAATCTTGCCACAACATGCACATCCACTGTGATGTCGACCCCGAAGTTGGAAATTGGCCTGTCCGCTGCAACCGATAGGTGGCGCACTGTATTGTGAATCCACCGAATTAAGTAGGCTTATGCAGAGAACTTTACCCCATATGACAAGAGAACCCTATAAAGTCGCATGCTCTGTTTAGTTGCTAACTAGGGGATATTTAGTGGGCACCCAAGGCACACCCAGCTTACCCTAGTTGGGGACTAGGAAAACTCTTACTAAACCGTATCATTTGAAATACACTTGGCATGTAACTAAGCTAGCGGGGTTTCAAATAAGCCATGGCCTGCTGGCGCAAGGCCATCCAAAGTGTGTATTGACCCATATAAAAAATAAATGGCAATCAGAAAACCAAAGTTAATATGATTTTAGGCCACCAACATTTTGTTTTGGGGCAGCAAACGTGGCAAAAATTGGAGACTTGATCTAGCAAGGGTGTGGGTTAATCTATGTCATGCACATGCAACATATTCAACTATTAATTACTCATGCATGATAGCCAATGTCTTGTATGATAGCCAATGTCTTGTATGATAGCTAGAAGAGAGGGCCACTCTGTTGATAGGGCACAAACATATATTTACAAACAGGAACAATCAAACGGGGCACATCAAGTACACAACATAATTGAATAGTTTGAATATATATGTAGTAGAATTACATGGTAATAAAAACATATATTTAGATTGATTAGATAGATCAATGCAACACATGGAGTCTGAAAGAATGCCTGGAGCCTTGTATCAGATATCATCATTTGACCTTTGACATCATGAGTCATAACACTACACCCTGGATAATGTATATTGACAATAATTCTGGAAAGTACCCTTTTTGAAAGACTTCAATAGGATCAGTTTAAATATACAATTAGATCTTACAACATTTAAAGCTGCCCTTAATTTTGAATAAAACAAACAAACCTTTTGGTATATCGTGTTGTCAAAATGAAGGCATAAAACAGGCTCAGACTTTATATCAGATTGATACAATTAATACACACTCCCAAATGACCCGATAGCAATTTGTAACATGGTCATCAAATCTATAAGAAACACACCAACGGATGAATATGTAAGACAAATAGAGCGTATAAACCATATCACTTCAGGCATTATTTGTGTTAGTGTGAACAGAGCAAAGCACATCAACTGTTAGCATGTGATACCTGCTAGTCCTGTGAGTCCCGCTGTAAGGCCTGACATGCTGTTTGTTGTGTTGGTCCCCGCACCTGGTTCACACACACAAACAAAATGGCAGAAAACAAATAGAAATAAGCATACAAGGATTAGGAGTTCTATTGCCAGGTTTGATCTCATCTAAAATAAAGGATCCAAATTGGATAAAAGCTAGCTTTTGTCTCATTTCATCGAGCACTTGATTTTATACCTAGAAATACAAGGAATAATACTGCAGGAACACACACACACAATAGCCACATGATGGGCAGTGATGATTGGCATTTATCACACATTTTCATTTTTGTTTATGAACTAAAATATAAACTATAAAATAAGACAGCCAACATTGCAATTACTTTGATCACTAACAACACACAGACATCGCATAATTGGTCATCTGTATGTGCACAGACCACAGAGACATCCAAGTCATCTTGGTTTGTTAGTCTGTTTTAGTGGGTTTGCTAGTTTGCTTGTGATTGTGTGTAATATTGTATAATAATATTCACATTATAAAACACATACAAGTAATATTCACAGAAGTATTTGTGTAAAAGGGGAAACACAGGGAGACAGAGGAACCCAGTGTACCATGCATTAAAGTCATTGTGTCATCAGTCCTAGAGGGCGCTTTAAAGAGACTCAGTGAGCAGTGTCATGTCTTCCTAACCAGGCAGATTGGTGCATTAGCATGATACTCATGTAAACAGGACATTTCTTTGCAAAGCGCCCTCTATAAACACAAAGACAGAGTAACTTTAAATGTAGGTACATTTCACAATGTAGGAAGGTGGGTAAGAAATGAGATGAATAAAAACGGTGCACAAATTAACAAACGGTTCAAATACACTCTTAAAGATAAGGTAGTGCAGACAGCAGTATAAGGAAGAACTAAGACATGGTAGTGCAGTATATTAAGGAAATATGAGACCAAATATAAAGTAATATGGATAAATGTGAATTTAGCCTATTCAGAACTGGTCCCAATAATACTCAGACTGGGGTGTATGAAGAATGAATGTCATACCAAATTGAAATAGTCATTCAGAACATAAATAACAAACTAGATAGACTGTAGAAATATCTAAATGCATGTTGTAAAATATTGCAATGATTTTATTTAACATTTGAATGTAACCATTTGACATTGCTAGGGAAACCTGATCTATTACAAACTAATTCACAATATATAAGATTTTAATGTTGAGTTATAAGTAAGCAGTTACTATGAACTCTAAATGTACAAATCCCCATGTTCCCGAAATTGTTGGACCTAACATGGTTTGAAGAAAGTCTTATAAATAGTTAAAAGCATTTTAAGAATTGATTTACCGGAAATATAACTATTTTGGTCATTGACTCCCCAAGCTGTAAGAAAACAGAAAAGGACAGATTAGATGGACAAATAGACAGTTTATAAACTAAATACAGCATAATTGTGTTTGGTAGGTATCAAATAGGGAATACTCAACATCAGAAGAATATACAGTATATTCAGAGAAAATATAAATGAAGTATAATACACAGGACACACAGAGAGCAAGAAACTTACAATCATAAAGAGTAACTAATATCAAATTGACAAAGAGTGAATCAAAACAAATCCAAACTGTGCAAGTACTATAAATTAAACCTCACAAAGGGAAAATGACCACATTATACACTATATTTACACAGAATACTGACAAAACAGGATAGATAGTCACACACACACTGAGACATAAAGGGGTGTACCCTGTAGACAGAGGAGACCAGTGATACCCTAAGTCCCATGTCGATATTAACTGGTTAAATGGTTTTGCAGGAGATTAACTCCAACATTTTGTCTTTTCCTTTTCTGCTGATCATTGCTCAGACAAATAAAAATCATGGCAGGTCAATAAAATCTTATCAAATTCAATTTCAGTGGTCTGATTAGGAAACTTGAATTCTAACTAGAACTGCATATATGCTAGTGAGAATTTCCTTTTAAATGTGATTATCTCATCTTAAACTATACTGTGAGTGAGACATTTATGAAATTAAGTTTTTAAAAATCTTCACCTTAATTCATTACAATGTCGGATATATATTTAGTTTTATTTTTTTTATTTTGGGGGCTTTTAATGTCTTTTTAAGACTACAGAATTGGGCAAATGAATGATTTCCAAGCCCAAACAGGCCAATAGAAAACATGTAAAGTGTGGAGCCCTGCCAAAATGCACACACATGGGCCCCATTGCAAAAAAGAGTTTCAATCGATTGTAAAGTCGAAATTAATTGCAAGTCAGATCATGTAACTGAATGCACAAATCTGGTTCAAATATGCATATTTTCTGACTTGCAATTAATTGCAACTTTACAATTGATTGCATCTCTATCTGCAATGGGTCCTGGTCTCTCTACTCTATCCTCCTCTACTCTACAGGGTTGGAACAGACAACATGACAAGACTAAGCACCTTTGGGGATGCCCCTTAATCCAGAGAGGGACGGGTTACCACCCATTCCTGTTGGCCCAGCGCAATCAATGGTTTCAGATACAAGCCAAGAAAAAAAAAGATTGGCAGGGGAGAGAACAAAATGAAAAGAAAAACAAAAGGATAAACGAGATTGGCTACAAACGATGGTTTAGAAGACATTGCATGATGAAATATGGTCAATCTAACCCTCCATTTTATACCAGATGCAAAGGGCCTAAAAGTATCCCTAGGCTATTCCATGGATTATAACCCATGGGTTAAATTTAACACTACTGGGGCCCTTTGCATGAAGAGTTGCAAACAATTGTGAAGTTGCAATTAATTGCAAGTCAGATCATGTGACTAAATGCACAAATGGTTGAAATGTGCATATAATTTTCTAACTTGCAATTAATTGCAACTTTAAAATCAATTGCAACAATTTCATGGGCCCCATGTCACTTAAATTTATCATTAACATTTTACATTTATTTAAAATGTGATTTATACCCAGGGTTAAAATGAATTCATCTTTGGTCCTAGAAGGGTTTATCAGGAGGCAAATCCCTTCAAACAAATTACATGCACTTGATAAATTCATTGAGTGAAATGATAATGGATACAATATTGGTTATGGGTTAGATTGGGAGGCAAGATAGTTATATTATCAATGCAAGACAATGATGCCCAACAGTTATGAATCATGCTGTTAATGCAATGTTGCTAAACAGTTATGAATCATGCTGTTAATGCAATGTTGCTAATATTTGCACTGCTATAATATGAGATGTAGTCATGTACATTTCAGAATATTGGCTTTATTTGCACTATTACAATTATCAAATCATTTATTGTTTTTCGATTACCATATAATTCTGAACAGTGTGAGTAAATCTCACATTCCTCTTGCTCAAAATAATTTCAATTTTGGATGATCAAATAATTTACGATCTTATTTAGAACTCAACAGATTTTTAAAATAATAATGAAAAGATGTGTAAGAAAGAAAACAATGTAATGTGATTTAATGCAATGTGAAAAGAAAAATACAAGCAATAAAATAATGTGAATTTGTACATTTAGCAGATAATAACAGGTGTTTTTTGTCATTCCCTTGTAGTTTGGTGAAAACTGACAATTGCAGACCTGTATAGAAATAAACAGTTTACTCTGATCTCTAATTTTGCAAATCACAAACAAAAAATGAACAACTTTAAAAACCATACAAACCAAAACTCCACTAACATTATCAGAATAAATATTGCTAGGCAAGAGATATCATCCTCAATGCATATAATTTGAGTGCGTGATGGAGCCAAGGGAGGCATATAATCTTGAGATTAGTAATAGAAGACAAATGAACATCACTGTCAATGAGCGTTGAATATAGCATGGAGATGAAATGACAGTGAAAGTTGAGAGGCTTGAAGATTTCATGCTTTCTAATTCCAACATAGAATCTACCATTATGGCTAAAAGTATTAATAGAAGTGTGTTAGTGACGACGCATACAAACCCCTAACCGAACATCCACATTCAACCACATACAAATAGAGCCATGTACACGTAGAAAGATGTTTTATTGCAACACAAAGAAACAGAAATATTCTTAATATAAAGTTAAAATTGTATTTCTACAGGACCTTGTCTTATCTGTTGAATATCATAAACCCACGGACATTTGATTTTCGTTCTGACTTGATTCCCAACTATTGACACTTGTCCAGAAAATATATGAGTTGAGGTCTATGGAGAATGCATAATATTAGACTATTTGATATTCAAGAATACCCTCGGTTGTTATAATAACATTTACAAATAAATCATATCACAACTTCACTTTTTCCAACAATTAAACACGGATGCCAGTTACCAGGGGCTGAATTTAGGCGTGAGCCTGAATACTGCAATTCCTGTATTGTAATAAATGTCATCTTCACGGCACTTATCACAGCGAGGATAATAGTAGCTAAAGTAATGAATGATTTATGAACATACTCTTCAGATACATTATATCCCATCTGAATATTTTGTGACTAGATCTAAAGGCTTTAAAATCATCAACTTTTCTTGCAAAACAATGATTAAAGACTGGAATTCCTGTTCTATTTTGAATATAGCCACACATAAGAAAGAACCATCTTTGCAATTGCTTTTGATATCAGTAGTAGTGTAGGTCTCTTCATCTATGTCAGACATTTTAATATAAATCACTGAAACATGACATTTCTGTTATATTCTCAATATCATCATGCATAAGAAGGGAATTACTTTGTAATTGCTTTGGTATATAAACAGTCTACAAAGTCTATGGCAATTTCAGAATCTCAGGGAACGGGTTAATTTTGGTATAACATGCATTGTTCATAGACCCCATCATTAGTATGTCTGAAATGGGTTGATCAAGGTTGTACCTATGTATTCAAACAAAGTATTTGGAGGTTGAGAATCAAATAGACCTTCACTCAAATAATGCTCATTTATGAATTCACAGATAAGCAACCAAGACAAACTGTGCACATACTGTAGCCAGAGAAGTACAGACAAAAGTAGAAAGGAAAGCCTCGAGTTTGATTGTCGGTTCTGAAAGTTTTAGAAAGTTTAATCTAGCACAACTAGGCTCTACATACATACACTGATACAGACACAGACAGACATGTATACATAACACATAGTCAGACACAAATATTAAAGTAGTATGGCAAGACAAAGTAATGTTAGATTGTAGATTCTGCAAGGCTCCCACAGTTCTAACATTCACTCAAAGTAGCAAGCAAAAAACTCTGTGTGCGCCTAGCTACAGACATACAAACAAACAAAAAAACATACATACATACATACATACAAACATATATACAAACATACATACATACATACAAACATACATACAAACATACTGAAGTAGTAGAGCAAGACAAAGGCATGTGTTTGTAGGTTCTGCAAGGCTCCTAACAAGCAAAAACTGTGTGCACCTAGCTACATACATCCATCCTGACAAACAGACAGACAGACAGACAGACAGACAGACAGACAGACAGACAGACAGACAGACACAAGTATACGGGAGAGACAAAGACCTGTGTTTAATTGTAAGTTCCGCAAGGCTCCCAACAAGCTACACATACACAAACAAACATACCAAGGAGGTATGAAGACTAATACCTCCTTGAACATACAAACAGACAGACCAACAAACAAAAATATAGGAAAGAGACAAAAACCTGTGTTTAATTGTAAGTTCTGCAAGGCTCCCAACAAGCAAAAACTGTGTGCGCCTAGCTACAAATACACAAACAAACATACATCCAGACAGACCAAGAGACAAAAGTATTTGGGAGAGACAAAGACCTGTGTTTGATTGTAGGTTCTGCTGCTGCAGGCTGCCTTGCAGGCTGCCTTGCAGGCCAGTGAGGCCAGCTACCAGTGAGTTAGTGTTAGCTGCCTGCGACATGGTGGAGGCTGTACTGGCTGACACCCCTACAAACAAGAGAACATAGAGAGAGAGAGATAGAGAGAGACACACAGCACACAGAGACATGGTGTGTACAAACACATGGTTACATGGACCTGAGATTGGTTACGTAAGGAATCTCACAATTAACAAGTCTTGTTCACTATGAACAGATCTTGACAATACCCAAGTAGTTAAAGATTATTTTGAGTACTTTCAACAAAATCTCATGAAATTCCATGAAATTAGTAGATATTTAACATGGCATAAGTATCATCAGCAAAACAAAGTTGAAATACGTAACAAATGCTAAGTATTCTTGTAAATGTACTCGTGTGTGTGGCGCCTGGCCATGCTGCAATGCAAATCACGTCTCTGTGATGTGTTTTAAAAGTATACATGATCTTTGGCAAATTTGGAGTTATTTTGACAAACCATCAATAATAAATTTGAATTTTAATATTTTATCTGACAAAAAAAAAATGACCCCACACACGCAAAACACCTATTTCCTTTCAGTAAAATATTAAGATGGGTGCAGGAAGGAAGACATTTCCACTCATGACATTGTACACATTAAGCCCGGCGCAGACAGAGCCGACTCGACCCGATCCCACTGGTTTCAATCAGGCTAGAGTTGGGCCCGGTCGGTCGGAGCAGATTTATCGTGTTGAATCGGCCCCAACTGACATCCAACTGTCTCTCGACTGGCAAAATGTGTGTCGCGAGGCCCTGAAAACTGAGCCGATCGGAATGAAAACCAGTCAAGTCGGCTCTGTCTGCGCCGGGCATTAGTGAGTGGAAGAGCACAGAGAATGAAAGGACAAGGGAACAGATTACTTTGATAGTTCATCAATCATCATAAGTTTGTGTTCATATTAAACACTAAAGGGGAAAAGGGAAATCAAAGTTGTCTTTCATTGACAGCTCCTGCAAAGGAAAATGCATAACATGTCAAATTAGGAAAACAGTACATAAAAAATACGCAAACAATGTACGTCAAGAGATACATCAATATGAATGCTGTGTTCAACAATAATTTGCTTTGATGTGATAGCCTTGTTAAATACACATTTTAAAGTATGAAAGACAATGTATACCTTATAATATCTTTATGTATAATCATGGGTAAGACAAATAACAACAACATTCGGTTTCAGACTTTAATGCAGACAAAGTTTTACATATAAATGAAAACAGAACTGGCATTTTGACTGATACATGCACAAGCACACAGAACTTTGTATTTCCATGATGTAAAGTGTATGTTATAACAACACAAGAACTGTACAAGGGTTCTGACTAGGGGCAAACATTAAACGTTGGTTGCAACATAACCAGCCTCATAACCAGGAGGGTTAGGGTTCATGACTCCCATTCAGGTCATGCTACACACCCACGATGTAAGTAGGAAGTTATAACCAAAGAAGCTGAATCTAGCTTATACTACACAACACATAAGCGGTGTTAGTGCCTTATAGGCGTGACTTGTCACTCATGATGCCATTGCAATGGTTGCACTAGAGTGCTTACAAGGGCACTGTGCGATCTGCTCTAGATTGATACAGGGGCACTGTGATATCTGCTGGAGATTCATACAGAGGCATGTGGTTCTGGCTAGGAAGAATCATGACAGGGCCTAGACTGGAAGATGGCTGGTACTGGAAGAGAGGACTAGGACCTACCTGATGAACCTGGGATGATGCCTATGATGTTGTTGCCATGGTAACACTATGGAGCTAGCTAGAGATTGGGAATAAGAAGCAAGGGTTTGAGACAAAGGTCTTGGACCTACCTGATGATCCCGGTGTGAGTCCCATGATGCTATTTCCCTGTGCAGCTGCGAGTAGCGCCTGGTTCTGCGCTAATGATCCCTGGGCCTGGCCACTGTTGTTATTCTGCTGCTGGTTGACTGCGGAGGCTAGGGCTGCTAGCTGGGGCATGGTGAGGGCTGGCTGGCCTGCAGGGGAAGAGGAATATTCATGGCCTTGCATGAACAGAGAGATAGAGAGAGAGAGAGGTATCACAGCGTGCACGGGGGTTGAGGGATGGGCAAGGCAAGAACACATGCTACAATAGACCATGGGCTAACATATATGCCAATGGCCATCAAACATACCCATTTTAGAGTGAGGGGCATTCTCATCAGTGTATGCACACATCAAATCAGTAATTACTTTAGTCTCTCAATTAAAGTCCTTAGAATATATAGACTTGGACCTAAAAGCCAAGTTATGCAAGACCTGTGCAGATCCAGAATCTCGCCCAAGACTGATCTCGTATACACCACCCTGTACAGAGCAAGCAAGGTTCCAAATTCCCCACAACTGTTGGTGACTCCATGCATGTGATGAGGGCATGTGATTGAGGGAACCCAGCACAGACTGTCCAGCATGTTGTGAAGGATTGTACTCTGGGGGGTTCCACAGTTAGGATAAGCCAACAATAAAAATCTGACCTGGCCTAGCTTACTAACTTTGACTCCAGTTTACAGATTGTGCATATTTTACTAAATAAACACTTCATATTCATGTATGGAATTATCTATTCCCAACTACATGCAAGTTATGATAATAATGAATACAGGGCAAAATTGCAACGGTAAATAAATAACATCCATTGGCATGGGGTTAGGGTTAAGAGTGTCTTGCACATGCTAACAATGTAAGAGCAAAGGAAAACTTCAAGATAACATAGTGTTCTTACATTTATAAAGTAATAAGTGCAATGTTGTAACAAATATTTAAAACAATTACAAGAACATTTAAAAAGAGCAGAGGAGGAATACATTTGTAGGTAGAAACTTCTTCCGGTAGCCTAAATCACATAGGACTCTATTAGATCTACACAAACTGAACAAACACTGAATCCATATGATGGGCTCCAGGATTGATTGATTGATTTCCACTTATATGACTTCTTAGTGACATTTATGGTGAAGCACTTCAATCAAAAGTGGTGTTACGAGGGTGTTAACATTCAATATTTTTTAATTGTATCTTGTAATTTTGGCCCAACTCAAGAATGCTTACAGTAAACCATTAATCCACTCTCTTCCCAGGTGGATACAGTAAATGGGGACCCAGTAGGAGTGGAACATGTACAAAATTGTACTTGTATACCATTTAGTTGACCCTGTGCCTGCCAGAATGCCTTGCTCCCAAGGGAGTAGAGAGTGCACATCAAGTGCATACTGACTGTGGTGTGTGCAATGATCAGGGTGATTATAATAATAATGGTAAAGCACTGAGAGATGATGATCAATCATAGAAGGCACTATATAATGGAGTATGTAATTATTCTAGCATCATACCTGGTAGTTGTAAGTTGCCGAGGTTTGACATGTTTGACATGTTTGCCATGTTTGCCATGTTGCCTCCTGAGCCCCCTGTACCACTGGCTGCTGCTGCCTGCTGGGCCAGCTGCAAGAATGCATTCTGCTTTGGACGAGGCAACGCAAACAAACACAAAGCAAAATGTAAGTATACAGGAGAATTGTGTACAAACAATTTGATCTTAGGTGGAGGGAGATAAACAGAAACAGCTAACAAAATATTAATTAGTATACTGGAATATATTGACATAGTCTAGGGGGTATTGGGTAAAACCAGTTACTGTGCCTGTTTGACTAACTGCAATGATTTAAGCTTTGTAAAAGCTGATGACAATAAAAAATTTTAAAATGGCAAATATAAATATGTATACAAATAGTACGTTTAGGAAACTTCTGCTCGGTGTCGCAAAAACAAAAGCAAGAATAATGTAACTCTTTAACAATGTTTTGGGGTAATATACTTGATTAATCCATTCAAGACTGGTCCCGAAAATAATTGGGCTTGGGTCTATAGAGAATACATGTTATAGCAAATCAGTCAGTCCTGAACGGGTTAAGCAGAGACTACTGTATGTATATGTAGAAAAGAGCTACCAACATTGAAATTCAACAATCGGGAAGATTTAGGTAACATTTATAAGAAATCAGGGAGATATCTATCAAACGCATACAATGAATATCATCTCTTAATAATCAGGGATATTGGCTGAAGGGATGGAATCTGATGCAGTAATCTTGGGTCTATTTTCAGGGAGTCTCCTGCAAACAATGAGGGAAACTTGGCAGGTCTTGAAGCAGAGTATAAACTTACAATGATGTATGGGTTGTTGAGACCACCCCCGCCACCACCGCCGCCTCCACCTCCTTGTTGGTTCATACCACCCAGGCACGCCATTTGTAATAGGTTGTTGTAGCACATCTGTTGCGCCATTTGTTGTAACTTCTTCTGCTCTTTTTCTTTCTGTGTGTCTGCAAACTTGACTACTAACTTTGACGTACAACCCTGCAACATGGAAGAAATCAAAACGGTATACATTGTGACTGGGTTACTCTTTAATATGGTAAGAGGTAAGTTTGTTGTAGCTACTTTGCTCCTTATATTTCCATGTCTGCAATTTTGAATAACAAATATCATGGACAACCCTGCAAGGAAGCAACAACAATACATCAAATTGTTACTAGCTCATAAGATCAAACGTGCGGCCGCACGCGCAGTCCACTTATGTTGACTGCTGGGGTTTTTTTGGCAGCAAGATTATTCTTTAAAACTCCCCAGTCTTCACTTACTAACAGACACATAGCCAAATATCAGTAGGCAAAATGTCCCCCTTTTCTACATAAATATTTATTCCCTTTTTTCATACGAAGTCTTCTTAATCATGACATCAATGTACATCACATAATACCATTGCTATTTTAAAGAGACGATTTAGTGTGAGATTAGGAAAGGAAAGGATTGTGTTAGTTGTAACTTACATCCATTATCCGTTAATGATAACTATATTACCTCTCTTATTCGCAGACAGGGGGGAGATGGTCTGGACGATCTCGATGAATTTCTGGTGCCTCAATCCAGCTGTTGTAAGTTTAAATTTTAAATTTATTCCCCCTTTTGTTTTTTTCAAAGACTTATTTTTGTTTACAAGAGGACCATATTCATGGTATGCAACACTGACTATCAATTTAAAGGGATCTAGTAACTTTGTTGACATGTGTCAAAAAGTGATGAAGAGGTTGATACAATGTGATATTGTTGTTATCTGATATGTCCATTGGGTGTTGTGTGAAAATTTCAAGTTAAATGGACGTTATATGGCCGAGCAAAAATGCAAAGTGATGTTCACAAACTCATTGCACTCACTTTGTACACGGTTTTCGCGATCCGTTGGATTATTTAACATCTGAACACTTCAATAGTAAATATCTTTTTAACGAAAGGGAAATTTGAAAAACAGAAACCTGTCCCATGATTTTATTGTTTACTAGTACGAATACAACAAGGTATGAGTGAACCGCTAGAATTCCAATTGGATTGAGGCTTTGGACAATGTTACTAAGTCCCTTTAAACTAATAATGGTTGGACAATAAATGGTCAATAATGAATTTCATTGTGGAAATAAAATTGTGTGAATGAAAAAATAACAAATAATGCAAATTTAGGACAATACCATGTTTTAATGTTGAAAAAATGTAAGTCAAGATTTTAAAGAATATTTTGCATCTATAGAATTAGTCTTTTCCAAGCAAAAAAATTGTTGATAAATAGGCAAAATGTATTTAGGCATTAATTGCATTATATAATAAAGATCTCAAACTAATCTTAGAATGGAACCAAGCTAGTGTAGTTTTTTTATTATGGGCCCAGTGATTTATGTATGAACACTATAGAATGGCTAGAAATGTAGGGGTAAAATGTTGGGTCTACCTTTGTGTCCACCCATCTGATCCTGTAATACGTGACGCTCCTGTGGTGTGACTGAGGAGCAAACATGACCCAGAAATCATTCTCTAGTGAATTCATTTGACTATTTTTGTTAAAAGAGAACACAGTTCTCTATACATCAACTCTATGTGTATTAGACCTTTTAAGAAGGAACATGTTAAAGTTGGCTAGATACCAACACTATGGAATTGCTAGAGATGTAGGGGCTTATAGTAGAATGTTGTTGGAATCTGTAATATGGGACACTCCTCTGTGTGACTGAGGGCCAAGCATGACCATTAGGAAATCTTCTAGTGATTTAATTGTTTACTATCTATTACAGATCACACTTCTCCTGTATCAACTCTATGGTTATTAACCCATCAAGGACGAAGCCCCACATATTTGTGGTTCGGTAGTCCTACATTTGAGCAAAAAGATGACAGGTTATATGAAGTATACAAGGAGAAAGAGCATAAAGAGCATACATTTTGTTACTGTACCTTCTTTCATTATTGTTTTATGATTTTTATTATTACATATATCACTATAAATTAGGAAAATCCTTAAATTGGCAACACATTGTCATATTTTAAAAACAGATTTTGGCATACAAATTGGTAACTTTGTGGCAAAATTACTGAATAATTGTCTAAAATTTTAATAACTAAATATTTTCCACCTATTTTTACGTAATTAAAAGGCAGAACAAAATTAAGATTTGCCGATTTGTTAAGGGAAATAATTATAAATTTTGCCTTGAAATAGCTGTCGTCCTTGATGGGTTAAGATATTAGGAAGTAACATGATATCTAACGTTTGCTACATACCTTTGTGTCCGCCCATCTGGTCCCTTAGTATGTGACACTCCTCTATGTGGCCGAAGGGGGCAAACATGACCCTGACGTCGTTCTCATCACACTTCTTGGAAAGCATGCCTACAAACAGCTTCCTCTCCTCCACTGCAGGGGGACCCATAGAGATAAAGTAGGGGTGGAGGCAGATGGGAGGGAGAAATAAAGTAATGTTACCGTCCTCAAAGGGAGAAGGGTCATTTGGTTGGTCCAATGGGCAAGTCAATCAGTCCGTCAACCAATTGATCAGTTGCTGGGCTACCATCATTGAAATTCAACAATCAGGAAGATTTAGGGAAATTTCATCAGAAATCATGGAGATATATCTTGAATGCATGCAACCTATTTTCAATAATATTGCAATAATCAGGGAGATTGGTCAATGGGTTAAAATCTGATGCATTAATCTTGGTCTACTTTTAGGGAGTCTCCTGCAAAGTCGGGGAGACTAAACAGCTCTACAGTTGGCACCAAGGCTGGTAGTCAATTAAAGGGATAGTTGAGTTCTGGTAGAGAGAGTACAGTTTTAGTCAAACTGAATTTTAGTAACCAAAACCTGCACCATTACATTACAAACTAATACAGTAGTTATAACTCCACCATGCTCAAAAGGAATACAAAATTGCAAACGACCAAGTAAAAAGCCTGTTATCATTCAAAAATAGCTGTTTAAACGAAAGAGGGCGCTTTCAAAAACGAATTTGTTTAAACCATTTTAAATAAAATGATGTTTTGGTGAAATATTGATTAGATAGAGAGATAATGAACAACTATCTAAAAACCTCTATTGAAAATTTTTGAAAAGAGGAAGCATTTTAAATCAAATTTTAACGGCTGGTTCGAACACTTGTGGGGCCCCACATTAATTACAAATGGTTATGTTTATGGATATTTTGGCCGTTTCTGAACCGATTTTGTTCAAATAAAGTTTATTCTGCCATTAAAATTGTATGCTCTTTCAAATTTGACACTCAGTTTTTCATTATCTCACAAAAAAAAATTTTGTGTAGCGCCCTCTCTACCAAAACTCAACTATCCCTTTAACTAGGCTAAGAAATTTATCAAACCCCAACTTAAAATCATATTTTAGTTTTTTTCACTATTGTGATATTACATTTTGGGGAAAATTTAAAGTTACTGAATCAAATCCCAATTTAGGAGGTAATTTAGGTCAAAGAATAAGTAAATTGTGTAAGCGACATAATTATTAAATTGAATGCCAGCCCAAGTATACAACATAAATGAATGCATTTACAAAACCACCAACTTCATAATGCAAACATTGTACATACAAATAGTTAATTCATATTTTTGAGCAAACATACACATGGTGAATTGTGATAGCAAGGATAGCTTGAATATGAGACAAACCAATTCATTCCCATTATTCTGAAGCTTTCTCAGCCGTTTGCTCTTGGGAGAACACCGAAATGTTGAAGGGTTAATATTGGTCACAACAAGTCATTTAGTTGCCTTGTTTTCACCATCCTGTCTACATTCTCTCAATATGGACTTTTCATGAAAAGCTTCTATCAGAGATTTTGCTTTCCAGCTGGAAATTTTTTAGCAAACAAGAGCCAAATAATCATAAACTAAACATTTTAAAAAAGTATCTGGGATTATGTTTAGTCAAGAAAGATGAATATAACTTGCATACTCCCTGCAAACATGCTGTTGACTACAGTATATAGTTATAAATGGATTAAAAACACTGAAATGTTCTGCTAAACAACTGTATGGTTCAAGTAACATGAATTCCCTGTTGTACTCTCAATAACATTCACACATAAGAAGGGAGTCAGCTTCAACTGCTTTCTTATCAATAGTGTAAAAATCTATCAAATGTCAGATATTATTCATGTAGAGCATTGAAACATAACATTCCTTTTATATTCTCAATATCATCATGCATAAGAAGGAACTTATTGAGGTCTGGGATTTCATGTCACTTGAAAAAATGTTAGTTGTTGAGCAGAAATTATGAATAATTTATTTTATTATTTTAGAGGTTGCCTAGAGAGAAGCCCCATATTCAAAATGAAAATCATATTTCATATTTGAAAAATTATCTTTTCAATGAAAGTCCTAAATGTGCATGCACTATACTACATGTGAGCTACGCCTACAGTCTATCCAGATAGCATAACATATCTACACTACCACCATAAAACACAGCTACACTGGTTACTTGATGATGGGTCTACATCCATTCGGTCTACTTCCATTTTGTCTACCAGAAAGAAACAAATTATCAGAATTCAGAGTCTTATAATTATGATTAGGGTTAGAGTTAGGTTTTGGGTTGGGTTAGGGTTAGGAGTTGGTGAAATGAAAATTATAGGCATTTGGTAGTAGACCAAATGAGTTGTAGACCAAGCAAAACAAAAACAAATAAACTGCACACCCACTAAACACTTAACCTGTTCAGAACTGGTCCCAATCATATTTGGGGTTTGATCTAGATGGCAAATGCTATTATTCCAAAATCAATTAGTCTTATTCTTATTCTTCTTCTTCCAATTTCATTACAATCCTCTGGTAGAGTATTGTCTTACTGTTGTGTGGTACTGAAGTGCAGTGTGCAGAACCAAATGAGAGAGCCATGTGTCATTTGGTTCTGCACACTGCACTTTAGTCTTGAACAAGTTACAATAAGGGGCCATCTACAAAGTACGTACGCAGAGAGGGGGTGGGGGGGGGGGGGGGGGGGGGGGTTAAAGCTGATGCGTACGCACCATTCAACCACGTGTATACAAAGTGCGTACAGGGGGGGGGGGGGGGGGGGGGGTCAATTTCGGACCCAAAATTGCGTACATACTTTGTAGATGGCCCCCAACACTGCACCTGTCCAACCCCAAGCAGATTAAAATAATGAAAGATAATCTAGTATCTTCACTATTCCAGCACCAACATCATCATTTTACTAAAAACCCACCACCACTTAAAAGCTGTACAGGAGTGGTGCTGAAATTACTCAGACTAGGGTCTATACACGGAGAATGCATATTATGTCAAAGTCAACATACAACCCATAATTTGTAAACATGCAATTTTTTTTCAGCATAATATTACACTGTCAAACATGTCTGTGTTTTTCCACTAACATCTTCTTTTTTTCTATTTTAGTCACAAAATATTTTTCCTGCATTCTTAACTTTGTTTAAGTACTGCAATTTCATGAACTTTGTATAGCACTTCATTGTATTTAATTATAAAAAGGGTTGATTTAGCCGTCTTATAATTTGTGAATACTGTAAATCCATGAATTCTTCCTGATTTTTATGTATGGAGACTGTAATACAAGTATTGTCATCTTGACCTGTACTAGTCCCACCTATGCTGTTTGACGCATTCTCCCTATCCTAAACCCAACACCACTTACCATTGTGCCTACCTTCACAATCTGCAGGCTTCATTTGAATGGGATGCCTCATCTGCAGGGGAAGAGAAGTAGAAGAGAGGGAAAAGGGGGAAACAAAGAATTAGCAATCATCAAGGCCTACAGGTATTTTGCATCACTTAACAATAATTGAGTCATTAGGCAATATTTAGAATACAACATAGTGGACTGGTCAATTTCATCTACCAATTGTATACAATTGGTACAATGCATGAATAAAATATCAGCTTTGCTGTGGGTTAATTTGTATGATAGTTCATGTTTTAACCACTACTGCCACATGGGCAATTCATCTACAAAATATGCTCAACATTTCAGGTCTACCCTCTACACTGGTAAGATGTCAGTTCATCTACATTACATACTCACAATTTAAATACTACCGCCATGCACATGCATATTGCAAATTTGTACTTCAAATTCATCTACAAAATGTGTTCTACATTTCAGGTCTGCCCTCTGCATGGGCAATGTATGTCAGTTGACAAAACTTGCTAACAATTTCAGTTGTGAACTTTGCATGGGCAATGTATGTCAGTTGGCAATACTTGCTAACAATTTCAGTTGTGCCCTTCGCATTGGCAATGTATGTCAGTTGCATACTTGCCAACATTTGAAAGTCAGAAAACTGAACACCCGAGCACGAGGGAGCGGAGCGACCGAGGGGGGGAGGGTGTGGGAGGGGGGTGTCCCCCCTCCCACGGTAGGGAGCTTTTGCATTTTTGGACTTACAATTGTGCAATCTGGTGCATACTAGGACTGTAGTGAAACGATTACACGACGGTTAACCGACCGCCATCGGCAAAAACGTTTTCATTTTCACGGTTTCGGTTAACCGAAAAAAAAAATAATAAAAATAAATCAATGTTATTTTTTTTTTTCCTTCCCCATTCCATAAATTCGGTCAGAAAATGGCACGTTGAACACTGCCAATCTATTGCTAAAGTAAAGGTATTTTACATGTAACAAAATGTTCAAATAAACAAATGGTAAGAGGATTAATGAATAGATTAAACCTGGTAAGAGCCAAATTTAGAAGAATCATTTGTGATGAGATATCTGAAGGCTTTCATCTTGACAGCGGTTTGTAGACTAACATGGCACTGCCCTGCTGATTACAATTGAAAAAACGGACAGATATCGGATGGTACATGTATATCCGAGAAGGGGAAAAAAAGAAGGAAAAAAAAAAAAAAAAAAAAAAAAAAAAAAATCGATTTTTTTTTTTTTTTTTTTTTTTTTTTTTTTTTTTTTTTTTTTTTTTTCCCCTTCAAAATCGGAACGTTCCGTTTTTTATGGCTATAAAAACTTTAAAAACGGGACAATTCCGTTAAAAACGGAACGGTTGGCAAGTCTGCAGTTGGCAATACTTGCTAACAATTTCAGTTGTGCTGTCTGCATGGGCAATATATATCAGACTGACGCTCTGCCTAGGCATGGCATGCTAAGAAGCCTTTTACTACGGATTCCCCGCTGCCGCTAACGACATTTCCACAAACAGCACAGCCAATCCCCTTCCAACATGATTGGGCTGACTGACGTGAGTGCACATGTGATAGCCGGATGATAGAGCAGCTACCTACAACAACGGCAGTGCAATTTAGTTTAACTCTAGATTTGAACAGGCTAGTGTATTGTACAATGGCTTGGTCATGGTTAAAGCAGCTCCCATTACCCTGGTTAAAGGTAGTTTGAAGTAATATATCAGACGCACAATGCCAAAAACAAGGAAGAAATAACAAAATATATAAAAGGGAACTTTGAAACAAAAGAGTAAACTTAAATAATGTCCATTGGGTATAGACATGGCAGAAATAACTAATTAGTGAAGTAAAATGAGAATTTAGAAGATAAACTTTCAATTGCACATGATGCAACTGAAATAAAAAGGATAAATACATTTAGCAAGAAAAAGACAAATGGGTATGGACAATGCAGAAATAAGGCAGTGAGGGTAAATTGAGATGTGTGTTTGTGGCTGCGTTTACTGATTGCATGTGGCTGTATTAAGGGACTATCAGGAGGAATTTGAAATGTCAGACAGTATTTGGCCAAGAAGTGATTGGATATGTAGGCTACCTTCACAATCTAGACCATGTACATGTATGATCTATGCACGCATGCACCGGCCTGCTTTCCTCTTAGAAAATTAGATACACTGCAACATATTATTTTGAGAATTTAAGTAAAACCACGAACTTGCAGAGAAAATGTATTGTAAATAACTGGAAATACAAACACAAGTACAAGTACAAACACAAGTTAAACATGTGTGTGTGCTTTTGTATGTGCATGTGTTTGTGTGCATGTGTGTGAGTTGTGGGTGTTTGTGTGTGTGTGCATGCATTGCATTGCATTACAAAAATGACAGTCAAGAAGGTTGGAGCTTTAATTGTCGTTTATCAGAAAAAATTCCAGGATAGTAACTCTGAGAATGTCTCCATGAAACACATTATAGGTGGATCTACAGTAGATGTGAAAGCACTATGGCTTAAACAAGACTCCACACTAACTTTATTCTCAGGTAAAATCATAAATTTGTAGGTTTCACTTGCCCCAATATAAAATGTACTTGCCCTCTTTCTTATAGATGAGATTAACACATGTGTTCTCTTGTAGTTGAACATTTTTTTAGTTGCCTTATCGGGCAAGCAAACTAGACAACTTATGAAATTTTACTTTCCTGACAATGAACACTAATTTTGACTTGCCCTGGCCGAGCCCTGGCTGAAATTATGTATAACAGTAAATTACATATTTAAATCATTTCCAGTAAACCTTTAATAATATTAGGAGAAATAATATTTCTCTATATAAAGGACTAATCATTATTCAACAGATAAACAATCCCCTAGATAATGCCCAACACATCCTAGAATGTGCCATTTCTACTTGGAAATACGCACCTATCAACACTTATATCACTGTCACTTTATCACCATCACTTCTATCAAAACACCTACACAAACAAAACAATAACCAAATACATGATAAAAGCTTTTCATAATGCAGCATCCATTACCCCCAGGAGTAAGAAAATAAATTCAAGAATATAGAGAACAAGATTATGGAATCGATAGTATTACTCCAAAATAAATGCAATAAATAAATGCAATTTATAAAAGCTGTAACGCACGATAACATCACTTTACAAACAACAAACAGCGCTGAAATTCTCACTCTTAGAAAATCAGTCCGGCGAATCAGCGGAGATATAAATCAAGGATTGCTCAGGGGTTACCTTCCTTCATGAATAATGTATCGCTGCATAGCCAAAGATGATAGCAATATGAAATAGAATCAGTTTAATTGGGGAGTCTTTGATGGGAGGAGGTGGGAGGGAGAGACTGTATAAATGCATTACATGTACAACCCCAGGCTAGATATGGCTAGATTAAAGGGATCTGTCTTCGTAAGCATGCACATTTACTACCAATCAAAAGTTAATCTCAAAATAATGGAAAGTCTCAAGTATACACATGTACGTCCTGGTTTTAAGAGCACTTTGTAGCCTCATTCAAAATTTGTGAATATATTATCTAAATTTGTATGTAGAAGCCTCAGAAATACGGATTTTCTTTAAAATGATTTTGCTATGAATGTCATATTTAACAAATATATATATTTAACAATCTACCGTGTTTGAAATTAACAATAACAAGTTGGAAAGTCTTAATTTTTCATCTCTACCTATCTTTAAAATAAGAAAGATCCCTCTGAATATCATGATTGATGAACTGTCACTGATACCTCTCAAGTTGAAACATGAAACATATTTGCAAACTTGAGTACAACGTTAAAACAACCAACCTTAAAAACTTTCCCTGATTAAGTTGTTTACGTTCATAAAAATGCTTTCCATTTTATTTGTGCTTTTAGTATGGCAAGCCCTGGCATTACCCATCAATGATTTACAATGAGCAAGCTGTTTATGAGTAGACTTGAACAAAGCAGAGAAATAACTGTTGGGCTTTGAAGCTGGCTGCAGGTGCAATGTGGGAGATGAATAATAGACCCTCTACTCCTCACACAGCAGCGCAATACAAATTATTCAGACCACTCTTCCCCCGTCATCTCTCAGTAGATGGGACTACAGAGATGCTACAGGGGCACCAACGGGAAGAAAGAAAAACACACGCAGCTACCCTTTTTTTATTTTAAGAATGTCATGTAAAATATAAAATGAAATGGAGTGATGAATGTACGCTTTATGAGCATTTGCTGATTATCAGTGTAATAAATTCACCATTTAAACCCTGTTAAAACTCTCAACAACACAATAAAATGTGCATTGAATGGCCAAAGAGGGATTAAGAAATTGTAAAAAATACTGCAAGTCCCCTTCTTATAAGAATGTTAACAACTAGAATTTTTCCAGATACTGAATTGAGAAAGTCTAAAGGAAACATGTAATAAAATCTCTCATATACTTGTCTTTTGCACAGTTTTGGTTAAGCATGGAATTGAAGATGGTTTGATTTTGATACAACTCCACCAGAGTAATTCACTGCGACCAGTCCTGAATGGATTAAGGAAAATTCAAGTTTAGAATACCAAAGTGAAAGTTGAACATCTTGGGGATCGCTATTAACTCCTTAAGTGCCAAGCTCACATTTTTGCGAGTTACAATGCACACAAATGCCATCGAGCATTAAAATCCCTGGCGCTCAAAGTGTTTAAAATGTTGATGATTCTAACTTTGATAATTTCTTTATTTAAAGGTAAAGTTCTATCAATGTTGAGTTAAGTGGATTAACAAATAGAAATTCAATGAGCTATGGTTTACTCCAATAAGAGCGTCCAAGGCAGGATGCATGCAAACCCAAGGACAAACTCCCTTGAATGAAAGGTTGCATAGAATGGTTAGTCCTGCACACTTCCTACATGTTTGTCCAATCTTGTTCTGTCATCATTTCCCTTCGCAAATCGGCATGCAGAAGAAAAAGAAGATCCTCTCCTCCTTCACTCCCTTCCCTCTCTCATTTCTCATTATTTCCTGCTCTATTCTGCCACATTTCTCTTTATACTTCGCCATCTTTCTCTTTTTTATTATTATCTCTTTATATTACTGTTCCTTTCTCCACCCTCACACTAGCAAATTAATATATGAGTTACCATCGCCTTCCACACTAGTTTAACTCACACTGTGCTAGGTACATCAAGGCTTTATGGATATTGCGTATCATGTATGTAGATCTGAACTGTTTGAATTGGTAAAGTTTGTAGAGGGCGTCGAACGGGGTGGGGCACTTTTCTGAATTATTTATGGCAGTAATTTACGTCACAGATAACTTTCCAGGAACAGATTCTCCAGGCAATTGCTGCACTACATAAGATGCCGTAAGATATCATGTTGTGATAACGATTCATCAAACAAAAATCATTTTTCTAAAGAATTAACTAAAAAGTTACCTGGATGGTGCTCAACTACCTCCACATTTTCAAGATAACTTGTATCAAGACAACTCTCATTGGAAGGTAATAGCATAATGTTAATGACAATTTATTTCCAATGGAGTACAAGTTTTAATGGAATCACAATTTAAGAATACTAGTGAGAAAATAGAAATGAAAAATTCCTGTTGAGAAGGGAGAATACAGTTACAAGTGACCCTCGATATAAAATGCTGATCGAGTCATTGAGGTTGTGTCTAAGACTTTTCAATGACTATTTTGAAGTTTTGATGTAAACAGACTAGGAATGTGCATTTAAACACGTCAACAAAAAAAAAAAATTTTAACAAATCTTGTAAAATCTTGTCCAGCCACAACAAAATTTAGAAAGTGTGATGTGAATGCTTGCAAATTCTGCATCTGGATCTAACCCAAGCCCTAACACTACAGTACTTCAGAAAATATTCAAATAGGAACCTTCCTGTGAAGGGAGTAAAATGTTATGTTATTTAAGACAAATAATTATAAGATGGGGTTTCAGCAGGTTAGTGGATGAGAGTCTCTGGGCCTTTGGGGCGCAGTGAATTCTGCCTGGATCCCTCCAGTAAGCCTCTTAATTAGGCACACTCAACCAGCCTGTAAATCCAATAAGGCCGCTAATTCATGGACCCAGACCATGTTCCCTGGCACGCAAAGTGCCCAGACATTGAAAGACATACTGGAATGCATACTTAACCCTTTCAAAGCCCTTGCAACACTCAACCAAGACAACCAGCATCCAAATCCAATAAGGACACTAAATCATGGACCTTAACCATGCATGCAAAATACTGGAGCACTGAAAGACATACATGAATGCACCTAAATCTTACAGTGATAATAAACACTTTTTGTATAGAAACATTACAGAGCTGCATTACAGATATAGGATTAGTCTGTTCATTCCCATCTAGACATACTTAATGCATTTTAGCACCTTTCCTAAGCATCTTCCAAATAATTGTCCTTTTCCAATGGAACAATCCCGGCAACAAGATTACTTGTAACGATATGTAAGTCAAATTAGCTCTTAGAGGATTTGTATACATTGATGAACATGGAACGCTCAAATACTTGTCATTTAGGTGCCTCTTACCCATTTGGACTGGTCAAAACAACCCCTACGATGGTCAAGAGATATATTCAAAATATACGTTCAATTGCACAAACGGAAATGTCATATCATGCTGAAAACAATTATTTCTAAATATCTATTCAGGAAATCGATACAATATGGCAACAGCCCTGAAAATTAGATTGCCCCTTTTTTAGTTAAAATATAAAGGAAAATATAATGATCAAAAGCATAGTCCTTAACAAATCAACACTTACATCATTTAATCCAACAAGACAGAGCAAAGTGATCATAGATCTTACTAGAAGAAAGTGAAATTTAACATGGTATAATTATCCCTTCCCAAAATTATTTTTCAAAAACTGTGAGAACATCTGGTTCCCATATGAGAGGATAATATAAGTTAACACCAGTCAATGCACTATAAACCAAACACCTATGATGTGTAATAAAACCCTGTCTTAACTCTCACAGTGCTGACAGGGCAGAATCACACCTAACAATGCACTATACATGCATGTATGGATCAACAACTATGGCATGTTAATAACTAATGCACTATGAAACTCACAGCTATGCCATATAATAAATGCCTCTACAGTGCATCCTAGAGCCAATACCAATACATGGCCGTCTAATGCACTACAAAACCAACACCATTGCCAAATAATATTTTCTTTCCCAATCCTGATGTCTAATGCACTTCCAAACCAACACCAACCCTAAGTAATATTCCTAGCTCAGCCTTGTCACCCTTTGAGGGGCTCCCATGTGGCGCTGTGCTTGCTAATCATATTTTCCCTGCCGGTATTTTCCACCCCGTTGGCTTCATCCCAGGCATTCTCACCATCCACTCGCCTCACCTCACGCCAGATGGAGGGACAGAGAGCAGCACAACACTCAATACCAAGAGGTGGGGAGGTTTGTCAAGGTGATCGGTGTGGGGGGGGGGGGGGGGGGACCATCCACTTACCTCACCTCACGCCAGATGGAGGGACAGAGAGCAGCACAACACTCAATACCAAGAGGTGGGGAGGTTTGTCAAGGTGTTCGGTGTGGGGAGGGGGGGGGACCATCCACCCACTTCACCTCACGCCAGATGGAGGGACAGAGAAAAGCACTACACTCAATACCAAGAGGTGGGGAGGTTTGTCAAGGTGTTCATGGGGGGGGGGGGGCATGGGGGTGAAATAGGGACGAAGTGAATTAAGGAATTCAGACAGGCAAGAAAATAGTCAGATAAGGGAACTTGCACCATCACTGACTAGTAGACGTCCTAACTATCCCCTCACATATAGCCAGATAGCTGAACACTGAACTGAAAGGTGGGGTGTGATTGTGAAGATGTCAGTGCGGGGGGGGGGGGGGGGGTAGGGGGGCATAGTTGGGGGCATATAAAAGAGTGACAAGGTGAATTAAGGAGTTCAGACAGGCAAGAAAACAATTAAGGAAACTTGGACCATCTCAGACCAAGTATGCTCACCATCTCCTCAACTCTAGCCAGATAGGAGAGACAATAGCCAAACAGTACATACCAATAGATGTTTGGGGAGTTGAGGGGGAAGGAAGGAGTGAATTTAGGAATTTAGACAGGCAAGAAAACCATTATGATAAAGCAATGTTCCCCATTCCAAACCAGGTATCCTAGCATATTCCCTCACCTCTATCCATGTGGAAGGAGAAGTAGCCAAATAGTGCATGTGGACAGGTGGGGTAGGGACATACACAAGAAATGGAGCGGGTGAATGTACAGGCACACAGATAAGCACACAGTTATGATGGAGGAAACTCAGCCAAGGTATCTCTCACCAATCCCTTATCTCATCCCAGATGGGGGGAGGAGAGAGATCAATGTAAGACGCATGAAAGGGAAAGGGAAAGTAGGATTTGAAATGGGGTACACAAAGGGGGGTCTAAGAGAGGGAAAAGAAGGGGCGAATTATGGCCAAGTTAGATGTAACAAGCTATAAAAACAGTAGTGACAAAGAGATTCATCCACTCAGCATTCCCCCATCCCAACACGATTGCAAATGATGGAGAAAGGAAAGTGAAAGTTAGGGGCAGAACAGTACAAGAAGATGTATCAATTAAAGGGGCAAACCAGAGCAAAGACAGAAGAAATATTGGGATATGGTTAGCAGAAATGGTACAGGGGACAAGAAAGTAGGGTATGATGAAAGGGAGTTCATAAGTATTGAACTGGAAGATAAAGAAAGCAAGTATAATACATTTAAAGATAGTTGATGTTGGTACAACACACACTCTCCATAGACAACAGCCTGTGGGTATTTGGGGACTAGTCCTGAATGGGTTAAGGCTTACAAGATAAGTGGAAGGGTTAGGGTCAACATGTATAATACATACTGTGAGAATATTGTTAATGGATATTCTGACTAGGTGTCATCTATCTGCAGGCTACAAGGTTCGTCATGTGACATATCATCTAGACTCAGTGTGAGATCAATTACATGTGCTGCCTCTGATCAGGGTAATTTCATACTTGGCCAAGCGAGTGATGAAGATAAATTGATAAAGTCCATTGGACATGTACATGTGGAAGTGGGCTGCTCTTTATCTTGTTGTCAACTTAAAACTTGCATGAGCGCACATCCATTTACCATGAAGCATTAGCAGAATGGAGGCTATGAAAACTTGGACAATTTGGGTAGAATGTACACCTGACCTATTCATGTACACATGTATACATGTATATCAGATTCTCTTTCTCTAGAGCCTGAAGTTAAAGATATTTTAAAAGAAATATTGCTGACAAGTACATCCCACTTATCTCAATTCCATTCTCCATATTTAAAAGAGTAAATAATCTAAATCCATAGAAGCAATCACAATACCAATGCAAAATGGAAATAACATTCATCCTAATATTCATCAAGTCAGAACTGTAAGAAAGCAACTACAGGAATATTGGACAAATGATACAAGTCTGTTATTGTGATACGTTACTCGAACAAAGCATCGAAACTCATTGATGTATCCAGTCAGAGCAAGTGCATTAATACACTATCAGATGAAAGATGCCACAAAGACTAGCCTGCCTCAAAAAAGATAAACTGATTATATCCACACATTCACCAAGACTGCACTGATAATTCATTGATTATAGGCATGTTATAATCAAGGAGCTCGGAGCTCCTTGTTACAAGTTGCCCCCAAACCAGAGCATGTGTGTATTATCAATTGAGAGGAAATATTCCATGAAGACTAGATGGCCTAGAAGTGGTGAAAGATTGACCCCATCTCTACAGGGACTCCTATCTATGGATAGTTTGTATGACCCTTCAATCCCCGCTCTCTTACCATTTCACATCAAACTACCACATTACAACTTTCCAGAAGCAGTGTGGAAATGATAAGCAATGCATGTCGTTCAAATTATTGAGTCCCCATTCTTCATATAAATCAGGGCTCGACATTCACACTGGCCTGCTGGCCCGGGGCCAGTGAAATTGCACTTTGGGCCAGCAAAAATGTATATAAGTCATATTTTGGTGGCCCGATCGGGCAAACAGATTTTCATCCTGACATTGACCAAATTTAGACAAATCTTGTTTTCTTCCATGTCAGACTTCATCTATAAGACTATTTATCACTAGTTTGATCAGGAAAGAGTCATATTTTGAATAGTAAAAAAGTTACTCATAAAATACAATTTTCAGGCCAGTAAATTTTTCTTTTGGGCCATCAGAAAAGGGGAAGAAATTATTTCACTGGCCCGACTGGGCCACTGACGAAAAAAGGTAAGTGTGGAGCCCTGTTTTAAGTAAAAAAGCAATTATTACAATTTTTCTTTGCGCGACATAACATAGAAAGACCCATTACAATTCAAAAGTCATAAAAGCAATAATGTGTCCAAAATGTTATTTTGGGTTGCCCTGGGCCAGCCCTACTTTTCAGACCATCTGCATTTCAGTTGTGGCCTTGGCTTAGGCCAGCAACATCCAATACAAACCCATGTAATGTACATGTATGGAGTTAAAAACTGTTATATCAATTTCCAAACTGTCTAAAAGTATAGTGTTGATGTGAAAGTGCTACCCCATTCTCTGGCTCTGGCTGGGATTGTTACCCTCCATCCCACTCACCTCCCTGTGACCTTTGACCTCATCCTATGTCTGTGGTAGCATTCCTAGAGGGATCTAGGGAGCAGGCACAAGCACATCAATCACCACACTGCAAACTAGACAGGAAGATACACATCCCTCTGCCTCTCTACAAATTGACCAATGTACTGAAGGGATTCTTCTCTGAGGATATATGTGACCGGCTATAGCAAAACCCGGCACTTGTCGGTAATTCATGTTTTGAAGAAATGGCCATTTTAAGTTCACACAATGTGTGTAAAAGATTTATGAATGTAAAATCGAAACAATCATATTTTCGCCAATTATTGACCAATTTGTTAAAACAAAGCATGAAATGAAAGCTTGTGATGAGGCCTTTCTAATAGTATGAAAATCTACATTTTTATTTTTGCCGACAAATGCAGGGTTGTGCTATAGCCGGTCACATATCTTTAATGATTTCTGCCCCTCAATCTTACAAATAAAATAACAAATAAGATTGAGCAACTACTGTCTACGCCATATATTTCTCATGCACAGATTTTTGCGAATCAGGACTTAACAATTTTGTGAGTGGTTAAATTCGCGTCTAAGGCTGTTTAATACCAACATGCATTCATGACTGTCTTGAGAGAGATGCTAGTGCAGTAATGCATGCAATACAGGTACGTGTATTGATTTGCATTTGGTGTCAATATTTTAGCATGTTGTTAATTTCGAGATTCACAAGTGATTCGCGAAATTCTCTAAAATAAAAACCCTTGCAAAATATATGGTGTATACAGTATTCAAAGGCATACATGTATATCTGTGTAAATGTTAGTTAACCCTTTCAGAACATCTTTCCTGAACAGTTTTATAGGCTTCTTCCCTGTCAGATAGGTTAATATAAGTCATTGAAATACAGGATTTCTGTTATATTCTCAATATCATCATGCATAAGAATCAAGCTATTTTTTCACAACTGTTTTCATGTAGTAGGTCAATTACATTGTACATGTTCAGGTATGGCATTGAAACCTGGAATGGATGTCTTTGACTCATCCTGAATGGGTTCAATTCCTTGAATAGAAACAGATGATATGATATGGATGTGAGTATGGTATGAGGGCAGAGTGAACAATTAAGTGAGGAGATAGGGAATACTTGAGGTAAGATGCTGTTAGGGTGGGCCAGGGGGGTGGGGTGAATATGTGACATACATACTGTACGTATGTACTTCTACTTAGACCAATTTAAGCAAGATGGGGTTAAGTTACAGAGCTGGGAGAGCGCTGGTTTGGGAGGGGAGGTGATGCACTTGTCAGGCCATTTAGGCAGCAAAGCATACCAAAGGAAGGAATCAAACTGTCTGAAAGGATTTGCTCCCAGTAGAGAATGCAATTACACCAAATCACACATCTTAACTGCTTGATGAGTGCAAGCAAATTGACACCACTTGAAGAGATAAGACCCTCTCACACAGGAGCAGAGATAGGTACCTCAAACTAACTCATTCAATTTTGAAGAGAGATAATAATACAGTTTGGGATAGAGTAGCTTTTAGAATATAACTGGTAAACATGTAATATCCACTGATCTCAACACAACAAGCATACTGAGCAAATATTGGGGAAGTATGGTAGATGGATGCAGATTGAATCAGATCTAGAGTTTAACATAAATAATAATGTTGAACATGTTAAAATGGCTAATCAATACAGTATACAATACTTATACAACATCAGTGTGATGGGGGCCTAATACAGTTTAATACAGCTCCGGAAGCTTGGCACCAGACTCAACATAAGTGTGAGAGGGGCTTAATACAGTCTCCATCCCTACTAAGGCTGGAGCACTTTTTTATATGATTTGGGTGACACCATTACAGATGAGCCCTCTCCTGTCTAATTGACCATACTCATGCCCCATCTTAAGTCTTAACAAAGTCACACTCTACATTTCTCCAGGAAAATAAGGACTGATATAAATTATGGATAATCTTAAGGACGCTTGCTAGCTTGTTCATACATGCAATACTAAGCACAGGTCCTATCCAATAAAGTAAAACTTTGTAACGTCAGATACCTTTCTTATTTCTTTAAATCAATAAATAGGATTCGGGGGCTGAAATAAATCTTGGATAATTTTTAAGAATGCTCGTTTGATCATCCTATACAATCGAGTCCTGGCTAGGGGGTTGGTGATAATCCGCAGAACTTCCCATTCATTCTATGCATGAACATTGTCGTTTTCAGGCTTCCATTTATAAAGTGAATACACATTGTTGCACTTTCCACACTCTAAACAAAGGCCAATAAATTATACATTCTCAGCTCTCCAGCAGTGCACCAAACCATACAATTATGTCAGAGCTGCGGTAATAACTCATAATGCAACCTATTTTAGTACTTGACCTGTGCTCTGTGTTCACCAGCTAGCTCCCTATGGTTCAATAGTACAAGGCACTTCCCCACACGACCCCTCTCTGTGACATAAGGTCAACAAATGTCACAATATGCTGATCAACGCACTGCACCTTCTATGCCTTCCACATCACACCAAGCAAATAAGGCCAACAAATATCCTGCCCCTTCAGTCCTTCTGGGCATAAATGAGGTGAAATCAGTGCATGACATAGATTCAGACCAAGGTGAAATCACTGGATATGTTACCATGGATACCATTAGTAATTAAAATCAGGATTTATACACTTCTGGTGTCCTCAAGTTTTGTTATGAGTAGCTACTGATCGGTCAACCATCTCAGTTGACTACTATTAAACATGGATTTGACCCATTTGGTGGTTTGACAGTTGTCCAAACAATTGGTGAACATACATGTAGGGGCGGGATTAATTGTGACGTCATGCATGTACCAGTCCGTTAGTGTGATCGTGCAAGTTGAAAAATCATTTGTAACAAAGTCCATGAAGGAGGGTGGGGGGTGGGGGGGTCTAGGTCTAGGGTTTGAGTCTAGGTCAAGCCCCTGTGGATCTGTAATATGTGTGAGACAGGACCAGGAAAGGGGGCAAGACTTGAAGGAAGTAAGAAATATCCTCTGATCATATCACCTGCGTGATAGGAAGCTGACAATGTATCAAGTCTGCACATGCAGGTATGATTGATGCTCTACATGTAGACAATGCTCAAATTTACTTTTTGTCATTGTTGCCCTGTCCAATGAGTAAAACTCAAGATTTAGAGAGGCCTTAAACCAGATTCTGGTGACCTAAAACAAAGAAACATTACAAATTCTGTCATAATAGGTTGCACATTCGGGCAAGTCAAATTTAGCATTACAAATGTTGGTAACCCATTTAGCTAATTGTTACTGTTAGTAGCCCCTGCCTGTACTAATTTCAGCATTGTTGTAGGTACATGTATGATTGGTCTATATTTGGAAGGCAAGTTGACAAGTTTTACTTTTGCCAAGTACATTTGACATTGTTTTTGTGTTTCATTGTTTTTTCAATGAAATTCTTAAATCAGTTCACTTTCACTGGTCAAATGCTTGTTGAACTACAACCAAAACTTAAATATTATTCGTCAATCAATGCATTGTGTTACATATTTGATCTACGTCACCTCACTATTTGTTTGCTTGCAAGTAACATCCAAGTCAATAGTTCACACAAATAATAACCCAAATCCCATGTCATTCAGATCACACTACTCAGCACTTCTTTCCTTGCTCCACTATACCCCCCCCCCCCTTCTTGCAGTCCCCAGTGCCATGTGCACAAATACTAACAGACCAGAAATATTGCAATGTGTACAAACATTGCCTGCCTGGCTTTTTACCCAGAGCTTCAAACCAGGCAAAAATCATAACGACATTTTCAGGAGCTAATGTTCAAGCTCGCCAACATGAAAAAGGCTCTCTAGAATTAGTTTTGCATTGAACCCTTTGTAAATTTACAATTAACTTTAAAGGGCTCTTGTTGGCGTTCAAAGGGTTAAATCCTAGGGATTATTTCACTGCTTCACAGACATACATGTACAGTACTTAGTCTATCTACCATTACCAACCAGTCTATAACAGTCTGATCTTCAGGTGAATCTTATATTCTCACGATAAGAGAATCAAATCAGACTCAATTGTGTCAATATAGCTTGAAATTCAGAATGTTACTATTAATTGGTAAGAATGACATATTTGACAACTTTGAAACTGCCCCCAGATATGATGTAAGGGAGCTCTTATATGATATGTGGGGGGTCTTTTTTGGCATTTGGGGGGGGGGGGGGGGGAGCTAAATGGCCCGATATACGAGGCTCCATATTTCTTTCTGCCATGTGGTGAAGTGAACAGACAAGCACTGTCCTTGTAACACTACCTTCAGTTACAATACCAACAATACATTCAGTATCAGTTCAAATCTATTTACTTGATGTGAAAGGACACAATGCTGACAGACCTGTTTCAGCTGAGTGCCCCATAATGGTGGCTCACCAAGCAAAACCCACAATTCATCAGCCCACTCACACTGACAGGGGGAAGACAGGCCAGGTACTATGCACTCTAGTCTTGTCAATATCTGATCAGGCTGCCTGCAATGTTTTGCTTTATAAGTCACAATTAAGTCAATATTTCCATTTAGTGTGTAACAAGTTGTATTTGAAAAATTGTATTTTTTATTTGAAAAAATTTTGTATTTGAAAAAGTTGTATTTGAAAAATACTGGAACATTTTGAAGCAATTGAAATATAAATCAATGCACTCTACTTAGGCCCAAATTTTTTTTTTGTTGGATTGGAGTAATGGGCAACCAAAAATAAGGGTAGGTACATTGTACATGTAGGTAGGGTTTTTTTTTTTTTTTTTTTTTTTTTTTGTGGCAGGATTCGCACAAATACACAAAAACACACACGCACACACACACACATATAACACACGCATAACACACACATATCGCAATCGCAACAACAAAAATGGAAATAAATACAAATTTAAAAAATAATACAAACTTTTAGGGTCGGCGGTATTTTTAGGGTCGGGCGGGTTACGCCAATACAACAATTTATTTTTCATGGCCTTAATCTATATATAGTGTTACAATATTCATTTAGTCTTGTTTTTTAATTGAACAATACTGTAAGGCATGTAGGTGGGAAACAACATTTGATTCAAAAGATATCAAGTTTTTTTTTTTTTTCTCGCCCGGTATCAATTATGGTTTTGCTAGTCCAAACTCCAAGATTCATTTGAAGGATCAGACGGACACCTATTTGTTGAAAACTAATTTGTTATCACATTTACCTTCCCACTTATAATACATGCCATAAACCTAATATGTAGGCTTCATATTCAAGTGCAGAATCCAGTATAATTATTCAAATAATGTCCGACTTCAAACAAGAGTCACCAAATGAGCCCGAGTGTTGAGAATACCATGTACCTCAGCAGACCATGGAGAGTCAACACGAGAGCAGTGAATTACCACAGACCTGTCATGTGTACACAACAAACAACCTTTCTTTACAAACACCTTGCACAAAGGATTGAAAGGATATGTTGTGTTTGTTTGTCTGTCTGTCTGTTAGATTGTATGGATATATGTGATCAGGTTCTTTTAGACCAGCATGGGTGTGTGATCTGATAACATTTTGTTGAAATACAGGTACTTTCCAACAAAATCCATTCAACCCTCTTTAAACACTCTACCTTTGCAAACACCTTTCAAAAAAGCTTGGAATGTGTTGCTGTGTCTGTCTGTCTGTCTGTCTGTTAGACTATGATTACATTTGTGTTTGTCTGCATGGATATGTGATGAGATGACATCAAACACTGGATCATCAACGGCCAAACAGCTAACTGTGCATTAGCACCCAAGTTTAAAAAGTCTCAATTTTGTGTAGAAGTTGTCCATAAAACTGTGCAATCACTACCTCTGCAGTCTGTATACTTGGGCTATTATTTCAACATCTAACCATTGTTTATTTTTTATAGCATCAGACATTATAATGGACTGTTCAAAATCACAAACTGAACTGTCATTAAAAGGGGATACTTTGGGGTGAAACTAGAAGGTAATTGCTGGTGATCACAGCTCCAGAGTCCAGACAGTGCAAATGTTATTATTGTACCATCAAAAGGTATAAATCAAAGAGTAAAATTTATAAGACTTCCCCTTTTCCCTTAAATTCCTTTAAATGCACTTTTAAGTGCACATCAATGTTCCTCAATGTAAGTTTTTTTTTCACCCCATGAATAGTAAAAGAACACAACTTTACTTAACATGTTCGTATTACCTTTCTATTCAAGCATGACTTTCTATTCCCTTATTTTATTATGATTTGTCTGTACATAGTCATTCTACTCTTTGCTACTAAGTGCAGGGACCCTTCAATGTTGGTTAGCACAGTTCAGCGTATATACTATAGTAGTGATGTCTCGTGTATCATGTTTGCATGGCAAACACAGGTCGCTAGTCACTCACTACCTTATGGCAAGCCTCACTGGACAGAAAAGATGTGCTGGTTATATGTATGCAAATTACTATACTAAGTTGATATGCCAAAGCAACCAATCATCTTTCAATATTTAGCCATTTTGAAAGTGAACTTATGCCAAAAACTAAAACTAAGAATTTAAAAAAAAAGCTTCTAAAATGTTATCTATTTCAGCTACGATATATTTAAGAAATAAGGTGCGAATCATAGAAGACTTACTTTTGATTGGTCAAATTCACTCCATATCATCGGGGAGTCTTCAGGTTTTAAAAGGTCGCTTTGCATCCTGCTTTTTAAGGTGTATGTATCTAGTTTTATATACTTAACCAGCAAGGCCTTCCATACTAGCTTGTGTTGTCTTCATGCAGTCTGCCAGCATGGCTGAGCTAACATGAGGGACAGGTACTACTTAACCAGCAAGGCCTTCCATACTAGCTTGTGTTGTCTTCATGCAGTCTGCCAGCATGGCTGAGCTAACATGAGGGACAGGTACTACTTAACCAGCAAGGCCTTCCATACTAGCTTGTGTTGTCTTCATGCAGTCTGCCAGCATGGCTGAGCTAACATAAGGGACAGGTACCATCCCCACACCATCAACTCGGCCTGTCAAAACACAGGTATGCCTATGGGATATCTTCCCCCTTACTTATCAAGCCCCACGAGTCATTGCAACAAATACAATGTAGCGCAATGCATTTATTATGTATTTATTAAACAAACCTATACCCTTCCTTTTATGCACATCAAGCTTGTATTGCTGTAATATATTTTCTTGTGTTTCATACTTTTGTTAAAGATATATTAGAAATATACCATATGGTTGGCTCATGGACGATAAGCCCAATTTAGAACAAACCTCAGGGGGACACTGAGAACTTAATGGTGAAATATAGCATACTCTAAAAATTCCCACAGAATGAAATTAACATGCAAAGAATTATTTCAATTTGTTCAGTTATTTTATCACTACTACCCCATAGATTTATTCAAAAGAGAGTCCTATTTTCCATCTTCCTATGTGTTTCCTCATTCTCATTACACACAAAAAAGCATTGGATAACGTTCTGCTCTGTGCTATGTAGTCATGGTTTCTGTTTGTGTAATGGATGATGTTAGGGGCAAAGAACATTCACTGATATGATAACACGTGGAAAGATTGTATTCAATCTAATAGAAATTTGAACTACATTCTAGCATTTATTAAAATGAACATTTGCTGCGGTGAAAATTGCCCATTTTTATTTTTTAATAAACCAACAGATTTCTCACACAAATCAAATCTATAAGACAGCCCTAACCTAAAACCTTACCCTAAACTACCCTAAACCTAAACCTAAACCTAAACTTTCACTAAAACCATAACCTGGCCATAAACCATTAGAGGAATTGTTGCCAAAGCAAATCGTTATCAGTATGGTGGACTACTCACCCCTGGTAACACTTTTCTGTTGTGAAGTTCTTTTTGTGCCTTGTCTGCCGTTACACCGGAAAAGAATGTGACAAAACAGCAACCTGGGAAACAATCAAGATAACAAAGAAAATATATCAGTCTTAAATATTCTTTGCATTCATGAAGCAATTATATTTGACAATATTACTTAGAATTTGACACTTAGGAACAAGAATACTACAAATCCTGTTTGCTTTCATCATTTAAAGTTATAACCATTGATTCCTCACGGTTATTTTATATTTACATGACCTATTTTTGCTTGGTTCTGTAATAATCTCATTCCAATAGATACATGTACTAGTTCAATAACCTTTCCATAACATAGCTCTAAGAGGATACATTCACTAATGAATGGATTAGTTGGGCTCTATTGATAACTGGCCTTTACTCCCCACCCTATTCTTTTCCCTCAGCAAGTTGTGCTCATAGACAGATCATATACAATCCGAGAACATTGCTTCAATTTCATCCTCTTCTAAAGATTTGGGTATCCGTCCTACGAACATGTCAAGTTAAATAACTCAATAACATGGATCTACAAATGTTTAAATGTGGCATTTACTCTCTCCCGGTCCAACTTTGAGAATATTACTAAACTTTCCCTTGTCATCAACTTGGTAACTGTCCTACAAACATCTTGAGTCTTGAGAGCATTAGCGATATCCAACCTTTCCATAACTTAGTCTAATACTGGCAGTCTATCTCTCACTCACCTTTACTCTCTCCTGTTTTCTTGTCCCTCAACACGTTGAGTTCGTAGACAGGTCCAAACTCTGAGAACATTTCTTTGAGTTTATCCTCTTCATATGACTTGGGTATCTGTCCTACAAACATCTTGAGTGAGTCTGGGTCTGGCTGGGCTCCCTGGGGCTGTGCCCCCGAATCTACAGTATTCATCATCATCGGGCACTCCGGGGTGTTCGCTAGGGGTCTCTGGAAGATACAATCACAATATGCACAAATTAATCTAACAATAAAAAAAAAAACTACAGCAATGGAAAAAACAATAGTTTATTATACAGTGCTTCTATTCTGCTTTATTTAATTTCAACAAGTAGTCAGCATCATGAGGGACTTGGAAGTGGTAGCTAGAGGTCTCTGAAAATTAATCACAATATTGAGAATTTCATTTGACGATACTATTATGTACAACAAGATGTATAATGAGATGAATATAAGTTATAGAGAAATTGTACAAGCAATGCTAGATTACGTGGCTAAGTTGGAAATGCTTCATGGGGTGCAATATAGCTCTAAGCATGGGTTGCCCTCATGTTTTTACACTAAATTGCAAGTCAAATATTCAATGTCACGCAATGATCGCATATGTTTATCAAAGCTATTAAACCGTCTTCAATGTCTCCATGGCACAAATTCTAGCATTGCCAGAAAGACATCTGAAAGACAATGTCTACATCACGACTCAAAAATAAACTTGGGGCTCAAAATAAACTAACAGGAAAGTATAACCATGACTGCTCACAATTAGGTGGCCAGAAAACATAATTTAGTAGCCCAAAACAGAGGAAATATAAGAAAGTCAGTCACATTTGGTTGCCCAGTTGTGTAAATGAAATTTGGCACTTAGTAAAATTGTAGTGGCCAGAAGCTAATTGTTATCAATCTGTAAATTCAAGTCATCTGTAAATTCAAGTCAAGGAAACATTTCCATGTCCGAGATGTTTACTCAAACAAATTAAACACGACTGGTGCAGGTAGAGGCACGAGTATGAATAATGTGCATTTCAATTCTCAGCCTCTTGATTCTATTCTATTCCTTGTACTTGTGGTGCACAAGGTAGGCAGGTATACTGAATGTAGCTTCCCCAATACACAATCAACACTTATCAACTCAGCTCACAGTCAGACTTCTCTTCTTAATCCACTAATAGCAATTTGATTTTTGTATATACCTGTACTGTCAATACCTGTACTGACTATACCTCAACTGGTGCATTTTCAACATGTTTCTAACTACTTGCACTTAAAGAAAGGAATTATCTACCCAGGATGAATAAGGCATGATTGAATTGATATTATAATAAAATAGAAATTAATAGGGTAATGAAGAGAAATTTTGGTCTCAAAATTGTAAGGTAATTGTTGATGACCTTTTGTTAAACAGACTTGGTGTGTACCCAAATGAACTCTCCATTTGGAATGTCCCTTCTCTCTAGTTCTGCTCACTTTCGCTTCTCCTTCTATGCTCTATTTTTAGCCAATTCACAAGATAGGGAAACAAGGACTGCAGATTGAGATTGAAGTACAACGGCTTGCTAGATGATAACAAGGCACTTAGACTACGTCGCAGGCTCAAGGCATAAATTGACTTGAAATATTGAATTTCCTCTCATCCAAATAATGAAGAAGCTCTCGACTTTGGATGCCATAAGCGGCTTAGAATTTCATTTTGAAAGACTTCCAAAATTCAATAACTATCTGTTAGGGTCATCAGCATCTAATATTGCATCAGAGAATTGACAGGACATTATTACTAAGAAGAAATTCATGTTATCCTTGGTGAAAGGCTACAAGAAGCGGGCAATATTGCCGGGCAATCACTAAGGTGTATGGACCCAACACTTAATGCAACTTTATTGCAATATCTCACGAGTGCGCATGCTATTGAAGACAGGGAAAATTGCTTGTGTAAATAACCATCACAATCTGTTAGATGACATCCTACAATTGGGACAGGGTAAAGAGATTGAGAAATGTTCATTATTAAAACAAGCACGATGTGATAGTGTACAAAAGATATTACATTCTCCTCTGTATTTTTCTGATCTCTCCTTCCGGAAAGAAACCCTATTGCCGATCGATGAAACTTGACATAAAAAATTAGTTGAAATAGATTGGAAGTAGGTGATATTTACACAGGAATAAACAGTCTCTATGTTCATAGTTCAACAAGACTAGCTCATTATTTGTATTGATTTAAGTACTGATTACATCTTCATATGCAGTCGTAATTGCATCATATAGCAAAAATCATAGCTAGTAATAATAAACAGTTGAATTGCAATTGACATGCAAAGTCAGGGCTTACTGTCTCATTAAGGCCTAATGCAATGCCAAGTTAATTGCTTTATACTAGCCTCCCATTAGGAAGAGCAAGGTAAAGCCACATGTAATGACAGGAGTGGGACTAAGGCAGACTCATCAGTCATCGGTGAGCCTGTAATGGGATGCAGTTTGTAATAGGATGCAGTTTGTATACACAGCTACAACCATGAGCAGCTCTTCATGACAGAGAGGTAGAATAAGAAGGCACAGTGAAGAAGAGGACACCATCCATTTCTTTTGTTTATATTTAACTTAAATATTTTAATACATCTTGTACAATGTGCATTTTCATTATTCTCCGTTTGATGTTCACTTTAATATTTGCACAGAAAAGTATTGAAATGTCAGTAAATTTGTGACATATCACAAATGTTCATATTTTAAAAAGTAAAAACTGGGAATCAACACTAGTACTATTGCTCTTGATACATACCAGTATAAGCATGGCTGTAATTTCTGGCTGTAGTTTTCAGTGGTGAAAGGCAAATGCAATTGACTGTTCTATTCTCTCAGCCTCTATTACTATTACTGCAGTGTTGTGCACATATGCACTATCCATTAGCTCCTTTCTGCTCTAACTAATCAACTTACAGCAGGAATGTCCATGGACCAGTGCTGTACATAGAATAACAATAGCAGATAAGGGCCTGCCACACAACTGTGCCAATGGAATGTGGGACATTCAAGGCATGTTGTAGTAATTAGCATCACAGGTTTTCAACCAACATTCCTTATTGTAAAAGTTCAGTTACTAGTACTAAGTTAAATGTGTGACTGAAAAGGGAAATGTGCAGTAACAATAAAAGTGAAAAACTTGCTTGTAAATTCATAGTTGAGGATGGTGCCTAATGAGCATGTTCTTTCAATATAAGGTTTACTCCGTAGTGTAAAGATAGCTAATTTAGAAAAGTTGGTTTTCACACTACAAATCTATTTATCTAGGGAGCTAACCATACAATTCTGATTTGTTTGTTCAACAAGCAGCTTTGTAGGCGTTGTTTATACAGTTCTGAAGTAAAAACACCAAGATCAGAAGTAACAAGAAATACAAATCATCCAAACTTATCAGAGTGATTGTTGCACAACGTGTACAGTATTAAATCCTAGCTCCATACCATATAGCGTTATCTGAGAGCACACAGCCACAGGAAGGAGGTAGAGATAACCAGGAATACATGGAGGAAGATTACATATAAACAATGTGCAATGACAATAAATTACTCCAAGGGCAGAGTGAAGATGAAGATTAGGTGTTAGATGGATGAAGGAGGGATACTACATCTAAGACTACCACTACATGGGGAACATAGCCCCCCAGCATCACTGGTCATGAGAAATGGGAGGAAAGGAGAATGAGGATACAGGGAGGAGGGAGGAGGGGAGGAGCCAAGGAGAAGAGAGGGGAGGAGAGAGGGGAAGGGAAGGAGGGAAGGGGAGGAGGAGGGGAGGAGGACGGAAGGGAAAAGGAAGTAGGAGGAAGGAGGGGAGAAGATAGGGTTAGTAGGAAACAAAGGGGAGGGGATGAGGGGGAATAGAAGGAGATGAGGAAGAGAAAGGAGGAGGATGGGCAGAATTGTAGAGCAGATATCATGCACTACCTACTCAGGGAATGCATCACTTGCATCATTAGCATTACTGGCCACATATTCAAGGTGGAAGGGGGAGGAGAAATTCAACATGCTGCATTTAACTACTAAACAATTTTCCAACACGCAGTTTCTTTGTTCTGTTTACATGATAAGTGGTATTTTGGACATTAAATCTGGAATCATTTTTTATAGACTGCAAAACTTCTCCGGCACTTGGTACATCCATTTCTGCAATGCAAAAGTGCAAACCACAATGAATTCTAAATCAATACCTGGGAATGTCACATTGGCAAATATTTGTTTTGACAAGAAATCAGTCCTCAAATCCTATCTATCTTGCAAAGTTATCAAATATGCAATATGAATACCACCTCAATGACCTCTTGTCACTTACTCCCTTGCCCCTAAAATGAATCACACTGCGGTTTTACAACTCTACCAAAGTTGGGCATTACAAATGTGTGAACAGAGGCATTATTCACAGAGCTAAGCAGCCATATCACAGCCATACAATCCCTGCATTCACTGCCATACAGAGTGTGGCTACTAGGCTGTGAATAACCAAAACCACAAAATGAAATAAATGCACCAAATTATCTTCATATTTGTGAGACGTACAAAGAAAAACAAAAACATGTCATTATATTAGCTGCAAGATGAGGTAAAAACAAATAAAATACAAATCCAGTAAATAATTTATTTTTCACAGCTTTGAAGTGTCCATGTCGAGGTTGTGAAAACAATATTTCTATTTGCTTTCGGCCTCTTCAGACATAGTCCAACACAATGTGTTAGAGCAATGGCCTCAAGCCTCTTTATTCAAACATACTAATACAAGAAATGGCCCTCTACCATTCTTCCCCCCATGCCTGAATAGCTGCTACAGAAAGGCAAGGTAATTCCACTCTACCAATTCAATAGCACTATTGTGTAATGTCTGCCTTTGCTTTTCACTCCTTTTCTTTGAACAACAAAATTGAAGGCAGTGAGAAGCATGACGTTATACATATTTGCAATGCACAATTCATACTTGCATGGAAGTAGGAATAACACACTTTCACATTTATAATACCTGTGTCTTAGGATAAAACTCCCAATTAAATCCTTCAATTCCTATGTTTGATCAAATACAAACAATTATTCTTATGAACACTTAGCAATATATCATGCCTATCGCAAGGGAGACTAATCTATGCACAAACACAACATGATCTAACAATCATGAAAGAAATCCAGAGAAAAGAAACAATTAATTAACGAGACAGTGTATAGCCAGCATAAATGTACAGAAAAGCCAAGTGGGGATAATGATGTAGAGGTTTCTATACATTGTCTGAATAGGTGCTGCAACTTCTGCTAATAATAATTTGTTTAAATCCATTTATATACTTGTATAAGAATCCATCTCTGTATATTCGCTTTACAATAAATAATTTAGAAAATTACATAACCATTCAAATGCAAAGAAACAATGCGATCAATGTGTGGCATTACCTGAATGATTTGTATGGGTGAAGATTGAAATCAGTATTAATCCAAGGAAACAAACACCGTTTGATGGGGCAGAAACAGAAATCACGCACAAACCACAAACAAACAAACTATTATAAGGTACAGCGATTCATGAAGTGTCCTGTTGTGTGCTATTTAGTCGACTGTTAGTACTGCATGGCCAGTTCGAAGCTGCTCTGCTGTGAGTTGTTACAGTGAGTGTCCAGTTGTACATGTACTTGATCAACAAACAAGGTTTGATGGAAGTAATTAATCCACACAGCGAGCACCAGGACAGCTGTACCTACTAATGACAAGCACTACAGACAGCACTAGCTCTCAACCAACATTTGACCCAACAATAACTCTTGGCTACAGCAGGGCTACGGCTAGGCAGGAGGAACACATTCCTATACATGTGGTGACCAGGGCAGGCATGGGGTACTGTGTGGTGATGTGAGCTAGGGAGGCAGGGCTACTCCGTGTGATGGGAGAGAGAGGGATGGATGCCAGTGAGTGAGGGAGGGAGGGATGGGGAGAACTGATAGGGGGCTGTGCAGTCATGATGATGATAGGAGAACTGAGAGAGAAGGGTGTGAAGAGCAAGGGAGAGGAGAGAGGAGAGGGGGGGGGGAGAGGGGAATAGGGAAATGGAGGAGGGGAAGAGTGGGATAGGGAGAGGGAGGATGAGATAAGAAAGGGAGAGACTGACCGAGGGACAGAGGGCCAAGGGAGAGGGGGCAGAAGAAGGGACAGGAACATTATGAAGAGCAAGAAGGTAGTGGAGAGGGCCGGGGGGGGGGGGGGGGGGTGGTGGGAGAGAAGAAATTTGAGGGAGGGACAAATCAAATAGGGAGGACAGGAAGAGAACCAGTAGGGGATGTATGATGATGTTGGAGGGAGAGAAGAGAAATTATGTTAGTCAGGGGTGAAGGGGGCAGAATTGGGCATAAGAGAGAATCCGTACATAGGGGCTGTGCAATGATGACATTTGGGGAATTGTGGAAAACGAAAGTGACATGGTAGGGGGAAGGAATGAGAAGATTGGGGGAGAAGGGGCTGGATTGAGACTAGGAAGGGACCAGTAGGACCCTGTAGGGGGCTGCTCACTGGTAATGAGGAGGGATGGCCCCTTGGGAGAGAGGGGGATGTGGTATTAGAGGGTATCATGAGGGAAGGGGCTGGATTGAGACTAGGAAGGGACCAGTAGGACCCTGTAGGGGGCTGCTCACTGGTAATGAGGAGGGATGGCCCCTTGGGAGAGAGGGGGATGTGGTATTAGAGGGTATCATGAGGGAAGGGGCTGGATTGAGACTGGGAAGGGACCAGTAGGACCCTGCAGGGGGCTGCTCACTGGTAATGAGGAGGGATGGCCCCTTGGGAGAGAGGGGGATGTGGTATTAGAGGGTATCATGAGGGAAGGGGCTGGATTGAGACTGGGAAGGGACCAGTAGGGCCCTGCAGGGGGCTGCTCACTGGTAATAAGGAGGGATGGCACCTTGGGAGACAGGGGGATGTGGTATTAGAGGGTATCATGAGGGAAGGGGCTGGATTGAGACTAGGAAGGGACCAGTAGGGCCCTGCAGGGGGCTGCTCAGTGGTAATGAGGAGGGATGGCACCTTGGGAGAGAGGGGGATGTGGTATTAGAGGGTATCATGAGGGAAGGGGCTGGATTGAGACTAGGAAGGGACCAGTAGGGCCCTGCAGGGGGCTGCTCACTGGTAATGAGGAGGGATGGCACCTTGGGAGAGAGGGGGATGTGGTATTAGAGGGTATCATGAGGGAAGGGGCTGGATTGAGACTGGGAAGGGACCAGTAGGACCCTGCAAGGGGCTGCTCACTAGTAATGAGGGATGGCACCTTGGGAGAGAGGGGGATGTGGTATTAGAGGGTATCAGGAGGGAAGGAAAAGTGCAAAAGGGGTCTACAGAAATAGTAACCTATCAACCAAATAAAATCATTCATTGAAATAAACAACCCATTCATGGACCACTGAAAACAAAACTAAATCAATGGGTCAATAACGGTGTGGTGAGCCCTATTTTGTTCATGGCACACATATTACATAATATGAAGTAAATTGCACCCCGCTATTACATGGCCAGGTTCATTCCAATACACAGCATGTAATGTAATAGGTATAGGTCAAGAGTGTGAGCACAATTAGCAATGCATGCAGACAATATATATTTGAGTATCAGTAACAGAATAAGATGGGATTAGATTACATACATGTATGTGTATGTATGCAATATGAAATAAATTATTTTCAGAAATATACCTTTTGCATCATACCTCATACATGTATATATTACCTCTGAAATACATTGTAATTGCCTGTTTTTAACTAGTATTTACAAATAGTAATGCACCATGCTTCAGAAGTGATGAGAAACTGAATGAACATAACTGTGCCAAATAAATGTGCTTATTGAATGTGAAACTACCCTCAGGTGCTTTTATCTCTTATTTTAGCCCATAATCAGTGTTTGTAAACATATTTGCCGCCTAATCGCCGCACCTTTTTACCTCAAAAAAACCCTCCAAAGTTTGGGTGTGGCGCATACGCGGCGATAGTCAAATTTTCACTCTTGACTAGCCTCAAAACAACACATTTCAGCAGATGTGGGACGATTAGTTGTATTGCACTGTATTGTATTGTGTGATAAAACATTATAATAGCCAAATTGTTTACGTTTACCCTGGCCTAGAACGGTTTCTCAATTAGCGTAGCAGGGTAGCCATATGATTGTTCGCGGTAAGTTCTTTAATTTTAACCCGGCTACACACAGCGATGCGTTGGCTTCTATTATTCTTTTGTACTTATCCTAGCGCACTTTTCTCCAACTTTTTTTTTCCAATTTCAATGCTCAAAGTTGGCATGTGGCCTTTACGCGGGTGCGGCGATTACGCCGGCAAATACGGTATCCGTTTACTTGATAAAGGGTGTGTTCACATCTACAGCCTAGAATCAGCATTTTAATCGCATTTCAGCCTTTCAGGCTAATTATTTGAATTGTTTCAGTTTTATCTTCTTCAAGTTAAAACATTTGCCTGAAGATGATTGTGGGGCAGGCAAGTGCATTTCAATGCTTCCATTTATATATTACGCTTATTTATATAATCTATTCTATTTTCTACTTGAAATATCACTAAGGATGTAATGGATTTCAACTCCCTTTATCAACCGTCACACACAAATAATGAAAAGGGAAAATTATCATAATATTAAACATTAATGCGTACGCAGCACGTCAATGATTAGAGTGGTGTTTTTCAATTCTCCGCATATTTCCCTCCATTTTCATCCTCAAATTCGCCCAAAGCAGAGGAAATGAGTCTCATTCCTCTAATGGCCTGATAAAAAGATGTCTTCTGACATTCCACTTTTTTGCCCACTATAATCTGCATCTCCATGGGAGTATTAAACCTTTACTAGGTTGCCATAGTTAATGGGTTAAGCCCCAATCTCTGAATCTGTAGCAATAATCCTCCAAGGTGGATGGAGGTTGGCAGGACCCAAGGTGGATGGAGGTTGGCAGGACCCACTGACATAACTATCATGATAATCCTCCAAGGTGGATGGAGGTTGGCAGGACCCAAGGTGGATGGAGGTTGGCAGGACCCAAGGTGGATGGAGGTTGGCAGGACCCACTGACATAACTATCATGATAATCCTCCAAGGTGGATGGAGGTTGGCAGGACCCACTGACATAACTATCATGATAATCCTCCAAGGTGGATGGAGGTTGGCAGGACCCAAGGTGGATGGAGGTTGGCAGGACCCAAGGTGGATGGAGGTTGGCAGGACCTACTGACACAACTATCATGATAATCCTCCAAGGTGGATGGAGGTTGGCAGGACCCAAGGTGGATGGAGGTTGGCAGGACCGAAGGTGGATGGAGGTTGGCAGGACCCACTGACATAACTATCATGATAATCCTCCAAGGTGGATGGAGGTTGGCAGGACCCAAGGTGGATGGAGGTTGGCAGGACCCAAGGTGGATGGAGGTTGGCAGGACCCAAGGTGGATGGAGGTTGGCAGGACCCAAGGTGGATGGAGGTTGGCAGGACCCACTGACATAACTATCATGATAATCCTCCAAGGTGGATGGAGGTTGGCAGGACCCAAGGTGGATGGAGGTTGGCAGGACCCAAGGTGGATGGAGGTTGGCAGGACCCAAGGTGGATGGAGGTTGGCAGGACCTACTGACACAACTATCATGATAATCCTCCAAGGTGGATGGAGGTTGGCAGGACCCAAGGTGGATGGAGGTTGGCAGGACCTACTGACATAACTATCATGATAATCCTCCAAGGTGGATGGAGGTTGGCAGGACCCACTGACAACTATCATGATGAATGGAGCTGGGCTCCCCAGGGACCAATGTCAAGTAAAGATATCCTCAATCAAGATCACAAACAAATGGCATGTCACGTCTACAATTGTAGGTTGCACAGTAATGGGTTGCCTCTATTAGAGACAAAAACAAACAGAATACTTGAACAATAAAGTCAAGTACAAAACCTGCTTGGCAAGTAAGAAAACACTGTAATTGCATTTACCAACCCAAATTGAAGACAGCTTACTTTGGCCTATTTCTGTAGAACATGCATACCCCATAGATTCAATCCCACCAAAACACTACATGGGTTCAGCTATTTGAAGGATACAACTTTATTTCAATCGGAATCTTTCTGTAATGGCCTGCCGCTTAAATTCCAGATCAACATTTCAACCAAACAAATATTCTAAATATAAATGTTTGCTTCCCATGCTAGAGGGAGCACAAACAGTTTTCATTCAATCTACGTCTTACACAAGCCTGTAGGTTATGCCTCCTTGGCAGTAGAGCACAATATTGTTGGGGGCTAGTTCTCAAGCCCGACTCTGGCTAGCTAAATCATGTTACGTCTCAAACCCTACAGTACAGGCAAATATCAAGGACTCTTCTCTGAATCGCCTAAGGCCCACTGGGGCAGCTAAGGGGCTGATTCACCTAAGCCCTGTATATTCATATTTTCAGGGGCTATTTTTCAAGTTAGCCAGCCTTAAAATAGAAAGTTGAAATTTGCTTCATAATAGAAGTGTATGAAAATGTACATATGTGACCCGTCACAATGAGAAGAACCTAAAGTCGGATAAATAATTTTCTGGATTTTTAGCTAGTTCGAATCAGCATTATCTAAGCTTTGATATGATATCAAGTTCGTCTCATAATGATTCTGCAACGCAGAGTTATTGACGTTTTTCTAAGGGTAATTTTTAACTATCTGAAAATAAAATGCCGAGAAAATCGCTCAACAAGTTTTACATCCGTTTCGAAAGTGAAATTTGCTTCCTAAGCAGGCCATACGTGAAAACGGTTGCATGAATATAATGTCGTAGCAACCTTTATCCAATTTTCTTGAAAACTTGCATATCAGTAAAACAGTATGACTTACACATTTTCCTCCAAAAATTTATGAATATAATACATGCTTTGTAGAGAAAAGTGATTTTGGAATGATAAACTCGGCCTCAAGTACACACCGCGCACAGGATACAATAGCGAGCACTTTTATTTAACAAAAGGGGGTCCGCCCCCTAGACATGCACTCGTTATTGTTCGACTTATCAATACAGGCAGTGCAGCCATTCCTTTGATGTAACCATACCGCGATATATCACGCGTGCAGTCCTTTTGAAAAATAAAGCTGCTACGGGGCGCGCCTCACAGAACGCGTACCCCGTCCAGCCACCGATCTCTATAGAAAAAAACATTTCTATAGAGATCGGTGCGTACCGCACAAAGGGGTTGTTAAGAGGCGGAGCTTAATATCGATCGCTTTTAGGAGCAAAGAATTTTAGAAAGCAAACTTTTCAATCCCGCGAAAAACATACTTCAAAACTCTCCTTAATTTTCACCTTTCTGACTAAACATTTTAACTGGAAATTTTGCCTACCGGTTGAACAAATACCAGAGAAGGGACTGAGCCAATAATATTTTTGGGGACATTTTAATGGAATTTCAAATCAATCGTGATTTCTGAGGTTCGACCTCGCGCGACTTTAGGCTCCTCTGAAAAAGACGGGGCACATATGTTGGGTCCTTATATGGGGATGGGGGCACTCTTTGGTTGCTACATTGCCATGAGCCATGTGTAATTTCACTGACTTTCACTATTCCTTGGGCTGGAATATTCTCAATGTATCCATGACCAAATTGTTGATGGTACAGAAGTCAACTCTAAACCAAGCTTCTCATATAGCCGACCCTACTAGATAATGAATCAGGTATTATAGAACCACCTTAATAACACATTATGCTTAACCCATTCAGGACTGGTCCCCAAAATATGGGTTAAAGCCAACCACAATATCATTTGTCTTGTATGGTGCGTAAGCGACCCTATGTACTACATTATGAATCTGGTATCATACTTTACTGACCATATTAAAGTATGGATCTTGTACTACAAAAGAATCTACCCTACAACATTATAATGCTCAACCACAATATATTCCGCATCTGCTATTATACCTAAGCGACCCTACTACATTATGCATCTGTTATTTTACCTTACTGACTCAAGACTATATTATGCATCATCAAAATATGCTGACCTTGAATATTATGCATATTACTACACAGATGGGAAGCAGCTTAATGCTATGTTCTCCCACGTCCAACTACCCTCTTCACATTATACACACATACATTAACCCTTTTCTAGCTATGGAACAAACTAAATGTACATGTACATGTAGCTGGCTTTTGTTTACTCAAAGAGAAAGGAGAATGAGATGGAATGATAACATTTTCTTCAGCAGTGACAAATCATTTTAAATTAGCCACATAAATAAATGTATAATACATGTTCAATGGAAAATCAAATTTTCCCAATTTAGGTAAAACTGTGAAATTTATAATCAAGTAGAAGTAAGCTTCCATATTTACATAAAACCAGTCACACTGAAATGAATAATTCACAAACTAAATTGTATAATGTATCATTTTAAATACAGGTAATAGAAAATGTGTTGAAGCAGAAACCAGGGATTATGGTGGGTGTATACACAGTATTACATGGTAATGTGCCCATTCTTTGTAACCCAATTGCCACGCTAGTTTTCATTACTTGTGAACTTCACTCATTCGAGGTCAAACCATCAAAACATAATATTAAATGTAGAGTTTGAAGTTATGAAACATCTTGCTACTGAAAGCAAGCCCTTTCAGTAAACAGCCTCCCTTCGTTCTATAGGGAATCGGTGTTACTTCTACTATGAACTTGGGCTGTTCAGTGATTGTTTGGAGAATCATTCACAAATAGATTGGATATGTGAAAGTAGAATATGTTGAAATATAATATTAAACATTATTATCAAGTTTAAGTACAAGTTGGTTACATGGGACAACATAATTTCAGGAACTCTTTAATTTCTAGGGGCTCTTTGGGGCATTTGGGAAGACTAAATTGCTAAGCTATGCCTATGGGTCACATTTTGTAAAAATTAAATTCACATGAAATGCTATATAGAGTACAGAAGCCATGACGTCATAAAAACACTTTTTTAGAATTTTAAAATTTGGACTTCATTTTCAGAAAGAGCATAACAAATAATGTCCAAATACTGAAAATAAAAGGTATAGGTTACGTATTGGCTGAGATATGCCCATCCGAATGAATTTTACTTCAATGGGCAATCAGTGTTATAGTGCACTGGTTCCTAAATTTATGAACCAGTGCACTATAACACTGATTGCCTATTGAAAAAAAAAATCATTCGGATGGGCATATCTCAGCCAATACGAAACCTATTCCTATGATTTTCGGTATTTGGACATTATTTGTTATACTCTTTCTGAAAATGAAGTCCAAATTTGAAAATTCAAAAAAAAATGTTTATGACATCATTTATGACATCACACTTCACCACTCTATATAGCATTTTATTAGTTTTATAAATAGACACATGTAAATGCCCTTGAGATGTATATATTTAAATAATATTCACCCATAAAATCAATCAAATTACATCTAAGTAAAAGCACCTATCAATACCATCTTAAAAGGATTTCACCACTACTGAATATTTATGTGTAGTAGATAAGTATTTGAATACTTTAAGCTCTTTAACATTCTCACACTCATCTATTGCCCTTCCTGTTATCTGATCAGGTGACACACTTCAAATGCAGAGTGGGCCCTCAAATAACTGCGCAACATCTGACCGCCTTGTCATAAATTATCATCCATTTCAAGAGATCCTTCAGTATGAATACTTTAACAAATCATGTTTGTGTTATCTTTAAATCCCGATCTATTTCAATCGGCTTCTGAAATTGGCCTGTAATTGTCTTCATATTTGAATGTGTTCATTTCAAAATAAATGCAGTTGAATTGTTTAAACATTTGCCAATGTAACATCCCCATTATGAAATTAATTCATATTTGTACAATGCTGCACCACACTGTACAAATAGTCCCTATAGGATTCACATACCCCTAATGGAAGAGTTAAAACTGAATCTTCATTGTACATCTACACAAACATGCTAACTATAAGAAAAAAGGTTTGATAATATAAGCATTTGGCTTTATTTGTGAGTTTGCAGACCAATAATGTTCGTGTAGAAACCTTAGCATAAGATAATTAGAATCTCAGACATGTGACGGGCACACCAGGTATTAATCTAATATCATGCGTTCAACAAATGGTGAGCACTCATCAGATGTAGCCCAACTAATAGCCGGCTGCACTATTATTGACACTCACTTGCTCCCACCAATACCAGCCAGCACTGCATCAGCACTGCATCATCATCATGATTTAATTTGAAGTTGCCAACGTCATTTGCGCTTTGTATATTGTATGCAAGTGGGGCAAGCATTGCAAGCATTTGACCTTGTTAAGTCTAAAGGACAACAACAAAGCTTTCACATGATGCCTAATCTTATAGTTTGATTTATTTTAATGAATTTCCATAACATTATCGGGTAAGAAAAGCAAAAACTTGTCATATTCTCAATTTTGAGCTCCCAAAAGCATTTGCACTACGACACTAGCAGCATTTGTGTCATTTATGAAAATATCCAGCGTTACACAAGAAAGATACTTTACATATTGACTTTCTAGCGCTGAAAGTACAGTCTACTCGATTCATTCCACAGAGCAAAGGCAAGAGCGAAAAAATTAATGGCCAAGTTTCTCAATACTAAGTTATAAATAACCCTGGATTAATCTCATCAGTTCACATCAGTTTTAGTAGTTCTTAGCATGAATTTGAACCAATGGACTAAATTTGGAATTACCGACAATATCCAATCTAACTCATGGAATAAACTTAACTAGGGTTAAATTTAACTCTCTGTTGGTTACATGGGCATATATGAACAGGCCAAAATGACTTTAATTCTGCCTAAGTATTACAAACATGATAAAATGATAGCAGCTAGCTTGCAGGGGAAGTGAAACCAGGATTGCTGTACGAGCAGCAATATCAATACAGGGGGAGCTAGGTGAGACAGACAGCGTATGCAAGGCATGTGCAATATTCTCTCTCTCTCTCCCAGTCAAAGATCATATTAAAGCTCATGTGAGGTATCCTCCCCTCATAATTTAATATCAACCAATATTGAGATGGAGGTTTAGAAGGGCAGATATGATAGGAGCTTTAGGCGCTACAGATTGCCAGTCTACCAGTGTTATTGATAACATCCCCACACTTACAGCCATTGCGGCTCCCAGCTACGCAGTCTGTCAAATCTTTCTAATTTACAGCAAGAATATTGTCATATTTTATTGATATCATCCTCACACTCACGGTAATGCAGTGCATACTTCATCACATGAGTCTTCTCAATTTAAACAAGAACATTTGTATTAATACAAATATTTGATAATGTTGTTCAGGATAATGCTTTATACAGCATTTAAGATAAATACACGCACACACAGACACGCACACACACACACACATTTAACCTATGAGTAGACAGTTTTAGTTAACATTTTCAGTCATATCTCCATTTACATGAATATGCTAGAAAAAATGGGTAGCCATTTTCTTTATGTATATATAAATGGTCATTATTGCAAGCTGTTTAATTATTGAATGCAAGACAGATGCACACATTGACAACCAAATTTGTATGCAAATTCTAGACAGTGGGCATATCAGACTAAAGGTTGGTAATAAATGTGTGAAGTATGGGAGAAATACTTGTACCTGTCCACTCCACATACCATGCATACTGGCTACCCAGTTATTTCACCCCTATTTCTTCACCCAGTCACAAAATATCCGTCCAAAATGATTACCTCCCAAGGTTACTTCAGTGCTTTAATTAAACAGCCCCTCGTGCGCAAAAAATTAGTATTGATTGTCAATTTTATGTCAATATAACTCCCCCATAACGAAGGAATGAGGCTATACAGACTGGATGCTACAATGTCCATGCATACATTATAGCTTTACAGTGAAATAGCAAATTAGCGGCGTACATTTGAGCAGACCTTTTTATTCTTTTAATTTGGGAAAGCACACTATCACTATTAATGTTAGCTACATTTACCTTTAGACCTTTTCCAGTTATTTGAATTACCTCTAGCAGCTAAATCTGCTAAATACTTGAATTGGTATGCCACTTGTTTAATGATTTGAAATTTTCATTTGGTTTTGTACAATTAAATAATCAGTTTGCATTAATGCAGTAATGAGAGAAGTACAGTCAATCTTCATATCGTATAACAAATGGAATGTACTTGCTTGGCCAGGCAACTCACCAAAGTTAACTTTGAGCACTGATAATAGGAAAAGTGAGACTTTTGTGTCAAATAATGCAAATTGATCTTACATAGATTTGAAAGTGCTGGTCCTGACTAACTGATGAAGCTTAGCTGATAAAGCAATAGCTAGTTCATTTTCCCTACTCTGTCAATCTGATAATCTTTCATTCTGTTTACTAGATCTGGTAAATAAAATTGAGTTTAAAATAATTGTTCATTTGATTATGAATCTGTCTCCTACATATGCACAGCTAACTTCATCAGCATCATGGAATCACCATACAAACGTAGCAAGCAGAATGACAATTTGTTTTTTGTCGGAGAAAAAAAAATGAAAAGAAGCATCTTGTCAGAAATAACAATGTGGGACAGTGGCAGGAAGGAAGGAATGAACATTAATGATTTGACATATGGGCACATTATGAACAGCATCTATGCAAATCATCCTCATCTCTTCATCTCTCCTATAGGAGGATGACTGATGCCTCACAATGCTTGACAGCTAGTCGCTCTGTTGCTATGGCAATGCTGGAAGTCATCATAACCAGTCTTCTGTTCCAGACTCGGATCATTCATCATCTTTCATTTGCAGGTTTATTTGGCTTTGTTTCCAAGAGTACTGTATTTAATCAAACATGTAAGCTCCAATAAATGTAAAATGTTTACATTATTTTGCCTGTCCCTTTTCATGCAGAATTTGTTTTCTTGAGAGTGTAAATGTAGTTGCAACACATTAGCCTGGGTACACATTTATTTTCCCTATATATATGCTTTAAAAATATGTCAATGAATTGTCATTGTCTGTACTTTATTAAATGAAAGCACATACATTATTTGTTTTCTAACAGGAATTTGAAAGACGTGCAATGTAATAAAACGAAACAAAAATGGTGAAATTGAGCCATCATCTACTGCAGATATGAAAACATGTTGAAATTACTTTTTCCAATTCTGTCCATAAAATATCTCCCATTCCTCATCTATAGGATCTTAATCCTCAAGAACTGCCAACCCTATCATCTCAAAGCCTACATGCATGCCATAATATCTAATATTCACCCTCCATCTACAAAGTGCAATAAAAAAAGCTCTCAAAACAAATTTCTGCCGCTCGTTCAAGCTCAATATCCAAATGAGCTCACAGCATAGCTTGCAATATCCCACACAGCGAGATGGCATTGCCCATTAATCACTAGCCTCGTATCTAGGCTCACCACATTTTCAGAAAAGCCACGGGGGAAATATTCCATTTGATTTTGAGGATACTTGTCAAGCCTGGTTTTAAATACCATGCAAGTTCTTCACATTTAATCCTGTGGTAATGCATTTACTCTGACACTTCTGTGATTTTGTATGACTTTAGGGTATTGTTTAGCTTTGATTCATCCACATCCACAGTGACTGGGATGTACACTCTTGCAGTAATTGATGTTCTACATTGTCCCATTCTACACCTTGCCAGGAGGCACTGTAAATAACTCAAACCCATCTCATCAGGAGAGAAGCACTAAGATGTAATTTGCTGCAAATGTCATCAGTTACTAGGTTGTTTTCAGTTGTCCTAATCTATTCTACATTACATTCAAACACCCACAGCTTCAGCTACACACACACACCTTCAATCCTACTATATTGGACTCTTAAATCCCTAATTCTAGGTTGGTGCAATTGGCCCTAATCCCCTCTCACAGCTTCATCAATCCCAGCCTCAGTATGAAACATCTTCCCTACAGGGAAATGATATATCCACTCAAGATCACAGATGAGAGAACACCTCCACGCACATATTGATATATGGCTTCAATTTGTATAACACACAATCAGTTAATCACATTATGCCAAATGCACACAGAATTTGTGTTGGGTGAGGAAATTAAGAAATACAGACGGATAAAAGACCAAACAATTCTAATGTTACAGCAACATTTTCATTGGGCCTGCGCTTTATCGGTGCCCGACAAATCAAATCAAAGAGTGGTGATTTTGTTTGGGCTGCTTTGGGCTTTGCCAGTGTGACTGGGTTACAGAGCTGGAGATGCAATGAATACTGTATAATAATCTGCCTCTGACAGTTCAATGCAACAAACATGTACATGAGGCAGAGATTGTATTTTGTAGCGAAATGAATGCATGGCTCTCCAATATCAACTTCCGGGTTCACAATTTTCCGCATGGTAGAAAGCCATGAGCTCAAACCCTATCCTAAAATCTTTAAAACCTCCCAAAATGTCTTTCATTCTGATATCTATATGTAGATCAAAATGTTGTCTTCAGAACGTATCATGTTGAGGTATCTATCCAAGTGGATCTTATCATTTCATATTTGTCAAAGGGAATACCTCAAAGGGAATTTCCCTTTAATAATTCTGCTTTATTTTTGTCTTCATAAATTGAAACCATATAGTCAATTTGTATCAAACAAATGGTAAACATATAAGGTATCAATTCGAGGTGGATCTAATCACAAATGTAATGATTAGCAGAACATTTTTTAAAATCTACCTTAACAAATAAATTGTTTAAAGGGACTTAGTAACTAAGGCTGAGTCGGTTCGGTCGATCACACCGGTTACCGACCGTTTCAATCGGGACCCGGTTCGGTATATCGGGAAACAGTGCCCCGAAAAAAAAATAATAAAAATAAAATGTTAAAAAAGAAATTAAGATTATCACAATAATGTAGCGGAATTCAAATAAAAACGGGGCAATTGATATCATTTACTTTAAAGAGTGGTTATTTTCGAGAAATTCTTGGTTCATTACTTCGTTTGACAGTCAGAAATTGAACAGGAAGCACAAAATTGCTAGTCATTTGAACGATATTGTCGGCGGATGTGCACACAATGTTAGTCCGATACTCCAGGGGAGTTGTCTGATGGATCTTTGTATGATCCAGCTGATAAGCCAGTGCATTCAAAAAGTGGCTCAAAATACGTTTTTTGGTCATTTGCACCATTTACAAATCTTTTGATATTCTACTTACATGATTTCATGGCGTTTGACAGCCGAACAGAAACAAAAATGAGCCCCAAAACAATGAAAACAACTACTCAAAACATCGATAAAAAACGACTACATCGCTCCCATTCGCTCGTATACCCTGTGTGCAAGTTACGGGTCTCTTTTTCTTCCGCGAGATTCATACGCTGGGCCGGTGGAACTATGTTCCAGTCCGCCCTCTATCGGCAAGAGCCATCCGCCAGGAATTGGGGAAGTCCCCGGCGGATGGATCTTGCGCAAGAAAAGAGACCCCGTAACTTGCACACAGGGTATACGAGCGAATTGGAGCGATGTAGTCGTTTTTTATCAATGTTTTGAGTAGTTGTTTTCATTGTTTCGGGGCTCTTTTTTTTTCTGTTCGGCTGTCAAACGCCATTCGAAATCATGTAAGTAGAATATCAAAATGGTGTTGATTGCGAAAAGGCTAATTTATAGCCACTTTTTAAGGGCATGCAGTGGCTCACAGTCACAAGCGATCGTACATGTGATGTTTCCCCCAGACTAGCGGGCTAAGTTTCTGTGAACCGTGTTGCGATGGGCAATGGTGAACAAACGATGAATTTACTTCGAAAAAAAAAATACTTTTCATGCGAAACTGAGTTAATTCTGGATACTGTAACTATTTTCCAGTAAAGATTGATATGTAAATCCATTAAAGCCTCAGTATTTATTATGTTATTTGCATATAAAAAGAGCAATATAAGCCCCAAACAGTGCATTTTGCTGATGCGTGCACGATTGCGTGATTTTACCGGTCCGAGTTTCGACGGTAAAAATTTATCGGGATACCGGTTCCCGACCAGTAAAAGTTTATCGGGACCCGGTTCCGACAATTACCGACATGACTCAGCCTTATTAGTAACATTGTCCAAATCCTCAAAATAAAATTTTAGTTCTAGCGGTTCCCTCATACCTTGTTGTATTTGTATTAACAATAAAATCATGGGACAGGTTTCGGTTTTTCAAATTTTCCTTTCGTTACAAAGATATGTACAATTAAAGTATTCAGATAAGAAAAACTCTGGGCGAGTTTTTCATCCCTGTACAAAGTGAATGCACTGAGTTAGTCAATATCACCCAATATGATTTTGCATTTTCGCTCATTACTTGGCCATGCAATGTCCATTTGACTTGAAATTTTCACACAATACCCTGTGGACATATGAGATAACAACACTATACATTGCAGCAACCCTTCATCACTTTTTGCACATGTCAACAAAGTTACTAGATCCCTTTAACTGCTGTCATCAAAATGATTTTTAAAAATAATATAATTTCTATAATCACTTATTCTTTATCATGGAAGGGAATTTGCCATTAAATGTGACTTATCATGTATACAATGTGCACGGCTAAATGCATACCGGACAAATGATTACAGAGCAGTTAAGATGAATTGATGCAGACAAGCAGAAAATGCTTTATTAATGCAATGATTACATCGGTAGCTTGCTGCCTGGCCTACACCTATTTGGCCTATTCATGAAAGCTAATCAGAATGTAGCCTTGGATTGGGATTAGGGATTAAGCCTTGGATTAGAATTAGGGATTACGACTAGAGTTAGAGGTTGGGATTAAGATAAGGATTAGGTTTAGGGTTGGGGGTCAAGTTTGTGATTGGGGGACAAGTTTTGAGTTGGGGAAATACAAGTTTGAGATATTATGCAGATGACCAACTGTGATGTAGACCAAATATGTGCAGACCAACCAAGTGAACATCAATCTTACTCTGCACTGTTCATGAGTGCAATGAAAGGCCCTACATAAATACAGACTGTCAGATGTGATTAGCATGGCACTACAGCACACAGCCAATCCTTGCATGCTCATCAGGACTTGTTCCTCTAAACCAACTCAAATTGGAGAAATCAGACAGACGTTAATGTTGAAGGGAACAATCACTCTGGATAAATGAAATAGGTTTGAGAAATAAAGACATCATAGGCCCCGTTGCAGAAAGAGATAAAAATCGATTGCAAGTCAGATCATGTGTTCTAAATGCAGAATTCTGATTGGTTGGAACGCATAAATTGTCTGACTTACAATCAATTGTAACTTACAATCGATTGTATCTCTTTCTGCAACATGGCCATACTCAAACACATGCAAGCTTTCTCTCGAATCTGTATTCATTTAAGACTAAATTGATTTTGGTATCTGTCACATAGCATTTTCAATGAACCACAACCCAAGGATTTTGTTGTATGAATGTACATGTTTTGAATGATTTTAACTGTGTACATTGCAATATGAGCTTGCTACAGGGCCTCCTTGTTAAGTGGAATAAGATAATAGCTACATACAGTAGGACAATGCTACATTAATAAAGCTACTTGCTAACTTAATGCATACAAATGAGCCATAACACAAATACAAATGTCTCGTTTTTCATGCCCTATTTCACAACTGGATAGTGAAACCTCACTAACAATCAGCAATGGCTGTGCTATTTTTAGTTTTGATTCAATTATGTAGTGAATTGGTCTCACAAAGACTTGTACTTGGGATGTATTGGTATGTAATTTGTACCAACACACCAAACTAAATCCAATATTGCTCAGCTACCTGTGCAATGAATATGCCTCACACATGTTCCAGTCAGGTTTACTAGCAGGTAATATATATATGTTGTCATGTAATCCAATCACCATGAGGACATAGAACAGGATTATAATAGTATGACATACTAAGAGACAATTTAGATTATATCCCATTATGCCAATTAGGAATCAATACATATTTTGTTTAAGGTAAATGGATGAAAAGAATCCAAAGTTTCCATCATTGAATGATATAGACAATAATAATTGATTTTGATTTAATCTGATTTTATAACAATAGAGCAGCATCTCTCTTTACCCCCCCCCCCCCCCCCCTCCCCCCCCCTCCCCACCTCTCCCCCTAACAATTTTTTATATTTTTTAATACAAAAATTGTTGCTAAAGATGGTGGTTACTAGTGGTTCACTAGAAGTTTCAAGTCATGGAGGTGTGCAACTGTATACTTGCACACATTAACACATCATTACAAACAGCTAAAGATGGTGGTTACTAGTGGTTCACTAGGTGTGCAACTGTATGCTTGCACACACATCATTACAAACATATTACCTGCTCAGCAGGCATCGTCTAAATAGTTGGCATGACAACACCACTATTCCCATCTCCAATCAAGATCCATCACTGCACAATATTGCACATTCTTTCCCCTTGGACAACTCAAAGAAAAATATGCTGTAATATTATGCAATAATGGGCTACTCGATCCCAATACCCTGAAGATTTGAGCGTGACTGAAATGAGAGGGTATATGAGTTACCTTGAATGGCAAGACTGGTGTGTCAACTAGTAGTATTACTTTCATATGTGCGCGCATATTTTGGATTTTGTTAAAAGTATCGTATGATTATATTCCAAGAATATGAAACATTGCAAAATATCTCAAGTTACCTGCTATACTATCAGCATACAGTTGGTTTACATTACTTGCGTCTTGTTCTAAGCTAATCTATATTACAGGCTTCTATAAGCTGTATTCTTCATTTACACAGCTTAACCATAATAACCTTTAAAGGGCATCAAGCGTGGGGATGCTACACAGCGGGTCGCCATTTTGAACTGGGCCAGTTTGCGCGCACCGCATGACACTGAGCTAACGTGCATCACGCACCGTGCGCAACGTGTACTTAAGATGGCGCCGCGCATCTGATTTGACGAATCTGAAGTACCTTTAAGAATGACTATATTCCTAGTCAAAGCAACACACAGTGTTCTTACTGTATAACAGGGAGGTTTACATCCTAGCAAGGAGAGGTTTAAAGCAACACACATTGTTCTTACTGTATAACAGAGAGGTTTACATCCATTCCTAGCAAGGAGAGGTTTAAAGCAACACACAGTGTTCTTACTGTATAACAGGGAGGTTTACATCCTAGCAAGGAGAGGTTTAAAGCAACACACAGTGTTCTTACTGTATAACAGAGAGGTTTACATCCTAGCAAGGAGAGGTTTAAAGCAACACACAGTGTTCTTACTGTATAACAGGGAGGTTTACATCCTAGCAAGGAGAGGTTTAAAGCAACACACAGTGTTCTTACTGTATAACAGAGAGGTTTACATCCTAGCAAGGAGAGGTTTAAAGCAACACACAGTGTTCTTACTGTATAACAGAGAGGTTTACATCCTAGCAAGGAGAGGTTTAAAGCAACACACAGTGTTCTTACTGTATAACAGGGAGGTTTACATCCTAGCAAGGAGAGGTTTAAAGCAACACAGTGTTCTTACTGTATAACAGAGAGGTTTACATCCATTCCTAGCAAGGAGAGGTTTAAAGCAACACACAGTGTTCTTACTGTATAACAGGGAGGTTTACATCCTAGCAAGGAGAGGTTTAAAGCAACACACAGTGTTCTTACTGTATAACAGAGAGGTTTACATCCATTCCTAGCAAGGAGAGGTTTAAAGCAACACACAGTGTTCTTACTGTATAACAGGGAGGTTTACATCCTAGCAAGGAGAGGTTTAAAGCAACACACAGTGTTCTTACTGTATAACAGGGAGGTTTACATCCTAGCAAGGAGAGGTTCAAAGCAACACACAGTGTTCTTACTGTATAACAGGGACGTTTACATCCTAGCAAGGAGAGGTTTAAAGCAACACACAGTGTTCTTACTGTATAACAGGGAGGTTTACATCCTAGCAAGGAGAGGTTTAAAGCAACACACAGTGTTCTTACTGTATAACAGGGAGGTTTACATCCTAGCAAGGAGAGGTTTAAAGCAACACACAGTGTTCTTACTGTATAACAGGGAGGTTTACATCCTAGCAAGGAGAGGTTTAAAGCAACACACAGTGTTCTTACTGTATAACAGGGAGGTTTACATCCTAGCAAGGAGAGGTTTAAAGCAACACAGTGTTCTTACTGTATAACAGGGAGGTTTACATCCTAGCAAGGAGAGGTTTAAAGAAAAAGTACTATCACTTACCTGTAATGATCCAGTCACAGACAGGGACATGCAAAGCAAACACAAAAAGAGAAAGTATTGTTAACCAAATGTGAGAATCATACAAATATCAGTTTGGCTCATGAATAAGTGAAATACATTTTACACAACTTCTTCATTATTTTCATGTCAAATAATCTGTCATTAATGGGATTTACATGATCAGGATAAAGTGCTAGTTGTGATATGGGTTAATTCAATTCCTTCAATTATGTCATTGAATGTGTGCATTAAAATGATCTCTTAGTTTTGTATTCAGTAGCCATGTCAAGTCATTCTACAAAACTGTTGTCTTAATTTCTGTAACCCTAATAAAGGACTGTGCCAATATATTTGTTTTTCGGCAGCAGATAAAAGGAGCTTGCTTTGTACATGTTTGTACATGTTTGTACAAATTGTCCATGACAGAGCATTCTTTCCATGGAAGGGTTAGTAAAGAGGGTTGATGGATTAGAGAGAACAAGTGAATTGGATAGATCCCTGAATGCAAGGCTCAACCTCCAGAATCCATCACGGTATCACCTCATACACACCCTTATTCCTCAACTGCACCTGCACGCACATAGGCATACTTTTATTAGACCTCCAAACTATTACTTTTTTCTACGGACCCGTTCGGGCAGTACAATCATTCTTTTTTAAATTGTACTTGTCAGAACTGAAAATGTACTTGCCCGAATAACAATGTGAAACAAATAATGTCCCACTTGGTTCTAGTAGAGTTACATGTAATAAATAACATTTCCTCTTGTAGTTGAACAATGATTTAATTGCCTGATCAGGTATCTAAACTATATAATTATTTGAATGTTATTTGCAATTTCTACTTATCAGGCAAGTGCTATTTTCAAGCCCTGCTTTTATGCTGAGTGGCCCTGGGCCTCCCCCCCCCCCCTCCCCCCCCCCCCCCCCCCCCGGGCCTCCCCCAGGCCAATATTCATGCGGAGCCCTGCCTATGTATGGTGCAAATACATACATGTACACAATAAGAATTTATAATGAGAAAATGTAGTAGCACCACATACAATCTTAACCCCTTGACTACAGGAACCGGATGGGTTGTGTACAAAGTCTATGGGGACTTCAGAAACTCAAGGGGAATGGGTTAACCTGTTCAAGACAATTTGATTTTGGTATAACATGCATTCTCTATGGGCCTCAGCCAGAGTATCTTCACGACCAGTCCTTCTAAACAGCTGCAACCTCACAGAGTTAATGGTGCATATGTACAAGTCACATACAAATATAACACCGCTGTCCTTAGACATGTTTAGGGTTAAGAGTACATCCAATATGTATGTCTGAGGCCTGCTTAACATCTTTCACAGCCCGTCCATCCCCTCCCTATAGGAATTTCACAGTCATCTTGATGCATGTAACACAGCAAAGAGACACATGGAGAAAGTACAACAAACCCTGGGTAGTCTTTGCCTTCAGCCCCAATGATCTTTTAAACTCTGGACAGTCAAAGTAGATGTACATGTAGTCTTAATATGTGTGACAATACAAGACATAATTAATACCAGAACGTCAATGACGTAGCGCTCATCCGCCATCTCGCAACATCAAATATCGCAAATTTCATGTGGTACACTTTTCAACTGGTCAAAAAATAAAAATTTGATGCCCTGGAAGGGACATAAAAATAAAATTTTAAAAAATTAGAGTGAAAAAAATATAAATTTGACGCCCCGGAAGGGACATGGGAAAAAAAAATTCATATAATAATAATAATAATAATAATAATAAATTAATTAATTAAAATAAAAACAATAAAAAAAAAACTTAAAAAAATAAAAAAAAAACAATTAAAAAAAAAAAAAAATTAAAAATTAAAAAATTAAAAAATTAAAAATTACCATAATTAATGAATGGAGAACAATTTCAAAATTCTGTGTAGAAGTTTAGTGTACCAAAGTTAGCTCTACCAGATAAAGCAAACCAAATCAAAATCGGTCGAGAAATGAAGGAGAAGAAGCATTTTTTGTGATTTCGAATACATTTGCATAAATTACCATAGATAATGAATTTCACGATTCTGTGTAGAAGTTTTAAATCCCCCTCCTAGCCCTATCTTATGAAACAATCAGAATCAAAATCGGTTGAAAAATAACGAAGAAGAAGCATTTTGAAAACTGTGGACGGACGGACGGAAGGACGGACGGAAGGACGGACGGAAGGACGGACGGAAGGACGGACGGACGACGGACGCAACGGCATGGCATAAGCTCATCGGGCCCTTCGGGCCGGATGAGCTAAAAACAACAGTACAAGAAAGAGACAATCTCAGAAGGTACAACCAATCCTGTGTAGTCTTATCCACCAGCCTCAACACTATCTTGGAAAGAAGTAGTCTTGACCACCAGCCCAAACACTTATGACCATAGTTAATACCTTATCAGCAGCAACAAGAAAGAAAGGGATCAATCCTGAACACCGTTATGATGAAGTCTCAACAAATTGTTATACTTCTCTCAATGGATAAGGTGCATCCATTAAAATGTCTTTACCTCAAATTCCAAGATCGAGAACTGCATGGACCAGTCCTGAATTGGTTCACATAAAATAAATTGAGCAAGCTTTGCTTGTTGGACAACAGTGCTCAGATAAGTTCAATACAACGGGGAGAATTACACCTCTAAATGTGCCTCTGGGATAACCAAAGACCCATTTCAGAACAAAACTAACCAAAGCCCTCCAAGAACCCAACCCCATTAAACATCACCATGCACATGCACTGCACTCTTGAACTACCTTGCTTTAAAACTAACAATTAAATACCCTTTCACATAATTAGTTTTAAATTTAAACCAGTTCAGATGTGGTGTGTGCAAGTCTTCTAACCTTCCTGGGCATGACACTTTGTAAGTTTGTATTCAATCACAGGCTACACTGGCGCTGTGTTGTTTCTGAATAACTTTCTACACCAATCTACACTGTGATTCTGGCTGGAATGCTCCTCAGGGAGTATGGTGAGTGAGCATTAGTGCTGGATTGATTGTGCTAATAGTGATCAGAGTATTTACAACAGATGCATGGCCCTCTGAGAGAATGGGAGAATAGTACAAAAGCACTGAAGAGTCTACCCTGGGTAAACAATGGCCCTCTGAGAGAATGGGAGAATAGTACAAAAGCACTGAAGAGTCTACCCTGGGTAAACAATGGCCCTCTGAGAGAATGGGAGAATAGTACAAAAGCACTGAAGAGTCTACCCTGGGTAAAGCACTGAAGAGTCTACCCTGGGTAAAGCACTGAAGAGTCTACCCTGGGTAAACAATGGCCCTCTGAGAGAATGGGAGAATAGTACAAAAGCACTGAAGAGTCTACCCTGGGTAAAGCACTGAAGAGTCTACCCTGGGTAAAGCACTGAAGAGTCTACCCTGGGTAGCACTGAAGAGTCTACCCTGGGTAGCACTGAAGAGTCTACCCTGGGTAAGCACTGAAGAGTCTACCCTGGGTAAGCACTGAAGAGTCTACCCTGGGTAAAGCACTGAAGAGTCTACCCTGGGTAAAGCACTGAAGAGTCTACCCTGGGTAAAGCACTGAAGAGTCTACCCTGGGTAAAGCACTGAAGAGTCTACCCTGGGTAAAGCACTGAAGAGTCTACCCTGGGTAAAGCACTGAAGAGTCTACCCTGGGTAAAGCACTGAAGAGTCTACCCTGGGTAAAGCACTGAAGAGTCTACCCTGGGTAAAGCACTGAAGAGTCTACCCTGGGTAAAGCACTGAAGAGTCTACCCTGGGTAAAGCACTGAAGAGTCTACCCTGGGTAAAGCACTGAAGAGTCTACCCTGGGTAAAGCACTGAAGAGTCTACCCTGGGTAAAGCACTGAAGAGTCTACCCTGGGTAAAGCACTGAAGAGTCTACCCTGGGTAAGCACTGAAGAGTCTACCCTGGGTAAACAAAATCAATAACAATCAATAATCTTGACCAAGTCTCTTTCTTTTTTCTGTTTCCATCTTTTTTTTCCAAAAATTGTTTAAATTTGCCTTAATTCAAGCTAAGTTTAGAATCACAATGGGTTCTACTTGTGCAAGGTTGGCAGTCTTATTATTCCTACTTCCTGGAACATTTCAGGAACATTGACCTGTAAGTGTGAATGGGGTAGATGGTGAAAGTGACCCGGGGATAAGATTGATCTTGGTCACGTCAAAGGGTGTTTCACGAGTGCTTAAATCAATACTGCTCTTCGCAGCTCCTTTTCCCCTTTCATTGACACAGACATCAACTGTGACCTAACAGCAGTCTTATGGCCTAGTCCCACTGCACAGTTTCTCCTTCAGTTTCCTATCCGACCAAAATGTGGTAGAACGGTCAGTATCTAGCAAATTTTGAAGTTCCATGATGTTTCGCTTCATGCAAAACAGAGCCGAATTAAAAGTATCCTACTAGTCCATTTTGAACTGAGTCCATGTCAGTTTGTTTCCTGCTACTACCTTCCGGATGTCAAACAGAAGGAGAAATGGTGCAGTGGGACTAGGCCATTACTAAAGCCTCTAGTTACTGCACTGCAACCAGGGATGCCAGTCAGCTTGGAGGCCAGGGCCTCAAAACCAAGTCCAAATACCCCATTTGTGTGGAAAATGATTAGAATATGGAAAATACTGCTGAAAACTGCTTGTCTACTAAAAAATCGCCAATGTGGTAAAATGAGAGTCGTATACAGCCTAGCTTTCGATCCTAGCAGAATCTTCGTCAGGGCACAAATGACAGTTACTACAGAAAAAACACAGAATATATACCAACATAAACACATGTATGGAAGGGGGGGCTGGAAAGAGGAAAGGAGGCGGAGACACAAAACAATGAAAGCAACTGTGAGTGGGTGAGTGTCAGGACTGCTTGACCAATCAAAGTGAATTTCTATGTGACCATGGCCTGAATTCAGGCAAAGGTCTTCTTTTCTATCTTTCATTGAAATACTTGATTTATGTGGAAAATGATTAGAACAAGCATTCATTTCTAGGTGACCATGGCCCGACATCCCTATGCAACACTTCTTCACATTGGTGGCCAAGTTATCTCAGGAAGCTTACTTTTAGAGGCCCTGTGTGATTTTGAAGTATATTACCAGAGTAAAGACAACAAAACGGTGTCTAGTTAAGAAATATTGAAAGGGGAAAAGATGTTCCATGAACGATCAGAGGCCACAATTCAAAGAAATCAAGAACCTTGAGCAAATCAATGACCCCAGAGCTCATTCCGACTATACGTAGACTTCCCATGCAAAAGACCATTGAAGTAAGACTTACAACAATTATAGTGCAGCATGTTTACTGTAAACTATAATGTCCAACATCCTTCAACATGAGGGCCATAGAGCAAGGATCAATAGTGTAGTGTTACCTCTCCATTCATGTTGGCTTGCTCATCATTGATTGTACCCAACAAACATGTCCTCACATGTTGTTTTTATGTTTGCACATTGTCTTCTTTAATGTCTGCTAATCTTGCGAATGGATTGACTACAAGTTACACTGACAGCAATTTAAAAAGCCATTTGTGTGGTGACCATGGGCATCCCAATTTGAATACTATTATCTGACAAGCAGCAAGTGTAGTACTCTGAACATTACATGTTATCACCTGACTTAGTAAATAAAGTACATCAGCTGCCATGTAACATTTTTGGATGTTACATGGCACTGTTACATGGCAATTGAGATGATAAAACAGAACTTTGTTAACTTTGCTGTCGGGAAAATCATGGAATGTTCCGCTCGGGAATTTAAAATGCTATTTCGGGAATTTAAAATGCTATTTCGTGAAGAAAATAAGTCCCTCGACTACGTCTCCGGACTTATTTACTCTTCCCTCAATAGCATTTAAAATCCCTTGGGAGTGGAACATTCCATGCTTTTCCCTCCACCACCAGTTAACAACTGTATATTAGTTCATCTTCATTTACTGAACATTGACATTTTTACTTTGTGAAGATCTTTAGGAACATAATTGCTCTTATATTATAATTCATTACTACTGTATGTAACTAGTTCAACATGAATACAAATTTTGTATCTTGTAAATGAATGAACTACATGGCAGCCTAGAGTCTAGAGGAAAGTGCTCAACCCTCCTTGATGAACTCATCTTTATTTCACCAACCCGTTAACCCTGTCATTTGTAATTATTCATTACAATAGGTGCATACATGTGCTAACCCAATGACATTTACATAGATTGTTGCTGAAAAGGTTAATGTATTCTTGTTAAAAGTGGAAATATTCCCCGTGGTAATCATTCAATGTGAATCCTAGTTAACAAGTGAACCGTCTCTGATCCATTGTATACATTATATATTGCACTGCTTCCACACTGAGGCAGACAGTTGCAAACTTGAGTTCACACTTGTGTATGTAACATGATGCATCTAACACATAAATACAGTGTATTTGATAATAAATCAGCATGAATTATTGAACTGCATGGACAACTCTGGATCAGAGAAGAGCTGTACATACACAGGATATTCCAGTGCAAGATTTGCAGTAATGCAGCGAGTGCTCAATCATCCAGATCACACGTCTTGGTGCACATTTGACCCAAGCCTCAGGTTCAGACAAGCCATGTGGACACAGGGTTGGTCTCTTGTCAGTATCTGCTGAATAATGAATGAATAGTGTGCATCTATTGTCACACTATACCACCTGGCTACCTCTTCACACATAACCCTACAGCAGCCTAAAAATAGTCATCTAAGAGATTCAGAAACATGATGAACACGTATTCCCACTTCCATCATTTTTGCTTAAAAATAGATCGTCATTATGAAGAAAAAATGAATCCCAGCACTTTCATTGCACATTTGATGGTCTATGATTGGTGTAGTCATCTGTACTAAGACAACAAACATTGATCAGATCTAGGCCCCCTTGCAGAAAGAGATACAATCAATGGTAAGTTACAATCAATTGTAAGTCAGATCATGTGTTCTCAATGCACAAATCTGATTGGTTAAAACGTGAAATGTTCCGACTTAAAATTAATTGTAACTTACAATCGATTGTAACTTACAATCGATTGTATCTCTTTCTGAAACGGGGCCCATGAGATAAAAGAATTGACACAGTGGTGTATGTCAGTGTCACAAAGATATGAATTATGTGAAACCCATCATTGCAATTTGCAAGACACATCTGCAGCATAATATAAATCTACATTATGACTGACATTTATAATGTAGCTCTCCTAGGGTAGCACAAATAAACATGAGATACATGTATGTAAACTTCCATACCTCCCCCCACCCCAAGTGTAGCAGTATCTCAGAACACAAAGAAATGGACTGTACATGGGAACAGAATCTTTCTTGTTTTAACTACATGTACACTATGTTCAAGTGACCCTGTTTCAAACTAAAAATTGTTAGTATAACATTTTTGTTTCCCAGCTGTGCAATCACTAGTTGTTTTCTTTGTGGCCAAACATCAATTTAAGGGGGCTTACACCAATGGATCAATGCTCTATATGAGACATGTAGTACATAAAGTAATGAGGCCTTTAAGCAAGACTAATTACACACATCTGCATGTAGCTGAGAATGGGAATATGTTAATGTATTCATGGGTGAGTGTAGAATTGATTTTTGAGACAAAAGGCAAGCATCCCCACGGGGCAGACTTACCACAGACTACACAAAAATTACACACACATACACGTAGGCAAACTTAACACTCTCACCAACATTAGCAGCTTGGCACATAATAATTCTAAAGAATTATGATATATAGTATTTTATGTCCGTGTTGCCAAGTCAAGCAAACACAATAAACCGGCAAGCAAAACTTAAGTGGTCCAATATCTGTATCCAATGGTTTCCGAACAAAGAAATATACAAAAAGTAAGTTTAATTAAAGGGGTGTCTTGAATATTTCTAGCAAATAACTTTCCTTTTTTTTCAAATTGTAATCCATTGCTTCCATATTAGCATGGTACAATTCAAGGCTGGTACAATTATGCACATGTGCATTTGGCTACATAAACTGGGTCTGTGTTCATTGGGTGCATATTCATGTTAGTAATTGAGCTTAATTGAAATCAGAACAGCTCAGAATATTAAATGCAACATGCGTGCTCTGAATTAAAAATACTTGTCTAGACTCCAAATAGCACACTGTAAGTAGGCCATGTGTATTAACATGTAAGTAATAGTGACTATGTCTACTCTTGTTTTGTTGGTTGTACTTTCTTCCCTGATTCCATCCACTAGATCTACAAGTATATAAAGTTCAAGAATGACTTTCACCGCATTTGTGAAAATGTTGTGATGACAAATATGTTTGATTGTGTCATATAAGTGGGTTTTGTTATTGACATATAAATTATCCTCAGTCAAACTAATTTTGTTTTCATTGTAGAATGTGTACCTCGCCTACTGAACAAGGGAACATTCACATAGCTATTTTTATTCCATTATTGTTTTCTGTTTAATTTATTTTTGTCTTTTTTGGGGGTTGGTTGTTTGAATTGTTTGTTTGTTTGTTTGTTTGTTTGTTTGTTTGTTTGTTTGTTTGTTTGTTTGTTTGTTTGTTTGTTTGTTTGTGTGGGTTTGTTTGTATGTTCATAAGCATGATTGTTTGTTTATTCAGATAGTATTGAATTCAGCCCTGCAGCTAGTCCTTGACTAGTGATGCCATGTTGATTCCTAGCCAGTGTAATTGCCACATGTATGGAGCAGGAGGTGATTTGTCACAAGCAATGAGAAGGGATCAGCCGCCGTGTCAAGACCAATTTGCTATTTCAGGGCTTTTAGCCTCTTACTTTCACTACAAATTTCCACATACTTGTGTATTACTCCAACGCCATTTATTCAAACCATTCAGAAGGTTAAATATATGATTTACTTGCGTTGTGTGATGCTTTTTCAAATTTTCTGATTTGTTTTTAAATTAACAAATGTGTTGCAAAACTGCTGAGTGATTGTCTTAATACTATAAGTAGTTAATTTAGTAACCTAAATTAATACTTCTAATAAATTTTAAAAAGATAAACAAGAAAATTGTGCTTTGCCATTAAGCCCAGTTTCTTTGCCCATTTTGCATTTATTTAATGTATTTCTGGTCAGCTATTTTCTCCATGTTTGAATAAATTATGAATGTACTTCACAAAGAAGACTTGGGGGGTCATTCATGGATAGCTTTCGCTACTTCATGGCAGTATTTTGTTCTTGACCAAAAATGGCTCGTTAAAAATGATTAACTTCTTGACTGCAACACATTTCTCCCTACTACTACTACTATTCATAAAGGTAAATTTAGCTTAAAATATCAGTCACATGGATAGGAGTGTGATCATTATAAATCACTTTCAAGAACTGTGGAGGAAGATGGTAAGATTATTTTGCTACCCTTGATGTTATCTTCCTGCATATGTACAGATCAAGTCAAGAGTAATAATTCCCCATATTTCATTCTGCCTTCTACTCCATGGGCCCCCTGATTGATTTTCATGAGATCACCATTTTTAAAGCATTGACATGGTGAACAGCCTTTGGCAAATTGGCAATGCAGTGGGAGGATGCATCTCAAGAGCCATCTTCAGACCATCTTCTCGTTCCCAAGTCAAAATAGCCCCCGGTGATAGCGGGCAACATGGCGGCCTAGATCAATATTGTCTTCATTTTGCCTGTCACGCTGAACGTGATCCCACTCTCTCACTCCGCAGGGACAAATCTATTGCATTTTGAGCAGATATTAATGAGCAATTCCACGTTTCTCAGAAACCTAGTCACAAATAAAAATTAACTTCATGAAATACTCGTTATCTCTCATGTACTGTGCTAAATCCTACTTTTATGAGGGATTCTACAGAAGATTTCCCAAGTTGATGCAAAAATAGATTGCTAAATAATTTACTTGAAAAGGGTTTATTTTACACCATCCCAATTAGATCCTAATCCAAGAACTAAAAATATATGCTAGTGAGTGAATGCATGTCATGCAATTTGCTTGAGTGCTGATACATGTTATTAACTTTGTAAAATTCAACCAAAATAACTTCAAGCTTTCACACTTCTCTTGTAACTTGGAGTTTGGCTTATATGTTAACAGAAGAATGAAATGGGTTTTTATTTTTCAAACGTCTCCCTAATTATGCAGATCTATATTTAAGTATGAATTTGAAAGCAGCTATGGACGCTTTCTACCGTAGTCAAGAGTATCCATCCATAGTATCCAAATTAGGATACTTCACACTAACGATCAGGATAAAATCAGACATTGATTTTCTGTTTTCACTAGGTAAACATAATTATTTTGCTACAGAAATATCATATCACTCCGACATTCTCAAGAATCTTACAATGAAATGGGAATATGGTCGAAGTCTTAAATATTACTTTTGGGGGCGGGGGGGGGGGGGGAAATATAAAGTTAATGGATTACTTTAAATTTACAAAATCATACCGGTACTTCCATTTGTAGTCTTTGTTTGATTTGATCATTGGGGGCTGGACATGAAAACAGCAATCCATAAAATGTTAAATCCAACATGTGTGAATATGTGGGACCTCAAACATGAATGAAGGAATGAGTAATGTGCCAAAGTACACAATCCAACAAAAGGTGCTCCAAAGGTCATCCAATATGACAAAGAGAATTTGGTGGAATTGTTATAATAGCTGGCCTAATGCAGAATACTGTACATGTTCTGCTAGGACTTCAAGAAGAAGTAGCTAGTAATGCACTTGTTTCTTTGCAGATACTTCCAGGTTTATTATATGACACAGAGACCTTGTCTTGGCATTCTATCTACATGTAGTCATTCAGGCATGCAAACATTTCCAGAAATTAAACTAAATTTATTGAAAACTTGTCAGGCTATATAAGTTTTTTTAGCAAATCCTCACAATTTTCCCACTAGCTCAAAAAATGGGAAAATGATAAATTCAACACAGCTTTACTAGCTAATCAACCATTCCACGCCCGTGTTTAAATTGTAACTTTCCAATCATTTTTATTACTAATGCCAACGGCTATAATGTTCAATACTGATTTGCTGTTGCCATGGTAGTTACACTAATTGGAAATTTGCAAACAATTTTGTTTGATATAACAGTCTCTCACTGAACATTATTCACTCCCATGTTTATGATGACCCTTCATAAAATGATGTAGACGTAGAACTAGGAATCTAAGATGTTCAAATAAGAGTACAGATTTCCTTTGGGCTATCAATGTAATTCAACTTTCTCCGTTCTTCTTGCCACCATTCATTCCTACACAGCCCTGCCGTGCAATCACCGATAGGATATGTTCCTTCAATTCTCTCAGCAAAAAAAAATCACATCTGCAATTCTGCAAGCCTCAAAGAAACACTTCCATCAAATAGCGGCTAATGCAGGTCACATCAATATCTAGGGCCTCCTGCATTACACAGTCAAGGGTGCAGGTCAAAATAGTCATATTCTGTACCCATTATGAAATGACCAATCCAAAGATAGAAAAAATACGTACTTGAAGTTCTTAGGATTTGGTCAATTATTGAATAATATTCTACCCTAAAGCATCATAAAACTGTTTTTAAATAGACATGAGTCAGTGATTTGTGCTGTTTTGTCTTTATGGGGTACATACGTTGTTTTTCTTCTTCTTTGATTGCTGATTTGATTCTGATCAACGACAACAAAAAAACAGAACGTCAATGATGTAGCGCTCATCCGCCATCTCGCAACATCAAATATCGCAAATTTCATGTGGTACACTTTTCAACTGGTCAAAAAAATAAAAATTTGATGCCCTGGAAGGGACATGGGGAAAAAAAACAAACAAACAAACAAACAAACAAAAAATAAATAAATAAAAATAATAAAATAAATAAATTAAAAAAATTAATTAATTAATTAAATTTAAAAAAATTTAAAAATTAAAAATTACAATGAATGGAGAAAAATTTCAAAATTCTGTGTAGAAGTTTAGTGTACCAAAGTTAGCTCTACCAGATAAAGCAAACCAAATCAAAATCGGTCGAGAAATGAAGGAGAAGAAGCATTTTTTGTGATTTCGAATAAATTTGCATAAATTACCATAGATAATGAATTTCACGATTCTGTGTAGAAGTTTTAAATCCCCCTCCTAGCCCTATCTTATGAAACAATCAGAATCAAAATCAGTTGAAAAATAACGAAGAAGAAGCATTTTGAAAACTGGAAGGACGGACGGACGGAAGGACGGACGACGGACGCCACGCCATGGCATAAGCTCATCGTGCCCTTCGGGCCGGATGAGCTAAACATTGGGGGGGGGGGAGGGGGGAGGAGTATACTAGCAGTTCTACACAATTTTGTTTTGTGATATTGTATCCAATCAAAATATTTTTTTTAATAGAGAAGATAATATAGTTTTATGACGAAAAATGTTTGTACTCCTAGCATATAGAGACAGTTTGAACCCTGTAATCTAAAAAAGGAAACTAAACACCCATGCACTGCAAATATTTTGGTTCTCTCTGGCACACAGAGGTGCAAGCACTTTCTAATGATGTAAATAAATGGCCTCCATTGATATGGGTTATTTGGATACAGTTTTACAATCATTATGTAAATGTACACCATTGAGGAAACAAATAGTGGAGATGTATCAGTCCATCTCAAACTACATGTATGATGCTTGGATAGTATCTTTATTTCAAAGGCTTGATGTGTACATGAATGCACAGGAAAAACTGTATCAAAATCAAAAAGAAAATCATTGTCATCATTCACGAGTGTCCTGAGCCCCTATACATTTCTTCTCATAAAATATGGGATGTTATCAATTGGCTTTTCAACAAAAATATCTTATCTGTTACACAGTGCTCAACCATCTTTACAGAAAATGTGTTGGTATCAAATTGTTTGCATTCGGTATGCAGTTCTGTATCTCAAAATACAAAATAATATTGACATCATATGGACTGCACTTGCCCAACAATTCTGCACAATTATCATATAAAATGTGTTGGAATCATATGGAACGTGGACTGTTGTTCTGTACCATATTATAGAACATATGTTGGAATTGTTTTTGGTGCACAATAACATCCCACCCCAAAAAAATGTGTTAGATTTGGAAATCACTGATTTCATTCACTGCAAACCCTATACCAACTGCACTGCAAGCCAGATAGGTATGTAGTGCAGAGAAAAGTGCATTCTGAGGGCATAGGATGCATGGAGTATCATACATGTTCACCAGTGATGCCTCAGGCCGACAGTGGATATATTATCACCATCCAACTACTCCATACATTATCATACAGATGATACACAGGCTCAAGTGCGTCAATGGAATTAAGAGGGAAAAAGAAGTGACTTTAAATGCTTAAACATGTTAAACATGTGCAGCATCAGTTTTTTACCATACGTACACACCATCATACAAATTAAAATGGCAGATAATAAGCCTACTGTACATACATGCAAACTATCCATGGTCATTAGCCAATCAGATTGCAGACAATCTTCTACCATTTTCACCATTTTGTAAAATCTGCTCCAAGACCACTGTAGTGTCAAGGATCCATGTAAATTGTTTTACTCTCATGTTTGTATTATTGAAGGTACATACAGTATTACAGTGTTCCATGATTATTGGCATACATACAATGTATACATTGTAAAATCTTGCATGTAAAAATTGTGTTACAATCCCATGCTCATATTCATAGGTACTGCATGTAAATAAATTTGAAGTACACACTATTCAGGTTTCTCAAACTGAAATTATAATTATGTATAATGGACTATACATTATCAGTTGCTTAAATGCAGAGCAAATGTGTATTTAAAAAATGCCCTGTGAATGATAAGTGGACACAACAATCAAGACTCTTTGGCCTACAAACGTTCCAACTCAAGTCATATATTGTGGCAAACTCACTGAAGCAAATATTTTTCAATCTGAAAAGTAGTGATGAATGCAGTTATAGTTCTAACATATTGGAATGCAAGGTTTTTTGTACATGCTTGTACAATGTATGTCATGAAATATTATTATGGGTGTGATTGGAGTCTGATATTGAGCAGACACAAAGTCATCATTATTCACAACTCACATCAAAACAAACCTATTAAAAGCCTTAGAGTAAGTTACCTAAGAGGCTAATCCTCCAAGTTGAAGTGTATGGCGGGATCAACAAACACATTTTAAAAGTACCTCAGTAACCAGAATCAGCCAAGATATTGGTAAAATCTATTTATGCAAATAAAATGGTCAGGCATTCCATTGAGGAAATAGCAAGGGATAGATTTCATCTTATTAGGGGAGACTACTTTTTTTGTTCAATCTATCTGCATTTTAAAAGTTTCTGCTGAAATTTGTTTCGCATTGAGCTCTATGTTACCTTTTTTTTTTTTTTTTGGGGGGGGGGGGGTTTGGGGGGGGGGGGGTAGCTGGAGGGTGTATGACTTTGAGTACATCCTCCTGACTCCTGAGCCTCCTGAGCCTCCTGAGCCTCATTGGTGTTTCCCTGCTGTGCCAGCCTCTGCCAAACAATATGGGAGGGGAACAAAGAAGAGGGTCATTGGGGCCTTTGGGGGCAACCCAAGAAACCAATATTGTTGAAAATTGATGTTATGAATTCTCTATTCATATGTGCACATTTGTTACAAGGCAGAATAAATGCAAAATGCCAAAAGGAGAAGCAAGTATTGATAGGAGGGGTTACTCTCCCCTTACCTCCCCTCTGAGCTGTTCTATTCTCACACCTGCTGCTTTCATTGACGGATCAATCACCATCATCTCCTCATAATACGGCCTTGACTAGCAACAAATATAGATATGCTAGCAAAGTTACAACAATATTTGCTATACTTTCACTGTGTGATAATCATGTCTAAACTATCAACACTACATGTACTAACTACACCACACAAAAGCAAGACCATGAACAATCCCAGTAAAAGTACCAATCGAGACATAAAAGTCATTTTTATAGAACTCATTTTCCTCCAAAACTGCTGAAAGGGTTCAAGAGATTTTGATAAATTTAAGTAATTATTGTACTTAATTCTATTTGATGAATCTCTTGAAATAAAGAAAATAAATTTACAAGAATATTAACTACTAGTACTGATTTGCATAAAAGAATTAACCAAATTAATTAGGGCTAATAATATCAACATGTCAGTGGTATTTCAGGTTTGATCCTGGTTTTACATGGAATTGGCTAACCCTATTACTTTAACACCATGGGATTTCATAAACAAAATGTTACCTTCTTAATTTTTAGCACAAAAGGGGCATTTACAAGTCCTTTATAAGCAATCTTACTATAAGGGGTCAATAGTGTTTACTATCAAAGAAAAGCCTGCAATCATTTCCAACTACAGAATAATATTTTCCTTCAAAATTGAGACATTTTCCAAAGGAAAACAACAAAGTGCCAGACATAATATTTGGGAATCCATTTTCCAAGTTGGTTTGGTATTAACCCCATAAATAGATGACCTGCCTTGGAACAGTTTGGATTTGGGAGAATTATAAGCCACAGAGGGCCAACTGGGTAATTAGGATAAGTATGAAGCCAACATGTTCAATATAATCACTGCAAATACAATGTATGTGGAATGGTGGCATGGTCCTGGTATGAATCATGTATTTTACCTAATGGTCCCCTAGGACTCAATACACACACCTTGTGAAAGGCCAATGTATTGTTGGATGAATGAATAGCATGCTCTACAAAGCCATGCAGGCTGGCTACCAATAAACCCTTTCCATATCACACCATGAGATTGCCATTTATTTATTGCACATCATATTGTGATATGGTACTAAATGGATTATTTCAGCATAACTTAGCAATGTCTGCATGGTTCAGCACATGTTTACCTGCCTATTTCAATTCAAGTAGCAAGCGAGCTTAGTCCACCCAAGTTGTGAATTGGTCCAAAAACTGCTTAAAGTTCAGATTTAGGAAAGGATCCATAAATAAGATTATATTCTTCTCATGGTGTAATCAAAGGTCAACCATTGGTGACCATCCATTTTTAATCAAAACTGTTCATGATTTTGAGGTTTCAGGTTGACCACAATTTGTGTACATATCGGAGAAGAAATATTGCCACCTCTCCTCGTCATGTAAATACAAGCAGAAAATACAATCCCCTTTTTCTTGTAGTGCACTTTCTATTTGTGAACATATCTTCTGACATTTCACTATCAAGAATACAAGCATACATGCGGGTAATGGCATTCATTAGGGTTTTAAACAGATAGCCAACTGCTTATTATGATGGGTTACACATTTTATGAAATAGATGTACTTCACTGCTATACATTTTTAAAACCCAGACCTTCAGGCCATGAAGCAACCATTGAAGCAGTATGATTGCTCTTTCAAAAATGATGCGAGGCAAAATTTACGGAAAAACTTGCACCATCTCTTGGACACGTCAAAGTTGTTGATGTGAAAGGGGTGCAATGTTTGGTTGAGTGCATACCAGCCCAGCAGGTGGATTGGTCTCGTACACTACACACCCACGCAACTTATCCTCATTCGCTCAACCAGCAACACACTTTACCCGTATATACATCAAATTTACCTACATAATCATCAGAACTGGACAAGCATGCTGCCACAGAAACTAATACATCAACAAACATCACCAAATTTACCTTTACATCAAAACAACAAAAAATGTACCCTTCAAATAAATATTTAAAAACAGGCAATCAAATTATCTGGTGCATCGAGAGAAACTGCAACAATTTACCTGCACATCAGTCATTGTAGTACTTGAAGCTATTGTAGCTAAACCAGCAAGAAGTCAAACATGGAATTCGCCCAAAAAACACATCAACAAATTACACAAAACTTCCTCGTATCAGAATTCCGACTGTCCTAGCTTCTAATAGCACTGGAACTGAACTATATTGATTCAAAGCCAATAAGGCAATATTGGAACCAATCACGTTCACCTTTCCATCCAATGAAATTGAACATTTCCTCTAAAGTCTATCCATTCATGTGATAGCTTGAGAAGAAGAACGTGACTGAATGTGGAATGACCTGCGAACACTAAAGCTGTATGTACGACTCAGCTCTTCAAGTTCAATGCAAACAGAAATATCAGCAACAACAAAAAGGGGAACTATGCAAGGCTTTCAAACAGACTCAATATCAAGTTTCATTTTTTCTTGATCCTAAAAGCATTGTAATGCACTGAACTTGGTGTACCATCAAGTATGGTAGAGGTTATATGTGAAGTGATCTTTTCCACAAACAATTATACCAATTAATTCTCAAGGAAAACCAATTTGGAGATTTTCCTTTTAAGAACCTTCTTTTCTTCTTGATAATGATATGCACCATTCCACAGGAAAACTAATCAGGATTTATAAACTAATTACCACAATTTGAATGCAAAACCTCTATTACATCTAGAGATTTATAAAACTTGGAAAGGTTGTTATTATTAGCACTTTAATCCATTCAACTCATTTCTAATTTTCATTTTAATATTCTCTAGATGGTAGACCATAGCCCAAGACTTTGGGCGACTGGGAATAGTCCTGAATGGGCCTAACGCTGCAAAATGAATTTATCTGCACAATTCATACATGACCTTTACCTGACCAGCAGCGGATTGCTAAATAATGATCAATACATTCCCTGCAGGGACATGGTGGGTCCTGCATTTAGGACTGACTTGGATGGGGCTTGCAAAATCTAGATCTAGTGGGGAATATGTTAATTTTGTAATACTTTAAGAACTTTTAGTGCGTCATTAGGTATACCAGGGATATGGGATTGAATTCCCATTTCCCTGGGTATACTAACTTCATACACTAACAGTCAGTCAGTATACCACTGAGAAAAGTCTCTTTGCTTCAATGCATATATTGGTGTATTTTGGCCTATTCATGGAGTACTACACAAACTGCCAATCATTCATTCCTGCATACATTGTGTAGTAAACAGGTTTAACACTGGGGTTAGTCAACCATTCTAAAATCTCCTAATGTACTAGCCCAACAGGTAGAGTTAATAAGTCATAAGGTTTCTAGTACACAAGTATTTTCTTCTAATTATATGTATGCATGCAAATAATCCATCATGATTTACTTATAATTTCTTGCTATGCAATAACAAAGATGCATTCAAGATATACAATTCAACAAAATATCTTGGCAAACTGAATTAATCTCTTCCACACATAATCCCTTCCCCAACACTTTAAAGGGACTTAGTAACATTGTCCAAATCCTCAAAATAAATTTTTTATTCTAGCGGTTCCCTTATACTTGTTGTATTCGTATTAACAATAAAATCACGGGACAGGTTTCGGTTTTTCAAATTTCCCTTTCGTTACAAAGATATGTATGATTGAAGTATTCAGATAAGAAAAACTCTGGGCAAGTTTTTCTTCCGTGTACAAAGTGAGTGCAGTGAGTTACTGAATATCACTTTGCATTTTCGCTCATTACTTGGCCATACAATGTCCATTTGACTTGAAATTTTCACACAATACCCTGTGGACATATGAGATACCAACAATATACATTGCATCAACCATTCATCCCTTTTTGCACATGTTAACAAAGTTACTAGATCCCTTTAATAGGATTGAATAGGATTTACATACTGTTACATAACACTGGTGACACACACTGAAACACAAATGGTTTTATCACAATGTCAGGTCAAGTTATGTATTTTTATGTTTTACTTGATGTTATGACAATTTGTTAAATTTGTTAATTGAATTTGTGATTTTACTGTGTAACCATTTACATTGTAAACAACTCAACTTGATGTTTTGATACAGCTGTATAGTAAATTGCATTTACTGGCATAAATAGCCAATTCAAAATGTTAATTGCTTAAAATGATGGGTTACATTACATACAAGTATTGATTTTGTAAAATAATCCCTTACATCACCCATCCGTCCCTTCAGACCAATTCTAGTAGAATACAATTGCACAGAATACATTTTGACATACAAGGTTTTTCAGTCACAGGCAAAATATTGTGGGAACGAACTGATGAGCTGAAAGGCCTGGTAATTGTTCTCTAGAGGCAATGAATGAGTAATATGGTCACCAGCAGAGCAGAGGGAACCCCTACAGAGTCTAGGCCTTATACAATAGGACCTAGACCTGATACAATAGGACCTAGATCCACTACAATAGAATCAGAGCCACCTGTGTGGAGCTACACTAAAGAACCTTCCTAACAACCTATTAACTATATAATTAACAATACACTATTTACTCAATATGTCTCATTATTTGTTCCATCAGTCATTCACCAATTTAACAAACAAGCATACTTATATCCGATCCCCTTGCAGTGGTAAAGAATTACAGTTTTTAAAAATGCAAGTTTTAGTACCTCGGTACATGTACTGGCAATTTTAAATGTTTTAGATATCCAGCTGAAATATGGGTAAGATTTGACAAGTTACATTTCTCCACTTACTCAGGTACTCCTGTTAAATGGGTAGAAAATGCTGTACAAAACCCTACCCAAGTGGAGACCACTGTATGATGTACAATCCGGAGACACCTTCACATAATGACCCTGATCTTGTCGTGGAGTTAGTAAGTGGAATTAGTCATGTACATGTACATAGTGTAGTAGGCTCAATGGCTATTCAACTCTGATTAGAACTGTTGACCCTTGGACTCAGATAACCAACTCAAGTAACTGAAGTAAGACTTGAGATAAGTCACTTCATAGATGCATACACAATGTACAATGTATGCCAATGCAGGAAACAAAGTAACAATGTTCATTGCAACTAAATAATTGTTCAACTATGAGAAAACTATGTTATTTCATGTGTAATTCTCATCTAGAAGTAAGACTAAGAGGGCAAGTACATTTTATGTTGGGGCAAGTAAAATGTCAAAATGTTTGATTTCACATTCCCGAACGGGCAGTACAGAAAAAAGTTTGTGTGGAGGCTTGTGTAAAGCAAAGCATTTTCAGCATTATTACAGTGTATACACTTCCAAGACAGAAAACCAAAATATCTAGGCTAGGGTTGGATGATATACATACTTGGGAAATCAACTGAATCAATGGACTTCACTTCACAGAACACAGTGCAAGTATAGATCAAAGGATGAAAGGCAAGAAAGTTTATAAAATGGGTAGAAGAATCCCTGCATTCTGATTGGTCAATTAGCATGTAAAAGTTTTTTACTGATACATGGCTCACTTTAGTTTAATTTTCATTTTTTTTTCGCTTATTTTATAAAAACTAATGCTGCACAGGGGTATTTTGTGGATTAAAAAAAAATAATAATAATAATAATTATTATTAAAAAAAATATTTCTGTTAAAATTGATATAAATTTTTTTATTTCATCTAAAAAAAAAAAAAAGTTGTTTAAATCTGATTTTTTTTTTCATTTTTTATTTTTAAATTAATATAAACAAAATTTTATAATAAAAAAAAAAAAAAAATTAAAATGTGAAATCAATTTTTTTTCCAGCCATGGGTCGGTATTTTTGCAGCCATGGGTCGGTACTTTTGAAGCCATGGGTCGGTACTTTTGAAGCCATGGGTCGGTACTTTTAGCCAATTTAGCCATTACTGGGAAAAAGTCTGGTTTTCACATTTTTTCGCGCCCATTTTATAAAACAAATGCTGCACAGGCATATTTCGTGGATCGGTAAGAATTGTATGCACTCTTTTAACTTTGGAAATGGTCTAAAACCCACTCGCTGCGCTCGTGGGTTTAAACCATACCATAGTTAAACTCGTGCATCCAATTCGTACCGATCCACTCATGCCTGTGCATCATTTGTATAATGACACATGGAGGAATAGTCTTCACTCCCCTGGGGAGTTAATAGCTAGGAATGGGAACTACCAATCAAAGCTAACAAATTCAATCAGTAAATTGAAAGCCTACAAATTAAATCTTTTAGATGTAGGCAACCATGGCTGTCAGGACTGTATGTAACACCCTTTGAACCAGCTTCAAGCAGTGCAGTGCAACTTAAACCCATTCAGGACTGGATACAAACAACTGTGCTGGGGTCTATGGAGAATATGTATTATACCAACATCATCCATCTTCAATGGATTGAGGTCAAACAAAAGTATGAAAATGTCATCATTTCAAACTAGATCCAAAGCAAGGGCTAATGAATTGAATATGTGAGGTTGATGCAACCTTGTCTACTCTGGTATAACCTCTGGTAACCAGTGTAGTGTAAGGTCAAACAGAAGTATGACATTGCCACAATTAATTCCACTGCAGACTGATCTATCATGCTCCTTCAATACATGGAATGTCCATTACATCTTAGCCTTCCCACAAGACTCTCACACAAAATCTACAAGAGCAAGGCACCACAGTGCGAGAAGATTTGTCTAACAACTTGCAAATTGAACAAATACTTGGGGCTTGGTGGTTTAACCCAAAAGCATAAAAAGGGCCCCCTGCATATTATGAAATAACTTTATCAAGTATACAATTTGCAAAACAAATCAAAGTTGAAAAATACCAAAAAATCATTTAAATTTTCCCCCTGACTTGCAGTTAAGTTTTGTTTGAGTTGTCAGTTGCAGTCCATCATATCTTGATCTGGATTACATGTATGGGCACTTTTGTACAGAATCTAAATCAATAATAGAGAAAAGGGGAGGGAGGGTAGACAGGAGTCTCATCATTTGCACATATCAGACTAGTTTGTATTCCTCAGGAGACAAAGTATTTCTCTATTCATGAATGACATCTTATCACCCCAAGGTTAAATGGGGATAAAAATATCCCTTCATGAATTATCTATCCCAAAACAAGTGCTGAGATACACATGTATAATTCAGGCCATCAATGATAATGAAACCTGCATATATTCTCCTCTCAGGTCACCTTTACAAAGGAACTACAAATGAGCGTTTATATTTTATGCAATCTCAGGAGTATGTCATTAGCATGCATTATGCATGAAGGTTGCGGTATTGAATACCACAGGATGCATCTTGAAGACAACAAAGACTAGCACACCTCAGCCTAAGGTCACCTTGTCAACCCTTGGGGGACACCTCAGCCTAAGGTCACCTTGTCAACCCTTGGGGGTCCTTGGGAGCCTTCCATCTTCTTGTCACCATCACCTTCAAGATACTCACACCTCCATATAGGATTAATTTTATCAACAAGAGAACTAGCTCAAATTGGTTCTTGTCTTTGCGATTGAATTAAACCACCAGTCTAATAATCCATCTAGGTCTTGGGTTCAATTCCTAGAGAAGCCAAATTTTCTTCACTCAGTTTCAATTATTTAATTCACTTCAGGTTAGTTTTTCACTGTTTAAATTTACTAAATTCAATAAGTACTAGAGAAAACAAATCAACAATATGACTGTTCATTATACCATTATGATCAAAGGAGCTATAAATTTAACGGGTATTAAACAGTACAATAATTAGGTAGTCTTGAATTCTTTCTTGCATAATACTTTCAATATCGTCCAGAATAGTGATGGTGCATAAGAAACTCCAGACTAAAACAAGTATTATTTGTTAGCTGCCACCATGGTCTAGTTCAAGCCACAAAAATTTGATAAATTTGATGATTCTTGATTTATCTATGCCAACCCAAGCGGACCACCAGGTAATAACCTAGCTGCTAGGACTGATTTAGCTCATTTTGGACACTTTCGTGACAATGTCATTTTAAACCTGGAAAAGAGAGAGTCAATTGATAACATTGCATCTCTTTGGATCGGGTACTGTGGGGTACTATGGGGTACTGTGGTACACAGCACAAATTTGCAGTAAAGTATTATATTTCCATGTGAGCATCCAGTTCACATGTTTTATGACCAGTCCTGGATGTAGATTAAATAAGAAGAGCCTGGACCAAGTCTAGCAGATGTTAATGAGACATTCCAGCCAAAGGTCTTACACTCTGGCATGTAGGGCAGAGGCAACTCAAGTTCAGCTCACCACACCACATGGCACAGGGGATACCACCAACATAATGCAGCCACAACTTCAAAACAACATTCAGAATTAAGAATTGATCTGCAGAAGGTCATGAAAATATCTCAAACATGATTCAATTAGCTTGCATACGATGGTAATCAAGAGGCCATTGGGAAGGCATAAAGTCATAAACAACTCAAGTTCAACTCATGCCAGGGTAAAAATGGACAGAAAATCAACAATAAATCTACCTGATAATTGGAACAGGCAGGCTGGAAAAATTATTATGCGAAAGACTGTAATCATCTTAAAGGGAAAGTTGAGTTTTGGTAGAGAGGGCGCTAGACTACTTAATTGGTTTGTGAGGTAATGAAAAACTGAGTGTAAAATTTGAAAGAGCATAATATTTAAACAATAAAATCATCTTTGTTTGATCAAAATCGGTTCAGAAACGGCTGAAATATCCATAAATATAACAATTTGTAATAAACCCGGGGCCCCGGGTTTATTAGAGAATTTTGAACCAGCCGTTAAAAATTTTTTAAAAATGCTTCCTCTTTTCAAAAAGTTACAAAATAGGTATTTAAATAGTTGTTGGTTATTTCTCTATCTAATCACTATTTCAACAAAGCATCACATGCACAATATTTTATTCAAAATGGTTGAAACCGATGAGTGTTTAGAGAGCGCCCTCTTACGTTTTAACGGCTCTTTTTGAATGATAACATGATCTTTACTACGTCATTTGTAATTTTGTGTTCCTTTCTAGTTATAACTATTAGTTTGTAATGTAATGATGCAGGTTTTGGTTACTAAAATTCAGTTTCACTAAAACTGTACTCTCCTTACCAGAACTCAACTATCCCTTTAAGCAAGATTTCATTTTTGGAAATTTAGTGAAGGATGTGAATTAATCTTAAACATGATTTTATTTACCAACATTGTTTGCAAATTTTTAGTGAAGGAATTGACCCCGTGAAAATGTTCTGATCTTTATTTGTATGATAATTATCTGCAATTTTGGGGGAAAGCCTCAAGTCCTAAACAAAAGATCATTGTTGCTCTAAAATTGCAGAATGATCAATGAGAACCTACTAGTATTACACACTTGATCATTGGTCATCTACCGTATTTGTCGGTGTATTAACCGCTCCGGTGTATTAACCGCACCCCTAAAAAAAAAAAAAAAAAAAAAAAAAAAAAAAAAAAAAAATGGTGGTTAATACGGTCGTGTATTAACCGCACCCCCCTTTTTTTTTTTTTTTTTTTGAAAAAAAGTGCGGGTAATACACCGACAAATACGGTATCATAAACACTACATCTTTCCTTGTTTTCCAAAATATTTGGGGGATTAAAATTCACTAGATTACAATTGTAAGATTTGTTAAGGTAGTGTACTACTTTGACTTACCTGAGATACCAAGTAACGCAGACAGCAGGGTAACAGCACAGCATAGGTCAAGGGAAGTAAGATGGCCACATGAAAACAGACAACAAGGGAACAAACATCAGTTAAATGCAAAAATCAATGTAAGGATGGAAAATAATCCCTCAAATTCTGGGAAATACAGTTTTAGAACTGCGGCCCACTTTCAAGATAAAACAATTTTACATCTTTAACAACATGTCTGCAAATAAAGCATCCTTCATTTTCCATACACAAATCTACTGTATGATACTGTAAATGAAAATATCATTCTGTAATTAATGCAGGAATTAATTTTAATTTTTAGTCCCGACTACTTTTCCAATCTGATGGATATCCAGAAATTATTCATATAATACCCTATAGATGGAAATATTAGGGGCTACCTACTTATTTTAGGGGGCTATTTTGAAAATTAGGAGGTAAAATCGCCTTCAGCCCCCGTATATTTCCTACCCTGTCTTTAATCTAATCAGAAAGTTGATGATGGCCTCTCAAAGTTAAAATTCTCTAGTTAAAATTTGAAATGAAAAGTCACACAATTGAACTTAGGAAGCCTTGCAGACAAGCAATACTATGAAACCATACAAAATGTAGGTCAGGACACATTTAAATCTGTGTAATTCATCTTCAACTTATTACACGAGGGCTTCCCTTGTAATGAACACTCACAACAAGAGAACGTTACATTTTCAGGAGCTACATGTACATGTACTTTTTATGTTTGCTGGTATAAAAAATAACCATTTAAAAAATTATAAAATGCCCCTGCAAATTATCAGTGTTTAATACTAAACACTTCTCAGAGTTGTGTTACTAGTATTGCCCTTGAAACTAAAGAGCATTTCCCCCTGGGGTTCTCCTATAGCATAGCTGCCAACATTTGGAATTTTAAATTAGTAACATTTAATCAAAACTGAACATCATGTGCGCGAAGCGCACATCACGAGCGTGAATCGCGAAGTCCCTTAAGCCGGGGTCCAGGGCCCGCTTTAGGGCCCTAGAGCGTGAAGCGCGGAGTCCATTGCGGCCGGCGTCCATGGCCCTATTTTACATAATTTTTGCACAATTACCAGGTATGATTTGGTCAGATTTACGTTTAAACGTTGTCTTTTTACGTTTAAAAACGTGAAAACAAAAAAAAATAAATAAATAAATAAATAAATATATATATATATATATATATCAATTACGAATTTTTCGTAACAGTTGGCAGCTATGCTATAGGTAAGGTGTACCTTAAGATAGATTGGTACCCTTATTTCATTTTATTTATTTCATCATTCTTGGCACAGTGAACTCCATTCTCCAAACAAAATTGTTATCTAAAAAATGATAATGCCCCTGAATATGAAGAATCATTTCATTATTTGTTCACAATGCATTTTCCTCTGGAATCAAATCAATCATTTAGACTTTACTATTATCTATCAAACTTTAGATCCCTGAGGCTGAAGGGGGTGGCATAACGTGGACCTTAGATTAAAGCTGTGCATACTGAACTCTATCAATATCTCTTAACCAGTTCAACAAGATTTGATCTGGTTGTAACTAAATTTAAAGTCCTGAACGAGATAACCCATAACGGAACATGAGCAAGATATTTCAATGATCCAGATATTTTGTACTTGGGTCCATGCAGAATGCATATAGACCCTGATGGGACTCGGTATTAGCACTCAAGCCTAGCCATCAGCAGTCAACCTTCTGTAACTAAGTGTAATCCATTGGGAATGCGCAACTCAAAGGTTTCAACCTGGGCAAAATTTGACTTATGAGGGAAGAAAATAGAAAATAAATAAAAGAGAACTAGAATAGACCTTCAAATCAAGACAATATTTAACCTATCAATTTGTTCAGTTTGGACTTCGGCTACGTTGACTGTAAGGTATACAAAATGAATCCCTATAAAGGTATTTGAAGTCAATGTTTCATTGACGGCCTCACAACCAAAGCAATTCATATCTCTGCCCCATCGTTTAGATCATGTGCCTTAAATTAAAATTTGATTTGCTTGTCCATGATAACGAGGCAAGCTTCATTTAGCGGTATTCACGCTTCCGCTGCACTGTGCCATGCCACTGCTCAGCCGTGAACCCAGAACCTCATTAAGTATGAATGATGTTGCCTATTACTTACACATATCTGTGCTTAAGACTCTCTAATTGGTTTCACTGGAACTACCAGTATTCACTCTAAATCCCCTCGCTCCAAATTCCCCTCGATCTCACACACAATTTTCACTTCACACAAGCACATGTATACTGTAATGTACACAATACCAGGGATTGAATTTAGCTCTAGCCTACTGACAAAGAACACCCAAAAATAACAATTTAATTGTTGCAATTAATGGATATCATGACTGAAACCAGTATACATTGTCTGGCTGATCTGACAGAGCCCCATAAACCCTGTGATCAAGTGATGAATTAAACGATATAGGGGCCCTGGAATTAGAGAAATCAGTACCAGTAGTGAACATAAAATTTTATTTTGAACAAACAAATAATGGTTGTTTCAATGGACTAAATTTCTTTCAACATCTACAGAAAATTAATGATTGTACAATTCCATTTGCAAATAATAAGCATGACTTGAGCTTGATCTTCGTTCTCTACAGAATTAGTATTTCATTACAGAAAGGGATCTAGTAACTTTGTTGATTATGTGCAAAAAGTGATATATGGTTGGTACAATGTATATTGTTGTTATCTGATATGTCCACAGGGTATTGTGTGAACATTTCAAGTCAAATGGACGATATATGGCCGAGTTATGAGCAAAAATGCAAAGTGATATTCACTAACTCATTGCACTCACTTTGTACACGGTTTTCGCGATCCGTTGGATTATTAAACATCTGAAAACTTCAATCGTAAATATCTTTTTAACGAAAGGGAAATTTGAAAAACCAAAACCTGTCCCATGCTTTTATTGTTAATACGAATAGAACAAGGTATAACTATATAAGGGAACCGCTAGAATTCCGATTGGATTTTGAGGATTTGGACAATGTTACTAAGTCCCTTTAAAGCCGTATTTATAGTAGCTTCATCATGATTAGATACTTTATGTACATACTCTGTGCATGATCTCCTTGCATACTCAATACGATAATATGATTGTGTAATATGAACAATAGTGCACACAATGGCAGAGCAGATACTGACCATAGATAGTGCACCTGTCATGGGCAGCAGGCATGGGCGAGCATGCATACCCACACACTACGCCTATACAATCACCACATGGTCATGGATACAGACAACCTAGGCAAATTCTCATCATGTACATACAGAGAAGGCAGGACTCACTTACCATAAAAGGAAAATCGACGTCTGTGCCGTCAAAACCTTGCAAAAGATACTGGACTTGCTCTGTTTCCCTCTCTCTCTCTCGTCTTCTTCTCTTGAGTGCCGGGTGGAGGATCGTCTGCTCTGCTCTGCTCTGCTCTGCTCTGTAATACCGGCACACGATCTGTGAGGGGGCAACCGGCAAATTGCAGATGTAGTGTCGTTAGGGTGTATTTAACAATCCTTCAATTGATGCTTAGTCAAAAGGGGTTTACTCGTTGGAGATACCCCAAATTTACTAAAATATTGTTATGACAGGGAACTAAATTTGCCCAGGATTGAGTAAATTTAGACTGACTTTCTGTCCTTTGGAAGAGAGAAAGGAAGATGGATGTTCGTTGGTCAGCGTGGAGCAAATGTGATGTTGAAAAGTCTTTACCACGACACTAGATACACAGACTAGCACTGGATGCACACACAATACACACAAATGAATTTGATGGGGGGTTTCAATGCTATTATGTACAGGGGAGCATATCTGTCTGAGTGTGTGTGTATGGTGGTGTGTGAGTAAGAGAGAGGGGGAGAGAGGAGACTGTAACAAAATGGTGCTGGGAGTGAGCGTAGGAGAGAGAGAAAGAGAGAGACTGTATTAAAATGCAATAGGTGAGCTATTACACAGAAGGCATTGGATCAATGCTGTAATGTCATAGCAGCTCAGGGTTCTCCTTGCTCTCTCATCAGGCATCTGGGCTGCTCCACTGCTCCCATAGGGGGGTTGCTGCCTTGCTGGATTGGCAGTCATGCGTGAGGGATTAGTGGCTTGGGTAAACATCACTACATTTACAATGCGGATAATCACCAACCTCACATACAATCTAGCTAGCTAGCAATCTACTCGACACTCACATTAAAAAATACCTATCCAACACTATAATATAAAACAAGTCTTTTTCCATATTTTCTACAATATACACTAAAGCTACTGTCATGCCCACACACCCCTCCTAGATTAAATAATACAGCTCTTGATGTTTTTTGTTGAACAGAGGACAGGAGGACGGATCAAAGTTATTGATCCGTATTGATGAGCTAGTGGTCTGACAAGGCTTGTATAATTAATGAAAGGGAACCAAACACACTTTCACATTAAAGCATCAAGTCAACATAAAACACTTGATATGTACATTTACATGTATGTATAGTATGCTGGGCAGACATCTACATACATGTTATCATTGCTGAACCTATATCAAATAGCACAAATTAATGAAAGTGAACCTAACACACGCCAAGTCAACATAAACTACTTAATATGCATTGTATGTATATTCAGCAGATATAAGCTCCAAAAAATAATCACATAGCATCATTATCACATCAATTTCAAAAATGACATTTGTATCTAACTGATTGAATGTCTTATGTATTTTGTATATAAGAATTGTTTCAAACAGGTATTTCAAACATTCCCCATCTGTCACTTTCTTACATCCTGAAAGATTACAATTTTTTAAAGAAAAAATCAAGAGAATCATACACGTCTACACAGAACAAAGGAATAAGCATACACACTAGATTGAGGGCTACTAACTATGATCACTAGCCGGTGTCACACATACTTATCTAGATAATTCACCTACCTATGTGACAGACATGCTACAAATCAGGGTAGGAAATACACGGGGGCTGAGGGCGATGTTGCCCCCTAATTTTCAAAATAGCCCCCGTAATTCATGATTAGGTAGCCCCTAAAATGACCTAGGGTATTATAATGTTAAATATTTTGTGATATCCATCAGATTGAAAAAGCAGCCCCCTAAAATAAAAAATGTATTTCTGCAGATAATTGGCCCCAGTGTGACATTGACTACTATGATGTTTTTACCCTCAAATGTAGAGGCACGGATTTTCCGCGATCGCGGAAAATCGCGGAAATTCGCGGAATTGACCATTTGAAACGGAAAACGGAATTTTTTTTTTTTTTTTTTTTTTTTTTTTTTTTTTTATTTATTTATTTTTTTTTTCTTTTCTTTTCTTTTTCGGAGCCCGTTCCGAAAAAAACGAAACCGGGACCTGATGGTGACGGTCGGGAACCAGTGTGACGGACTGAACCAACTCAGCCTTAATCATTAATGAATAAATGTTAAAGATATTTACTCTCTGCCTCTGGCCTGTGGTAAGTCCTTCCTGATATCAGGCATAACACATTCCCCCCAAATTTTGATGATTTGTGGGTGAAAATCATGATTTTACCCTACTCATTGAATTTTGTATGGAGTTCTATGTAAACGGAATTTGCAGTTTTTCACATGTACAAAGTCTATGGCAAAACGGAATTTCCGTTTTTCAGGCAGGTAAAAACGGAATTCCAGATTTTCTGAAACGGAAAAGGCCTTTTTTTGAAACGGAAAATCAGTGGCCCTACAAATGTACTTACTGCAAATATAGTAAAGAATTAACATACATACTAGACTGGACCACATTCATGACCCGACTTGGTTAGCATATTACAACTACTTTCCCCCATCTTGGCTGATTATGAAAATGAGAATAGTGTTTTATGGATGCTTTGAGGCATAATTTCACATAATTTCACATAATTTCACATGAAAATGAAGGTCCAATGCACAGTGACATTCAAAACTGGTAGGGGTTTAGGGGAAAAGGCTAAAATACTAACTATGTATTTTGCTTCACTGGTTGAAATGACATACATATATGAAGGGTTGTAGAAAGGCTAGGAACTCAACACTACACAGTCAAATTCTATAGTCTGCTCTACAAATTACCAATCAAGCAATGGATGAAAGGCATAATTAAATTATCTTGTTAGTGGACATTCCAGTCCAACAATGCTGCACCGCTGGTAAAGAAGAGATGTTTGTGTGTGTATGTGTACATGTATGCTGTATGTGATTATGTATGTGTGAATGTGTTTATGTGCGTCTGTATGTGTATCTATGTTTAGTGAACAGTGTTCTATAGCTTGACCTAGATGCTGGACAGAACACAAAGAAAACCTCTGTCACATAAATTTGTCCTCGGTCATCAAATAATGTGACCTATACGTTTAGACCATTTGACAATGAGCAATAGAGGCATAATTATATTTGTCCTCCAGAGTAAATCAAAGAAAGACCATACATGTGTATGTGTGATGTGATGTGTGTGTGTATTATAATTAACGTTTATGTATGTGTGCATGTGTGTGTGCGTGCGTGCGTGCGTGCGTGCGTGCGTGCGTGCGTAGGTACGTACGTGCGTGCGTGCGTGCGTGCGTGCGTACGTACGTACGTGCATGCGTGCGTGTGTATGTATGCGTGTGTGCTCGAGTTCATACAAGCAGGGAGGGGGTAGACATGAAGTGAGTTGACAGACAAGTTATTTGGACTGATTGGACCTGTCAGCACTCAACCTGGGAGGTGAACATGTAACTCTGCAGAACCATGGCAGAACCAAGCTAGCAACTTTCCATTTCATTTCACAAGGAAACCTTCTCAATAAGCCCTTGTCACATATCACCGGATAGCATTAACGGAAGCAATGGAGAGCAAAATGTTAAATCTGTTCGTCTCTGTTCTGTCTCTTGCCTATTTATTGTTCCATGAATGCGTTTGTCAGGCGATGTCCGTTGTTTTATCCGGCGGAAAGTATTGTGCATGCAGCAATGCAGGCAACTTTCACCACCGGATAATTTGATTTTGAAAATGTTCTATCTGTTGGGCATCCGTTTACACTATCTTGGGATATGTGACAACACCATTAATAAGTAGCAGAATAACAGAAGTAATTGGTACATGTTAGACTTATAGTGAAAACATTATGCCATTATATTTGTATCCTCATCATTTGTATAAATACATAACCTTTCATGCGAAGGCACTGCAACTATTTCTATCTCTCAGCCTCAGAAGACAAGAAAACATGATTACATAACACCTCATTATGTCACCTCCTGCCTGCACAAATTATTGCAGCGTTGTCAGTAGGGGTCAAGGGGGCAATTCCCTACTCTCTCTAATAATACCCCCCCCCCCCACCCCAAATGCCCTCCAAAGGGAATGGTGGCCTGCTTCAGCTTAGATCCCCCTCCGGACTTTCGCAACCTTCCAAAGACAAGGTTGTGGACAGACATATAGAAATGCACATGAGAATGAGATATACTCTGGCTTTTGTTCCCCGAAATATCACATGTTGATATATCAAGTACCGTAAACCGGGGTGACTTTGGCTGCCGGGGTGACTTTAGCTATTTTTTGAGAAGGATGTATTTTCATCAAGTCTCACTCTTTAGAACTAATTTCTGTTTCTATTCATTACCCTATAGGAATAAATTTGAAACAATAAGAAATTTGCTCTAAAAAGTGATGCTTGACAAAAAGTGGCCAAAGTCACCCCGGCTGCCAAAGTCACCCCGGTTTACGGTAACTAAATATTAGAAGCACAATGTAATCCAAATTCAAAACCCTATCATAATATGTATATCATCATTCATAATATTTGTCTTAATAAATGTTTGTCTTTAGCAACATTCTCGCTATTCTTCTAATCACAGTTGTTCAGTTATACCAGAGAGGTTACCTATACTAAGAATGCTCATCTGCACAGAGGGTGTGTTGGTCTGCAGAGAGACAAAGAAGTTAGAGGGTGTTATGTAATCATGCAACAAAAATATTTTTTCAGCAGTCTAGGTAGCACACTATGTGTTTGTTAGGCAGTAGAACAAGCAGCAGAGTTTACTGTACTGTCAGTAGCGTGTTGAGGATTGGCAGTCAGTCACTGGCTAATCAAGAAACAATCCTTATCTCTATCCTAGCTGCTCAACCCATCCCATATACGGCAATGTTAAGTGTATGAGCGGAGCATAGTATTCACCACACATGCCTTCCTCATTAGCACTCTGTGCTCAGGCCCATCATTGTCAAAGTAACACATTCTTTTATTGGTAAAGCACAACTACAAACAATTGATTTTTCAGCCATCATTATCACCATATTGGGAGGAAAACATGCCTTGACCATGCAAGACCAGGGGGATGAAGGGGGGGGGGGGGGGGGTGAAGAGAACGAGGAGGCTGAGGAGGAGGATGAGGAGGATGAGGACGATGGTGAGGACGAGGAGTATAATACTGTAGAAGCACAGTAATCAGTAAATATCAAAATACATAACATACAAGGAAATTAACAAATGGTTGAGGTGCCCCTTGAAAGCATAGCTTGTAAGCTGGGCACATTAAAAACCTAATAAACAAATTAACTAAATACAATTTACAAATAATTACAAAACTGAGCATAAGGCAAACAACTGACACATGGCGTACACACCATAATAGAGAAAACAGATTAGGGAATTAATTTTGTAGAACTTTATGTCTTTATACTACTTATTTATACTGTACTTTGTTTATGTACATGTCAATTCAATCACAATGTTTGCCAACTTCCTACTCACAATGAAATGCATTTACCTGAAACTCATATAAAACATTCATAAAAATAACCATCAAACACCCTAATAGCACTTAAAATTCAGAATGCCAATAGACAAGGCATAAATACCTCAATGATATATTTTAAAATGCATGTTTAAATTCCCCCAATTAAAATCTCTTTCATAACAAGTGTCACAATCTAAATCAAATTATATAGGGGAAACTGAGAGCAAGTTTTTTTTTTATTCTTTCTTTCTTTCTTTCTTTTTTTTTTTTGTTGGGGGGGGGGGGGGAGGGTACTGCGATTAAAGATTGTCAGGCACATGAAGAGTGATTGAAATTTTAACTAGGCTAGCTCATCTTAATCATTGAATTAAGAATCTGAACCACTTGTAAGAGATTTGAAGTTAATAGTTAGACGCTTAGAGCGCAAGTCTAGTAATCAGGCCCCATATTCATGAAACCCTGCTAAGTGTATTTTAAATGTGCAGTTTATTGAGCAACATACAGTTTTCCCAGTCCCCAACTAGGGTCAACTGGGTAAGCCTTTGGTACCCACTAAATTATCCTTAGTTCAACTGAAAGATCTTGTGTTTAATTCTTATCTAAGTCATCAAAAATAGACTTAGCAAGGAGGTAAGCTAGCCGTTTTTTATGAATATGGGCCCTGGAGGTCTTGGGTTTGGGTCACTAATTATTTGTTCATTATGCCCCTCCCCCTCAAAAAATTAGAATGTACTGTACACTATGCATGTACAAATGCAAACTTGTCACTTTTTATACAAATGGTTTAGTGTTAGTTTTTTTATGTATACATTTCTTCTTCTTCTTCTTTACTTCTTACTTTACTTTTGAGAACAGTATGACGTTCACAAGGCACAATCCTCGGGTACAACATGTACATTTATACACAGAAAGACATGTTTTTTCACTAATTGTGCCCCCACAGTTCAACAAACAAATAAACAAACAAAATAGAAACAAAGTTGACTGTAACCTTGAGTAAATCACTAGAAATACAAGGGTTTTCAATCCTCATCATGTTTGTTGGCTTATTTGGCTTGTAAACATTACAAATAATAAATTTATAGAGATAACAAATTGCACCTCTAAACCAAAACTGTACTATCCCTTTAAGTTATATCTTCTTCTTTTTGTTTGAACAAAAAATGTATCTCAAGACAAAAGACACAATCCCCAGAATAGTAATTATTAAATCATACACCCCTTCCCCCCTTAAAAAGGGTACTGAACATGCTGACCTTGACTGTCAGTAGGGACAAAAGGAGTAACAATTCTTGATTTCGTTTTAGCTATAGTCCCTTTCTTTTATCTTTGAAAACGATGTATCACAATATCCAGGTACCATATTAAACCACTAATTATGCCCCCTCCCCTACCTACAAAACATATTGTACATGAATATAACCTTGAGTATGTCAGTATTAATAGAAGGGGTTTCAATCCTCATCATATATGTAGGCTTTACACAGGTGTAGCCATCAAAGCCAGTTTGTAGCGACATGAGCTCCCCATGACACAATATGAAGGGATCTTGTTGGGAGAAATGAAAGTGATTGGAACGGCAGATGTTGAAGATTGATCAACGCTTCTGTCATATTGATAAAGATGCTCAGGGAATAGCATTACTAGCTGCTACTATTCATTATCATATAAGATATAACAACTTAGCCATACAAACTATACAAAATATTATAATCATATTTTAGTGAATTAAGTCTGGTAGACTAGACAATACAGCTTTAGAGGTGCAATCATACTATTTAGTGCAATGAGGATTGTTTTCAATGTCAGAAGTGTTCATGCAATCAGCATGTTCTTACATGTACATGTACCACATTACTCAGCAATATGAACTGTATTGCATAATCTTGATATCACATGTAATACATGGGTATTCAGTATAATCTCAAGGACCAACATTGTTGGAGGTTTACAATTGATGAAATAAATGTGCATCTTTGTTTAATTGAAAGATAATTATGATGAAGATGATCATCAGTATAATAATAATAAATCATTAAAAAAAAAATATCAATATAATCAACATATAACTCATGGAAATGTACAATCTAGACAACTACCTAAGGCTGGGCAGCATCAAAGAAGACTTGTTTGTGCAAATAGTGTAGGTAATTTAGGTGAACACCTGCCAGCCAGCCCAATATTGTGCTCAATAAGCTTCTCCCTTCAACATCCCTCCCACAATATGTGCTTTCTGATTGCACCTCCAAATGACTAGTTCTCAATCATCTTCTCTCCTAATGAAAGATTTTGTGTTCAATGGTTTCACACTCAAAATATGTGCAGCCAAATGTTACTTTTAAAAGCATGCTTATTCTCATTTAACCTGTTCCCTTTGAAATTCTGAAATTCCCATAATTTGTACACCAGGTTCATGTAAGCAATGGGTTAAAGGGGTAGTTTAGTTTTGGTAGAGAGGGCGCTGCACATCACAATTTTTGTGTGAGGTAATGAAAAACTGAGTGTCGAATTTTAGAGAACATGCAATTTTCATGGCAGAATAAACTTTATTTGGTAAAAATCGACCCAGAAACAGCTGAAATATCAATAAATATATCTGATCCTATAATTATTTGGGGCCCAAATAATTAGATTTTTTCAAAAAAATTTTTAAATGCTTTCACTTTTTCCAAAAATTTCAAAAGCGTTTTTTAATTAGTTGTTGATGATCTCTCTATTTAATCATTATTTCAATAAAACATCACATGCACAATTTTGTATGAAAAATGGTTCAAACCAATGCCTTTTTCGAAAGCACCCTCTTGTGTTTGAATGGCTCTTTTTTAATGATAACAGGCTTTTTACTTAGTCGTTTGTAATTTTGTATACCTTTCGAGCATGGTGGAGTTATAACTATTAGTTTATAATGTTACTGTCCAGGTTTGATTACTAAAGTTCAGCCTTACCAAAACTGTACTACCCCTTTAACACATCTTCATTAATATACCACATTAAAGAGATGATGCTGACAAAATTGGTCCATGATCAAAAACTGAAAGCAATGTGGACCTGGGTCGGAACGGTCGGAAGACCGGAATCCGTCCGGTGTGTGCGTGTTCCGGTTTGGTTTTCTCCATTCCGGTATTCCGATGAAACAATGTAATACATAAAGAATATCTTATATATTTTGTAGTAGAAAACTATCAGAAGAAAACAAATGACAAAAAAGTACAAGAAAGACGATGTCGAATGCAACTTACAACGACAAGAAATCCGCTGCGTTTATTATGAAAGCCGATCTAGACTAGTACTAGTAGCTACCCGGCCCGGCCGGCGCGCCCCGCACAGTCATGCGCTATTGCAGCTGCTACCATAGCGCTCAGCTCGAGCTGCACACATGTACTGTTAACGATTCTCAATTAAACGTTGACATCCAGTCCGCCCTATTTCGGTTACTATAATGCTCGATACAACCCGCCATATCACTCGTATACTTTGCGTGCAGGTTACGGGTCTATTTTCTTACGCAAGAATCCATCCGCCGGGACTTCCCCAATTCCCGGCGGATGGATTCTTGTGTAAGAAAATAGACCCGTAACCTGCACGCAAAGTACACGAGTGATATGGCGGGTTGTATTGAGCATTAGTAACCGAAAGAGGGCGGACTGGATGTCAACGTTTAATTGAGAATTATCGTTTGATCTAACAGTACATGTGCAGCTCGAGCTGAGCGCTATGGTAGCAGCTGCATAGCGCATGACTGTGCGGGGCGCGCCGGGCCGGGTAGCTACTAGTAGCCTACTAGTCTAGATCGGCTTTCATAATAAACGCAGCGGATTTCTTGTCGTTGTAAGTTGCATTCGACATCGTCTTTCTTGTACTTTTTTGTCATTTGTTTTCTTCTGATAGTTTTCTACTACAAAATTTTCCGCGAGGCAGTTGAGTTGGCCTGTCTCGCAGCGCGGGGCCTGCCTGCGCTGCCGAAGCTATGGCAGACCTTCTAGTGCGTGTTCGTTCCGTATCATTCATTGGCAGGCTGTTTTTTTATCGGAATACCGGATTCCGACCGGCACAACACCGGCGGATTCCGGAGCAAAAAAATTCCGACATGACTCAGGCTTAATTTTTATTATATTCGTGTAGAGTGGTCACCTCTCTACTCTTCACCAAGAGAGGGCACAATACTGAACAATTCAAGATGCCTCTAGGCAACTGCCAGAGGAACTGACGTATACCAATACATTGGATGAAATCATATATGTTCTATGAGCTTACATACACATGTATACATGTATGGTCAAACTACATAAGTGGGAGTTCTGTGGTACACTGGTTCGGCCTTGTAGGATGTGGGTTCAATTCCTAACTATGTATGTGTTACACTGTCATTTAGCAAGGAACTTAACTTCATCCACATTTGCTGGGTACATAATATGTAATGAGTTCCTGGTCAGCCGAGACAGTAATGGCCTAACTAGCTTGATGCGTCTTTGTGGCTTCTCGTTGGCTGTATGCTCCCCAGGGAGTTGAAATTGCATTCATAGTATCAAGTGTTTTATAAATGCTACCTATTATAATACCTTTTTCATTAAAGGGCTAGTTCAGTTTTGGCGCTGCACAAAATATTTTTTTGTGAGATAATGAAAAAGTGAGTGTAAAATTTGAAAGAGCATACAATTTCAATGACAGAATAAACTTTGATCAAAATCGGTTCAGAAACATCTGAAATATATTCAATCGGAATAGATCTGGGGCCCAGATTTATTCAGTTATTTTTTAACAAATTGAAAAAATGCTTACACTTTTTCAACAATTTTCAAAAGAGGTTTGTTGATGATCTCTCTATTAAATCATTATTTCAACAAAACATCACATGCATAATTTTGTATGAAAAAATGGTTTAAACCAAGGCTTTTTTAGAGAGTGCCCTCTTGTGTTTGAATGGCTCTTTTGGAATGATAACAGGCTTTTTACTTAGTCATTTGTAATTTTGTATACCTTTCGAGCATGGTGGAGTTATAACTATTAGTTTGTAATGTTATTGTGCAGGTTTTGGTTACTAAAGCTCAGCCTTACTAAAACTGTACTACCCCTTTAATACATTTAAGCAGAAACAAATTATTTTTATATATTAAGATAAAATAGTGTTCAAATTCATGGATACATGAATTTTTCTCCATGTTCTGTTTCATATTCCTTTACACATAATCCTGAATTATGAGAAGTTGTCAATGCTTCTTTCCCATGTGGTATTTCAAGAGAAAACAATATATGCAAATGTTCTTCCAGATGCATACATGTAGAGACATGGACTGAAACAACCTTTAACACAGTAAGTGTATCTTACTATATGTTCAGCTTTATACACGCTGTGAGTGTGCATGCTGTATTGGTGATAATCGATTATACACAATGTCAATTATATTTGCATAAAATTAAATTCCCATTTTCTCTACATTGCATTACCATGTGTACACAACCCAATCCACTCTAGCTAGAGCAATTGACTGCAATGCATAATAGCATCACCTAGTCTGTATGGCTTATTATCTTTCAATTATCATCTCTGCCTGTTCCCATGGTGATTAATTATGCCTGCATGGCAGGCCTCATTAACAGCTAGTCAATATGCATGTATGATATTAGCAGAGTCAGCGTGCAGTGTTGGATACTTTGTGTCAAGTCTGTAACCCATTCACACCTAGTCCTAAATATCTCAGACTGGGGCTTGGAAGGAATGCTCCCCAGGGAGTGAATATGGTGTAATAAGATGTGTGTAAGATTGTATCCTAAGTATGACACGAGTAATAATAGCGTGAAGTATGTTGCATCATATTAAGCGTTATAAGTTAAACCTATTATTATTTATAATCATGGCTAATCAATTTGTGAATATATTTCTGTTACAGAAATGATGTACTACATGTAGTTAATGTGAATATATATTTTTTAAATGGTACATGTAGCCTCATCTTCATGTAGATGTTAACAGTGACTTTACCCTTATGCTATCATAATACCTGGAAACAATCAACAAGGGTTGATCATTTAATCAAGAGCTCTCTCCACTTCTTGCCCCCTCCTGTTATATGACAGAAATTATTAGCAGATTTAACAGGTGCAAATTATACATGTCAGCATGAGCACTGATCAATTGTGAGGAGTATGTCAGGGATCTTGCGGGTACACGTAATGTAGATGAACAGAGCACAATAGACTCACAATATGATAGCACTACAACTAGGGAAATGGGAGTCTTCAACATACGCCATGTACATTGTGTGGTAATTAAGAAAATGTAAACATAAACTCAATTACTTGAAGTAGGTTAACAATGCCTAGAAAACATGAAATGAACCTTATCCAAGGTACTATATCAATCCAGTTTGGGAAAAGTTTGGTGGGTACTGGATTCAAATGAAACATGGAATAAAACAACTGCTGTGTTGCTTAATATATATACCGAAAAGCTTATAAATTCCCTTTAATATCAGACTATGTCATTTACGTTTACCATGGATTATTTTTCTTCCTCAAGTAGAAAGAAAATCAAGCTGCTACAGCACAAAACCGATTATAATTGTGCTTAACCAATTTGGGCTAGCCTATGACCATGAAGTACAATACAAAAACAATGAATTAATTATCGGTGCTAGGCAATATGATAGGTACTTATGTCATACTTTTGTGAAAAAATATATGCTAATATTTATACTGGTTATTGTTCATGGTTGCCTTGTCAGGCAAGTAGAAAAGAGACTTATTAAATGCTGCTTGCCTGAAATCAGTAGTGGCTGGCCCAGAACAAAGTTAACACATTTTAACAGTTTGTTTAATTCTGGTTGCCCTGTCAGGCAAGTATTGATGATGATGATGATGATGATGATGATGATGATGATGATGATGATGATGATGATGATGATGATGATGATGATGATGATGATGATGATGATGATGATGATGATGATGATGATGATGATGATGATGATGATGATGATGATGATGATGATGATGATGATGATGATGATGATGATGATGATGATGATGATGATGATGATGATGATGATGATGATGATGATGATGATGATGATGATGATGATGATGATGATGATGATGATGATGATGATGATGATGATGATGATGATGATGATGATGATGATGATTAATAATAATAGTAATAATGATAATATTAAAGGGCAATGAAACCCAAGCAAAATGGTGCTTTGATATTCTTGAAGAGATTAAGAAGAAGAATCTCTGAAAGTTAGAGCATAATTGGGTAAGTAACAAGAAAACTATGGCCCTTTGAAGATGTCCATTTATTCCTATGGGGAACTCAAATTGGCAATGCACTCTGATAAGTGTGTGGACAACTCCCCATATATGTTTTGTGCACAAATGTTCCAATTTGTACAGTTTTCTTCATAGTCACATTTTTCCATTCCCCCAACTCATATGTTATGTATAATTTAGCATTTTACAAAACATATGTTGAACTCGAACGAAGGGTAAACATAAATTTTGAGAAAATTGAACAAAACTGAAATTTTTAGTACAAAATGTATGGGGAGTTAGTTGTCCACAACTTTGACAGAGTGCGTTGCCAATTTGAGTCACTCAAAGAAATACATGGCTCTTTTCAAAGAGCCATACTTGACCGATTGTGCTCAAATTTTCAGAGACTATTCATTATAGTTAGTGTCTTATAGTGCATACAACAATTTGTCTGGATTTCATTGTCCTTTAATGATAATTAATAATATCAACAATGATAATAAATTGAATCATAATAATAATAATAATAATAGATTAATTTTCATTTCCTCTAGAACCAGATTAGCCTCTTCAGTGCATTTGTACTGTTCTCCCAGAGGGACCTGTGTAAGTGTGTACATTATTACCTCGGTCATAGGATATATGCACCCACAATCAATCCGGCACTTTTATGCGCTCTCTCAACTACCTTGGGAGTATTCCAGCCAGACCTGTGTTGTACACACACACATGCTGTACACACACCCACATGCTGTACACACACTCACATGCTTAAAGGGATAGTTGAGTTTTGGTAGAGAGGGCGCTAGACTACTTTTTTTTTTTTTTTGTGAGGTAATGAAAAACTGAGTGTAAAATTTGAAAGAGCATAATATTTAAATAATAAAATCATCTTTGTTTGATCAAAATCGGTTCAGAGACGGCTGAAAAATCCATAAATATAACAATTTGTAATATAGCAGGGGCCCCAGGTTTATTAGAGAATTTTGAACCAGCCGTTACAAATTCAAAAAAATGCTTCCTCTTTTAAAAAAGAACTTTACAAAATAGGTATTTAAATAGTTGTTGGTTATATCTCTATCTAATCACTATTTCAACAAAGCATCACATGCACAATATTTTATTCAAAATGGTTGAAACTGATGAGTGTTTAGAGAGCGCCCTCTTACGTTTTAACGGCTCTTTTTGAATGATAACATGATCTTTACTACGTCATTTGTAATTTTGTGTTCCTTTCGATTTTTTTCTTTCTTTTTTGTCAAACTGAATTTTAGTAACCAAAACCTGCACCATTACATTACAAACTAACAGTTATAACTCCACCATGCTCGAAAGGAATAAAACATTACAAATGAATAAGTAAATAGCCTGTTATCATTCAAAAAGAGCCGTTAAAACTCAAGAGGGCACTCTCTCTAAACTCATTGGTTTCATCCATTTTACATAAAATATTGTGCATACCATATGATGTTTTGTTGAAATAGTGATTCGATAGAGAAATAATCAACAACTATTTAAAAACCTCTTTGTAAATTTTTGAAAAGAGGAAGCACTTTTAAAAACATTTTGACGGCTGGTTCAAAATTCTCTAATAATTATGGGGCCCCACATTTATTACAAAAAAATGGGTATGTTTATGGATATTTCAGCCATTTCTGAACCAATTTTGATCAAATAAAGTTTATTCTGTGATTAAAATATTATGCTCTTTCAAATTTGACACTCGGTTTTTCATTATCTCACAAAAAAATTATTTTGTGTAGCGCCCTCTATACCAAAACTCAACTATCTTCTTTAATTGGAATGATTTTAGAGACATTACAAACATGTAATTCTGTTGCGATTTATTTTGTCTCTCAGAGATCGCAAGGGTCCAACCGTCCAATAAACTTGATACAGTTCCCTGATTATGATGTACATTTATACCATACATTAATAAATATTGCATGATTATGTTTTCTACCGCACAATCAAGTACAGTACAACAGTCACAAAAAATAATAGTCTCAAGTGTTTAAAGTCTAATAACAAACTTTGATATTTACAAAAGAATGATTGCTGTTTTTTATCAGTTCTCTGTAAATTTAAGAAGCATCCAGAAATATTTGCATGCTAGATTACAATTTAATAGGTGATTTATTTATTTACTAGATCCATTCAATGCAACATCCATGCATTTTGTGGATTATTTCTTTCCTTTTTACATACATGTACCAATATTTGCCGTTTACAAAGACCAAATCCTGTGATTTTAAATTATTCAAATACGAGTTCTAATCTCTTGCAAAGCATGTTTTCTCTTAAATCTAGTGTTTGTTTGAAGATTTATCTGATTTCTGAGTCCATGTCTACCACTAGGATAAAACAAACAAGAGGTCATTCAGCAAAATCAGTACTGTCATCACAAACCCCCATCATTATCATCATCATCTCCATCATCTTATCATCATCATAATCATCTTCATTGACATTATCATCGTCATTGCCATCATCTTCATCTCCAACATCATCATCTTATCATCTTCATCATCCTATCATCATCATCTTATCATCATCATCTTAATCTCCATTGTCATCTTCCACATCATCATCATCATCATCATCATCATCATCATCATCATCGTCATGGTTAATGTTTAAATTGGAAACCCTACACTAATTAGTATAGATATGCTCAACAAATCGTCATTGGTATGTTTTAAGTGATACAGAGAAGGAATCGCTGATCGCTCGGCCACCCACATTCGGCTAGCTGAGCAAATGTTGCACATGCACATATCGGGCTGTTTGGAATCAGTTTGGAAATGTTGAATCTAATCGTGAATTACGTTTGGAAAAGTAAACTTTTTGAAAGAGAATTAAGTGGAGCCCATGAAATTGGTGAGTTCAATTGTACGACTACGAGTATGCGATATATATTAGGTGCATCGCCATCGGAGCGCTGATAATATTATTATTATAGCAGCGGCTAAGCCTAAAATAAATCGCCAGTGTACGACAATGCAATTAGGCGGCTTCCTAGCTAGAGCGGCTAGGGTCTAGGGAGGCAGCTTCCAAAATGCCAGATTCATCAGTCTATAACATCGTACATGCTAAATGGTCCAACCTTGGTCTGGACCATTTACCTGTAATGTAGATGAGAGCTATTTATTTGGCATCATCACGATCGAGCACATTGTACTGCAGTGTCATTCACTCGAGCATGAAGACAAGCTCCTTCTAATACTTGCACTGCACATTGCACATTTACACACGCCACACTAGCACGCTGCACGCATGCACTGCATGTTGTTAACTGCACTAGCCAGTAGCCACTATCGCCACCTGTGCCGCTCGCCGCTGTCAACGACGCCGATTTTCTCTGACCAGCTGCAACATATTTTGACATTTAGCGTTTCTTACCTGGGCATCAGCAGTAGTCTATAATTGCTGCGCTGAAGCTTTCAACTCCTCAATGACCTTGTCTTGCTGAGAGAGTGGTTAATTCTTGATCAGTTCAGAAACGGTTTGATAGAATTTCACGGAGTGTTACGTAGTCTGCTAACAAAACTTCGCAATATTGTATTTGTAGCTACACGCTTTTTTACCAGCGAACGTTGGGGGCAGCAAACTCAATCTGTAATCTCGGCCTCTCTTACATAATAATTACAACACACGCGCTGTCTCCACTTTTCACCATTTTGGTTTAGTTTTTTATCATCATCATCATCATTCACCATCACTACATCATCGTCATCGCCGTCATCATCCTCATCATCACCATAATCATCATCAACATCATCATCATCATCATCATCATCATCACCACCATCATCATCACCCTGATCATAATTGTCATCAACATCAACATCATCACCAACATCATCAGGACACGAGTTTTGGGTAGCCCTGTAGATTACACAAGTTGTTAATATTTGTCCTCAAAACCCCTTATCCCCCTATCCCTAGTTTCTGATTCATCAAATTATAATTATTATCATAAACTCTTATCTTTGAAGAAATAGCTTGAACCAAAGGTTCAGATCATGTTTGGTTGTAATTTAAAGGGATAATTGAGTTTTAAAGAGAGGATAGTTTTGGTCAAACTGAATTTTAGTAACCAAAACCTGCACCATTACATTACAAACTAATAGTTATAACTCCACCATGCTCAAAAGGAATACAAAATAACAAACGACTAAGTACAAAGCATGTTATCATTCAAAAAGAGCCATTAAAACTCAAGAGGGTGCTCTCTAAAAAAATAATTGGTTTCATCCATTTTAAATAAAATATTGTGCGTGTGATGTTTTGTTGAAAATAATAGTGATTAGATAGAGAGATAATCAACAACTATTTAAAAACCTCGTTTGTAAATTTTTGAAAAGAGGAAGCATTAATCAAATTTTTTCACCGGCTGGTTCAAAATTATCGAATAATTGTGGGGCCCCACAATTATTACAAATGGTTATGTAGTATGGATATTTCAGCCGTTTCTGAACCGATTTTGATCAAATAAAGTTTATTCTGTCGTTAAAATATTATGCTCTTTCAAATTTGACACTCAGTTTTTCATTATCTCACAAACAATTATTTTGTGTAGCGCCCTCTATATGGAAAATATAATACCCCCCTCCCCCCTCCAAAAAAAGAAGTAGTTTACAATATAAGCCAGTCATTTTAGAATGTTTAAATGAAAACAAAATGTTGTTCACAGGCGAAAACAATATATATCATTATGGGTTATTCATTGTTGATCACGAAATGCAATAAACCCCAGCTATGAAAATGTGTAAATATGGATGCCATTGTAGGATTCAAATTACTATTGCAAATGCTCATTATACAGGGTCACTTCCCAAAATATAGTAACAAAATGATTATGTCCACCGGATAGGGTGTCCTTTCCAATGAAAAATGACACCAAGTACTGTCATTTTGGTCGTGTATTTTTTGTTTTAGGGCGCTGCGAGTGACACCATGTCAGGTTCCCATTTTTGTCAATTTTTACCAAGTCAGTGCCTGATAAATCGGACTTACTGCACGTCATATAATCAAACAACTATGCCCATTATCTCGGCACACAGCTGAATGCACACTAACAATAATTGCGCGCGTATTGCTCGTTGTTAGATGCTATGACAGGCATTAAGTGCAATTTATTAGACACCGACTTGGTAAAAATTGACAAAAATGGGAACCTGACATGGTGTCACTCACAGCGCCCTAAAACAAAAACTACATGACCAAATATTTACGACTGTTCTTGGTATCGTTTTTCATTGGAAAAGACAGGGAAAAGACACCCTATCCGATGGACGTAATCATGTTCATATTATATCTTGGGAAGTGCCCTGTTCCGTCCGTTTTTAGCAAGGTTGGGCGGGGGGGGGGGGGGGGGGGGGAAGGCTACGTTGGGAAAGGGGGAACAGACTAAGTTCCACCCCGTACCCTTGCTTGGAAAATATTACAGGGGTGTTAAAGGTACCGTTGCGTATTGGTATTTCCCGAAGTGCCCCCCGATATTTTTTTGTGAGATAATGAAAAACTGACTGTCAAATTTGAAAGAACATACAATTTTAATGACAGAATAAACTTTATTTGATCAAAATCGGTTCAGAAACGGCTGAAATATCATTTATTCAAAAGATTCTTCACCGGCAATCACTTGGAAAAAAATTTGAATAGGTTTTTAAAAAGTCGTTGATGATATCTCTATTGAATCATTATTTAAACAAAACATTAAATGCACAATTTTGTATGAAAAATGGCTAAACCAGCGATTTTTTTAATTAGCGCCCTCTTGAGTTGTAACAGCTCTTTTTGAATGATAACAGGGGTTTTACTTAGTCGTTTGTAATTGTGTATACTTTTCGAGCATGGTGAAATTATAACTATTACTTTGTACCGTAATGGTGCAGGTTTTGGTTACTAAAGTTAAGTTTGACCAATACTCAACTATCCCTTTAAATGGTTTACATGTGACCTTACACCACAAAACAACCAAATAAGTCGGGAATACTGATTGTGCTGATTTTCACACGACATTAAAATGGAAATCATTACCTTTAAAATGGTATATAATTTGTCATATTCGGATTGAGTGAACCCTCTCAAAATGAGTGCCAAAGATTATGAACATGGCTGAAACAAGTTTAAAATAAGGGAGAAAATGGGCCGCTTTAACGATCGGTGCCCATTCAAGTGCTATAATCCGATCCTTTTTATTTTATGAAAATTTCTGACACTAAAAAATATCACAAAAGGTAGATAAATATACGCTTATTCAGGAAAAGCCAAAACCCCAAATCTCATGTTAAACAAAATTTGACTATTTCAGCTAACAAAAGAGAAACTACCACAGCAACTTAACAGGCGTTTTGTTGTGTAAGGATACAAATGAACATGTAGGTATTATTGTGAATTATTTATGTTTTTCCTATATCATCATAAGTTCAATAGGCTTCATGCACTTTGCCCTCAGATTTCTTCAGACGGGACATTCATTGTATGATACACGTCATTGTTAACTTTTATGGTCACAAGGAAATATACAGAAATAACGATTTCAGTGGATTACATAATGTCTTTCATATTTAGCTTTTATTGATATCAATTTTATATCAAATGTGTATCTACATTAAATCTTAAATACTAAAAATACTATTTCAATCACATGATATATCAATCTACAAGTTTCTGAAGGAAACAAACTAAATACTTTGTTTATGTTCTTTACATAAATGTCACTACACTATTCAATTGAAACAATGTCAATTATAATAACTTTATGTGACATTTCATTTTCATACAAAACTCTATTTCTAATAAAATCATCAACTCGAAGTTATTTCTGAAATGAATACAGTACATTCAATACAATTACAGGACCTAGAATATTTGTTTAAAATCCATGAAATGAGAAGAGAATCACCTGAAATATGTAGAACAGGCAGGAAACATACATAGATTGGCACTAAACATACTACATTACACCATCCATGAATATCTCAAACATACGTAGATTGGCACTAAACATACTACATTACACCATCCATGAATATCTCAAACATACATAGATTGGCACTAAACATACTACATTACACCATCCATGAATATCTCAAACATACATAGATTGGCACTAAACATACTACATTACACCATCCATCAATATCTCAAACTACATAAAATCTGATTGATGATATAATATGAGTATATAATAAGCCCAAGGCTAAGCCAAAGGCCAAACTGATGGAAGAACATTGGACATAACACAAATACAAATATTTATACTTGGCATTCAACCTAGCTGATTTGGTTTACAATCTGTATTTAAAATCCTGCTCATGTACATCAATGGAATGCTTGTTATAGGGCAGCTAAGATGAATTACATGAATTTATAGATGAGCACAACAATTCCAGAAGATTTATAATCTTCACAAAAACAAAGTCTATGAGCCACATATTGGTTTAATTGTATTTGCATTTAAATAACGTATTATACAGATAATGAAATATGTTTTCATTTGAAAGAGTGATGGTGCCATCCAGCTTGACACTGTTTTGGTATGTGTAACAATTTAGATTTGTGTTTTCTGTCCATCAAGTGTATGTGTAGGTGTTTTACAATCTCCAAAGCACTTTATAACTACAGAAATTAATCATTATTTTGTACAAACTCACACATTTCTATAGAAGATTAACGAATTTGTGACATCCGAACTAAATCATTTATACAAACATTATAACAAATGCTTTATGCACAATGGCTTTTCTGAATAAAGTTATATTGTGGCTGAATGATATGTATAACATACAAACAATTAAAATGGAAAATCAAAATATGTACTAATTTTCAATAAAGATATCTTATTTTTTATCCAAAACTTGAAACCATCTATTAACAAAGACAGATCATCATATAACGCATTACATGATTACATCCTGGTCTTTGCCATCAACCATTGCACAAGTAAATCAATCTTGGTATATCTTGGTTTTCAAATTTTCAAATTTTATGTATAAATCATAACTAACTCGATAGTAATATATTGCAGCTTCATGCAACACACTTGTGATACATAATTGCAATGATCAAAATAAACATACAAATATATATATGTTATGTATCATTTCTACAGATATTAATGCACTATATTCAGTCTAGTATGATCTAGCAGCACTCTGATGAACAGATAGGCAAGATATACATTTATCTCTGGGTATCAAAAATACATTTATAACAAATACAAACATAACAAATGAAAACAGATAAGAAAGCATATTTAGAAGCTCAATTTAATTACTGTAGTGAAAACACCAAAAACCAAGAGTAACCCCAAATCTCACAATAATAACAAGATATAACTATCAGAGCAGACTTGCTTGAAAGTGGTGGTTGAGAGATGATATGGTTAATATGTAAACATTATGTATCATTACATAAAGTGGGACACATAGTGACTTTGCACCATCGATGACATAAAACAAAATAAAGAGACAACAAAATTGCCAGGCTCCAAATAGAACAGTATTGAAAATGTATACTAAAAGCACCAGTCATTTAAAATACAGTCCCTCATATGACTGAGGATCATATCAACATGTTAGTCAATTGAAATGACGCTAATTCTCCTACAAAATAAATGTAATTCTTTTTGTTTCTATTTCTAACAGACAATATGATAAATGGAGAAAAAAAAGACTGCTGAAAATATTTTAAAATATGATTATTTTCTCTGTTATTGTTATCAAGATGACCATCTTGGTAAATATGGCAAATTATCTAACCCTTGAATGCTGTAAGTAGATGAGAATGACATGAAGAACATCTACAGTCCATATGGCAAATAATCTAACACTTGAATGCTAGTAGGTAGATGAGAATGATATGAAGACCATCTACAGTCCATATGGCATATAATCTAACACTTGAATGCTAGTAGGTAGATGAGAATGATATGAAGAGCTGCTGCATAGAGCACCATCATAGATCTTGGATGCACACCACTCCTCAGTGTACGGGTAAAACTCCTATCGAGAGAGAAAACAAAAACAAGAAAATATTGTCATTAGAACTCGATCAATCGCTATCAATTGTGGCATTTCAAGAATAATCTAGATCGCGGATATATACCACTTCTTAATGTATAGGTAAAACTCCTGACAATCCGAATGAAGGTGTAATAATACATCTCTTATCATGTATTGTGACATTTAAATTACTACAGACAGAATGAGAATTATGAGATATCAGGTGTCAAATTATGGGTCAACATATGGGGGACAAAAACGATATATATATATATATATATATATATATATATTGTCATTGCAATGGCTATTTGGATAATGGTATTTCAGGAAAAAATATTGCTTGAAGCAAAAGTTACTACTACGTCTTAAACTAAAAGCTTTAAATTTCCAATTTAATCTGCCAATTGCTGTGTATAAACCACAATCATCTTTGTATACATCTACAATAAGGTACTATCAAAACTGACTACAGGAATGTTAAAATATGATACCAAATTGTATATAAGATAAACAATAATATATTTGACCGGCTTGTCGGTTGTGTGTAAAAGATTGTATGATTGTACAATTTAAAAAGTCATATCTTCGCCAATTATTGACCAATTTGTTCAAACAAAGGATTTAATAAAAGCTTGTGATGAGGTCTTTCTAATTGTATGAAAATCTACATTTTGATTTTTACCGACAAGTGTAGGGTTTTGCTATAGCCGGTCACATGTGTAATCTCTTAATGGTAAACGTTGTGTGATCTGTGAACTAAAGCACTCACCCTCTTCCTTTGAAGCAGCGTCTGAGCTTACTGGCCAAGGTGTTGCCATGACGAGCTGTACAATGAAGAAAGCAACACAAAGGAGTGCAGGGATAAAATATGATGCACAGAAAACATGTCTTATTCAATACTTTGCATTTGTGAAAATAAGTCCCAACATAATAATTTATTCATATTGCAATGATCATTTGGACAAAAGTAAAATCCATGTATGTAATCAAATAAAATGCACAATCTGCATAACAAATTCAAACTATTTAGTCTATTTTTCATTGCACCAAGGATGGAGGCCAGGGTAAAATCAAATGGCACAACTAAATATTATCTTGTCAAAAACAAACTTTGTGTCTAGCTTTACCAGAATCAATTATTACTTTCTGTACTGTGTGCACGGGCGTCGATCTGTCATTGATACCCATAGATCAGGGGGGGATGATCCATTCATCCATCCCCCCCTAATGAATGGGTATTACGTAAGTATCGACGCTCATGACTGTGTGTATTGTTTAATTTGACAAAACACATAGAAATATCTAGCGATTTCAGTACAATGTGAATTAATCCATTCAGGACTAGTCACACAATGTTTTGGCCACCCTACAAAAGATTGATTAATAATTATGCATTTACCATTGCAATCCCACAACTAAATAAATGACTCAAATCATATAATTGGATACATCATTTTCACTATAATAATGAAATGTTTTGATGTGAAAATCCAATAATTGTGAAGAGGTTGAAATAATAGTAACACACTGAGCTCATGTCCAGCTTTATACATCCTTGAGCCTCTTCAGCTTCCTCATTATACATAATAACTCTACATGTTGCTTCACATAATGCACCTTCACCTTCCTCATTATACATAATAACTCTACATGTTGCTTCACATAATGCACCTTCAGCTTCCTCATTATACATAATAACTCTACATGTTGCTTCACATAATACACCTTCAGCTTCCTCATTATACATAATAACTCTACATGTTGCTTCACATAATACACCTTCAGCTTCCTCATTATACATAATAACTCTACATGTTGCTTCACATAATACACCTTCAGCTTCCTCATTATACATAATAACTCTACATGTTGCTTCACATAATGCACCTTCACCTTCCTCATTATACATAATAACTCTACATGTTGCTTCACATAATGCACCTTCAGCTTCCTCATTATACATAATAACTCTACATGTTGCTTCACATAATACACCTTCAGCTTCCTCATTATACATAATAACTCTACATGTTGCTTCACATAATACACCTTCAGCTTCCTCATTATACATAATAACTCTACATGTTGCTTCACATAATACACCTTCAGCTTCCTCATTATACATAATAACTCTACATGTTGCTTCACATAATACACCTTCAGCTTCCTCATTATACATAATAACTCTACATGTTGCTTCACATAATGCACCTTCACCTTCCTCATTATACATAATAACTCTACATGTTGCTTCACATAATACACCTTTTTGCATTATCAGCACTGATTTGATTTTATGGCGTTTTCTTTTGTTTGTTGTTGTTGTTGTTTTTTGTTGGGGGGGGGGGGGAAATTTCAACATAGTATAGATTGCAGTCAATCTAGCACAAAAAGTTCAACATTTTCCACTCCCTAGGGAACACTCTAGCCCAGAGCAGTGATATGAAACCACATTCAAATATTTCCAGGAAACTAAATTCCACACCTGAGTCACTGTAGTCAGTGGAACCTCAATAAACAGAGCTCTGATACAACTAAGCCCTCTTTATAACAAGGCAATTTAACAGGTCCCAGCTCATATCTTGGGTTTTTTATCCTGATATAACAAGGATACACAATATAAAAAGGTAATTTTGATGGTCCCAATGAACTTGTTAAAATGATGTTTTACTGTACCCAAGTAGGAATGATAGTAGGTAACTTACTGAGATGGTGTCCAGCCTTATAAGCCTTGACCATGAGCTGAGTTTCCTCATCATCTGAGTCAATGTATAGACTGTACTCCTTCCTCTGTATTGATGCTGGTGACTGCTGCTGGGGATATCTCTTCACTTCCCTCAGTCTGTCCTGTGTGTTATTCAAGGCCTCCTCTGCAAACAGGCGCTGCTCTTGCTCATACTGCAATGATGCCTGAAAAGTGCAATAAAAATGTTGTTATAGATAACAACAATAATACTTGTATCTTATACAACATTTAATACAATAAAACGTTTAGATAACTATATTCCAATCTTCATTATTATGATGCAATCAGAACATACTGATCAACATTTGGGGCATTAAAGGGAGTGTCCACCTTTCGCAAGCCAAATTTCAAAAGTTGCGAGGTTATTGTCATATATAAAAGAAAATAAGAGCTTGAAATCTCCTTTTCGTGGAGTTATAGACCTAAAAATGAATTATGCGTCGCGATGATGTTTAATATGCATTACGAGTCTTCACCCGAGCAAAATTTTGCACACGATAGCTGCTGGCGCAATGCGGGGAACACCCACTGCTGTGTGTGACCTCTACGTGACCCGCGCACAGATTGTGATCAACCAACGACGTAAGCGAATACTAAACAAAATAACTAAGACTCGCTAAAACCGACTACATGTAATTGTTAATTCTCCATTTTTTAAACCTTTTTCGTGGCGTACGTTAAAAAATGTCGGCTTCACAATACCTTTACAAGCATAAGTACAATATTGTTGTAATATTATGCTAAATCAGTTAAACGCACTTATTGGCCGATATATAGATCGATGAAGGGATGATTTCTACACTTTCGTAGAATCCCACTTACAGGGTTGTTCGATCTGAAATGTTTTGTGTATGTTACATTCATCATCATCATCCATCTACTGGAAACTGTTCAGACGATTTGTAACAGGCAGATACTCCCTTTAAGTGGGTCCTTCTTCAGACCAACACTCTCCTAAAAAAAGAAAACTTGGAAACTTCCTCTTCAAGTTATTCTTGGTCATTGAAAACTTATAAATTATAACTTTGTTTATTAGTGGTGTGATCCAACTTGATCTTTCATACTCAATGACCAATCATCATGTAGTATACATTGTTAACCTTCTAGGTTGAGAAAGAATTTTTTTAAATACATAAAATGACTCTTTAAATGAAATAATGAATAACCAGGCATTCCTAGATTGGCAATATGAAGTACATGTATCATTTAACCCCTTCACCACGGGAACCGAGTGGGTTGTGTACAAATTCTATGGGGATTTCACAAACTCGTAGGGTACGGGTTAATTCTCAAAGTAAATGCGGTATAGATAATGAATTAGGGAAATACTACTACCTCCACTTGTGCACACTCTCTGGCCAGCTTTGTTCTCTCATGTTCCACAATCTCCAATCTAAACAAAAGGGAAGAAAGAAAAGACTTGGACTGACTGCTCATTGTTATGCTAGTAAACTTACCGTAAATCTCCGTGTATAAAACGCACTTTTTTTCCGTCGGAAAAATTTCAAAGTTGGGGGTGCGTCTTATACACAGGTACAGGAAAGAAAAAAAAAATTTTTTTTTTAAATAAATAAATTTAAAAAAATTTGGGACACCATGTAGTCATGTTGAATGTGTATAACACATGGTTTAAGGCATGACAAGAGCTTGCTGTCAGTTGTAGCATTCAGCAAGATATACATACCTTTTTTCTCACAGACAAAATATTGGTTACAGATGTAAAAATTGCAAGTTTATTGAGCAGTAATACTGCTGCTAATGAATATTCATACATTCGTGAGCAGCAGTACTAATTAAATATGCAATTTTCTAACCAGTGGTTATAAATTTTGCTGATAATTAAAAATAGTTGTTAGTAAATTTAGAAAATTGCATTATATTTAGTGAGTATTGGTGCTCAAGAATATTCATGAATATGAATATGAATATTTATGAGCACCAGTGTTACTGCTCAATAAATGTGCAATTTGTGTACTAACCACTATTTTTATGTGAGAAAATGATGTTGATGAATGCTACTTTTTTTTCTTTTTTTTTTTCCTGTGAAAGTTGGGGGTGCTTTTTATACACGAGTGCGTCTTATACACGGAGATTTACGGTATACAGTATCCCATTTGTTAGATTTATAAACTGTAAACACAGCATGCACCACATAAAGGGATATTTTAACCTATTTAACCCTCTGAGTGCAATGGTCCACTCAAGTTACGATACTCATAACATCAGATCTATATGTATTGGTCTGTTCCTAAATGCACACAATATATTCAAGTTTTGAATCAATATATAGACAGACTTCTTACCAAGCTGAATGTCAGTTCTATTCATTCTAGATGGATTGGGGGGGGGGGGGGGGGGGGGCTGCATGTACAATTATCTAAAGAACTGGGTCAAGTGGGTTGTACGGTTTAGATTTCATACTCGGACAGTTAGCCTAGAACTTGATTTGTATACTTTGTCTTTAAAATATTCAACTATTCACTCACTCACTCATAATCTCAATGAGTAATAAACAATGACTTACTGTTGCTTGAGACTGGTGATCTGTTCTTGTGACTGGTGAGTAGGCTGAGGTATTGCCATTAGATTCTGAGATGGGGCACTCCTCTGCACCATGGCTTCTTCCTGCACCATAGGTGCTTCTTCCACCTGATAAAAGAAATATTAGAAACATAAACAACTTATTATAATGTATAATTACATAAACAAGGCACCATATTGAAGGGATCTAGTAACTTTGTAGAAATTTGCAAAAAGTGATGTATGGTTGATAAAAAATGTGTAATTTTGTGATCTGATATGTCCACTAAGTAATGTGTGAAAATTCACATTAAAGGGGACCACCACTCAAATGATTTATAAACAATACAATTAATGGATAATTAAAAATCCAAAAACTTCAATGGTGATTATCTTTTTAACGAAAGAGAAATTTGAAAAACCCAAACCTGTTCCACGCTTCTATTGGTAATACAACACAAGGTATGAGAGAACCACTAGAGTTCTAAGTAAGTTTTGTGGATTTGAACAATGTTACTAGATCCCTTTAAGCATGGCCCCACTAGTGCAAGGATTTTTGTTGCCACACAGTGCGACCAATTCAACCTACTGACAATGATTCGTAAACAAGTTAATTTCAAGCTCTGAATAACACGAAACAATCAATACATGTACACCTGTCAATTTGTGGAATGGAAATAAAACCCACTTATTTAGTAAAAAATAAATCCTTACGATTGCTGATGTTTACTTGGTTATCCTCAATATGTAGCATACAGTCGTTTTTCTTTTTTGGGGTCTGCATTTTTCAAATCACCTCCTAGCTCTTCAGATGAACCATTAAGTCATCTGGCTTCTGAAGATATTTTACCATTATAGTAGGTTATGCTCTGAATTGAAATATTGGCCAACTATTCACAATTTCCAAGGGTGTCCTTCTTACTCTGCCACTTTACAAATCTTTGCTGACCATCCTCCCCCATCTAGTGTCCTCAGGGTTAGATCAAATTGTATCAATTAGCTTGAAAAATTATAATAAAAACAAAGAAATAAAATCAAAGTGAACAAATGTTACCATGATTTTGCTGATGTTTGCTTGACTGTCCTCTATCTGAAGCATGAGGGCGTCCTTGTCATTCTGCAGTCCTGAGATATATCTCTCCACGTCCTTCAGGTTTCGCTCCTTGTTTCTCAGATGTACTTTCAAGCTGTTTCTCTCCTCCACCAATCCAGCAACACGTTGAGTCAACGTCTCACACCTGTAAAAGTACACAAATATTACAAAAAGTAAGCCTAATCCTAGAGAAGTTATTTTTTTATATTAAACAATTAGTAGAAATCGGTATAAGTTTGAACAAACTAAGAAAGGTAAGGCTGCTTTCTTCTACCACAACCATCCACTGTGTTAATGTCTCACACATGGGTAATATAGATAATACAGACACCTTGAATTAAGAAATATTATCTCTTTAATGTTCTTTATACTCCTTCATTGAATTGACAATACAATGATATAGAATAAAAATATGCATAATTATTATTAGTAGTAGTATTTATATAGTTACTGAATGTGCTAAAGTACCATTCCTACCTGATCTCTCTCTGATGCATCCCCTGTATAGCTCTATCCCTCTCCTCAGCCGACCTCGCCAGATCTTCCCTCATCCTTTGTTCAGAATCTTGAAGCTGCTGCAATCTATCAAACATAGCAGTTCAGTGGAAAGATAAGAATCATGCACCTCTAGAACATATTTACACAGTTCAGCAAAAATGATTAGTTCGTTCTTTACAAGTCCACACATTTCATGTAAATATTGTTACTGGACATCAATAAAACTGACAGGAAAACACTAGTCATAGTCATGCTGTACATCACATTGCATCAGAAAATTTAGGATACTTCATTACCGACTGAAAGTTATGTAAATGCTTTAAATACTCTGTATAGTTTAATTTCAAAGTTTATACACAATTGCAAAAATAAGAATACAAATTAAGTAGTATCTCTTTCCAAATGTGCTGTAAGAAAATAGGAATTTTAGGAACTAACATGAAATCAATAAAATATTGTAAGATAGTTCCGATATTGTAAAAACATCTGTATGCAAATTAAATGGAATTGATAGTGCATAATAAAAACATGATTACTGCACCTTTCATCCACTGTGCCATGCTGCTGCAGCTGTTGCTCCAGTCCTGTAACCCTAGATGACATCACAGCCACCTCTTCCTTTAACTCATCCCGTTGCTTGGCAACCGTCTCTGCTTCCGTCTGTAGCCGAGCATACTCCTTGCGGGCAGTGTCAAACTGCTCATGTAGAATACCACTGCTGCTCACTGCATCCTCATACTGCCTCTGCACCGACTCCATTTCCATGGCAACGGAAGACTTGTCCTCCTGAGCGAGCCTGATCTCTGCTGTCATCTGGTCCTGAAGGGACTGGACCTCACTGATGCGTTCTGCCTCGTGGTCTGAGAGGGTCGCCTCCAGACGCTTGTTCTGCTGCCGTAGCTCTCTCATCTCATCTCCTACCTCATCAATCTCCATCTGGAAGTGCTCCAGTTCATCCTTGAGATCGTTGTTCTCTTGAGCCATGTCAGCGAGGCGATGTTCCAACAACATCTTGTCTTGTCTAAGATGCTGCGCTCCTTCAGTTGCACCTGGCGTATCAGAATAAGGGAAATAATTTATTTCCATTCTGAGTAACTTTAACAGAGTTATCTCATCTTTTCAATAAACATTAAGGAGTGCTTTAGTTCATCTTTTTACTCAACAACCTGATCTTCTATCAAACAACCTATTGCATTTTCTTTACTGCTGGGCTTCTTTTCACATAGCAAATTATATATATGATACAATGCTACTTTTATATAGATTTCCCTTTTTCTTCTGACATATCAGAGGCAGAACCATTATTTTGTATCCATGTCCCATCTGGCACAGAAAAGATCAGACAAGAAAACAAGTTTCATTACAGTTCCTCAGAATAAATGTCCTTCCATTTCACCTCATTTTCATGCACAGAAACATAGAACATTGAGAGCAATATACTGTGTAAATATGATATTATAAATATATCAATTGCATACTGGACCTGACTGTTTTGATTAAGAATCCTGCCATTTATTTATTGCTACAAATAATATGTATTCTACTGGGGACTTCAGTTATTTCATAGTATGGTATTTTCCTTCATTGTGGGTGTATGTGAGATAGGGGCTTTGTAACATGTCACCCCATCCTATACAATAACATGGCCATCTTGCACATACCTGTGAGTTCAAACAGCTGTGCCTGCAGGTCCTCCACCTCCCCCCTGGCCTCCACCAGAGCTTGGTCTGCCTCCTGGAGCCTCTCTGCTGCTGCTGTGATGGTGGTGGCAAGCTCAGTGTTCATTGCTTTCATGGCGTCATGCTCTGATCTCAGTTTGCCCAGCTCCACATGCACCTTGACCACTTCATCAGCACTCCTAGTCAGCTCATCCATCACCTCTGCAACCTTCTTCTCATAGCTGGCTACATCTCGCTCATACTTCTCCTCCCACAACCTATGTTGGCTCTCTAGCTCTGTCTCCAACGATTTCACCCTGTCCTTCAAGCCATCACCCTCCTGTCCTCGAGATTTCACCAGTTCCTTCAGTTCAGCTGCCAGCTTCTCTCCCTTGTCCTTGGCAAGCTTCAATCCAGTCCTCAACTCATCCAATTCCACCTTATTGACTTCATCCTCATCCTTCAGATGCTTCACCTCTGCTTTCCTTTGCTGGTTGTCTTTGGAAAGGCTAGACTTCTCATCTTTCAATGCTTCAACTTCTGATTGAAGTCCGTTGACATGCTTCCTGGCTGCATCCAGCTTCGAGCCAGAGTCCTCCACCACATTGTTCAGGAGCTCACACTGGTTCTGCAGTTCCTCCTTCTGCCTTGCCAACCCCTCACACTGCTCCCTCATACTGGCTATCTCTGCCTGCAGGGAAGATTTCTCTGATTGCCTGTCATCGCCAGAAGTCCTCAGAACCTCAACCTCCCGTTTCATCATGGCCATCTTGCTCTCAAAATCAGTTTCCTGCTTGACGATGCCAGCTGATGTTGCTTCTCTCTCCTGCTGAAGTTGATCCATCTGAGCGGTGGTGGCATCCTTCTCTTGGTGAAGTAGCTCTAGCTCAGCGGCCATCTTGCGTCGGGCATCCTTCATCTTGACCAGCTGTTCCTTGAGTTTCTCGCTCCTCTGCTCAGCCCGACCCTTCAGGCTCTGCTCCTTGGTCAAAGCATCTCTCAGTTTAGTTAACTATACAGGGAAAAGGGTGGAGAGTTATTGCAAGAAAATATATCAAACATATTGACATAATTTGCTAATGTAAATATGGAATCATTATTTTGATTATTATATTTATAAACTAGCTAACTGTTTATCATCATGCTTGACACATCAGTTACCTTGTTAATATCGTGTTTCCTTCAGTCTCGATACAAACTAAAAATTGTGCATCATTATACAGAAAGCGATAAAATATTTATTCCTCAATTTAACAAAAATAATAACTATAATAAAAGTGACAACACACCTATTAAGAAATGCACACATTTTGTAACTTTCATTAATTATAGGTTACCATAAAAACCAATGTTAGTATTAACATTGTCAGCATGTAATGCATACTTACTTCCTCTGTCATCTCTAGTCTCTCTTGCTCTATCCTAGCCATGCTGTCCTTCATCCCCTCAACCTCAGCCTTCAACTTATCCTGTGCAGCCCTGCTAGTCTCCGACTCCTGGAATTCACCACCAAGTTCTTCCTGCTTCTCCTGCAAGCTTGTATTCTCTTCCACAAGTCCCTTTTCTCTCTCATGCAAGTTTTCATTCTCCTCAACAAGTTCTCTTTGTCTCTCCTGCAAGTGTTGATTCTCCTCAGCAAGTTCTCTTTCTCTCTCCTGTAATGTTTCATTCTGCTCCACCAGGAGACTAAGTCTTCCTTCAAGATCTCCATTCTCCCTCTGTAGCCTGTTCAGTTCCTCCTCAACTCTTTTCATCTCATTTGCATTCTCCTGAAGGGCTCCTTGATTTTCAGCCATCGTGACATTCTCGGATTTCATTTTGTCCAGTTCTTTCAAGTTGACCTCATTTTCTTGTCTTAATGCAGAAAGTTCCGTCTCTAGTGCATTCATCCTTTCCTCCGAGTCACTTTGTTCTCTTGTAATTTGTTCAATAACTGAATTGAGTTCATCATTTTTCTCATCCAAATCCTTCTTTTGACTGTCTAAAGCACCTATTCGTTCTTTCAGTTGTTCCTGCAGTTGCAAAAATACATTCTCTTTCTCCGATATGTCTTTTTCTGCATCTTCTTTTTGAGATATGACAGTTCTAAGCTTCTCCATTTCTTCATCCTTCTCTTGAACAATTCTGCTTAATTCCTCAATTTCTGTCTGGGAATTTTGACACTTTACTTCACTAGCAGCCAATTGCTCTGATGTTGATTCACCCTTCTGAATTTCTCCTTCAAGAAGGTCAGCCTTTTCCTGAAGGTTTACATTCAGCTGCTGAAGCTCAGCATCTTGGTTCTTGAGAGACTCTTCCATGTTCCTACTCCGCTCTTCATCATGCACTGATGCTTCATGTGCAGATTGCAGCTTTGTAGTGAGGCTGTCATTCTGTAAAGACAGTTCCTCTAGCTGACTGGCACTCTTGTCAAGACACGTCCTAACTGTGGTCAATTCTTGCTCTTTTTCTGCCAACATGGCTGTTGCTGTTGACAACTCTTGTTCTTTCTCTGCCATTCCTTCACGCATTTGTGACATCTCTTCAGAGACGTCCCCAAGTTCATTATGCTGTTGTTTGATTGCCTGATCCTTTTCATGTATGGCAGTCTCTAGCATGGACACTTGAGCTTGTATCTCATCATTTTTCCTCAAGACTTCTAGGAGCTCATCCTTTGACTCCCCTTCTTCAGGCCCATCAGTCTCAGAGGCAGTAGCAGCAGCAGCCGCGTCCCTCTCTCTTGCTTCAGCCCTCAGCTGAGCAGCTTCTGCTTCAATTTCCCTGTTCTTCTGATTGGCCACCTCAAACTTTGTCTTCATGTCCTTAGCCTTGGTGAGGAGCTTGCCATACCTCAGCTTGCCCTGCTCGACCTCTTGCTTTAGCTTCGCTATCTCTTCTTCCTTCTCTGCAGCCTTCCCACCATCATTCTCATCCTGAGCTGAAGTCTGTCGCATTTCTTCCACTCTTCCCTTTTCTTGAATTATTTCTTCTACCCTTCCCTGTTGTAACTGGACTTCCTGCTGCAAGCTAGCAATGAAGGAGTCCTTCTCTGCAAAGCTGTGGGTCATGCCTTCCAGAGCAGCTTCCCTCTCAGCAAGCCTGGACTGCAGATCCTGGACAACCTCATCCCTCTGCTGCACCTCTCTGTTCAGCTCACTCACCTTCCCATTGACCTCCGTTAACCTCTGGTCCAGGATCTCAGCCTGAGCGTTGACATCCTCCTCTCTGGACATCATCACCTCCTTCAGTGACTTCACTGCAAGCTCCCTCTCTTCTAGCTCTTGTCTCATTCTGTGTAAGGTCTTTTCATATTCTCCAGCTGCTTTGCTCAAAGAGAACAGATTCTCTTCTATATCTTCCTTTGCTCTTAACTTCTCTTGAAGTTCCTCTTCCCTGTTGGTATTTTCTGCTACAGTGTTTCTCAACTGCTTCACCTCCACAACCGCTTTCTTGAGCTTCTCACGAAGAGCATGGATGCGATCCTCAAGTTGTGATTTCACAGTTCCGTGTTCCATTTCCATGGTTTTTATCCTCTGTTCCCTTTCTGATATCTGTTGTACCAATTCTGCAGATTCCCCACTGCTGGATGCCATAGAATCTCTCAATGAGGACAGTTCTTGCTGATACCTGCCCTCAGTTGCTGCTGCCTCTGCTTGCAATGAATCCGTTTTGCTCTTCAGGTTTTCAAATGCAGCTTTAAGAGAAGCAAGTTCTTCTTCTGTTTCCCTCATGTTCTTCTCCATGGCTGACATCTTCTCCTCAGAGTCGGCCTGCAGACTGTTCTTTTCCTCCTGCTTTTGGGCAAGTGCTGCCTGGAGTGATGCAAGTTCTTCATTGAAGATCTGCTCTCTTTCAGCCTGCTGCTCACCAACTCTCTCCAAGGCTGCCTTTCTTTGATCCAACTCTTCCAAAACAGTTGTCTTCTCATTGAGAACACGATTTATCTCATCATTCAAACTTGAAATTTGCTGATCCTTCTGCTCAAGAATTTGACTCTGTTCTTGTTTCATAGATTCCATTCTTGTTTGCTGTTTTGAAATCTCATGTGATGACACTTCCTCATTGTCAATGACTTTTTGAGTGAGCTGTTCCAAAATGTCTGACTTCTCTGCAAACCTGTCCTGCAATGAAGTAAACTCAGCATCCTTTTCAGACACTCTTTCCTCCAGTGATTTTACAAGGACATCTCTTTCTCCAAGTTTACTTGTTAATCTTTCAACAGCCTCTTGGAGATCATTAATTTCATGTGTTAATTGCTGCCTAGCACCAACCTCATCATTTGCTGCCCTCTGTATGGACTCTTTCATTATAGTCACCTCCTCTTCCTTCTGTTGTTGTTGCATGTCGACATCTCTTTTTACTTGCGCCAGTTCATCCTCCTTCTCTACCAAGACTTGATGCAGTCCACTGATCTGCTCCTTGGCTAGAGAGAGCTCCTCTACAAGCTGCATTCTCTCTTTGTTCAATGCATCACTCTCACTCTTCAGCATCATCATCTTCTCATTACCGGCAAGAACCTCTTTTTCTGCAGAAGCAATGTTTTCCTTCAATCTTTGCTCTTCCTCTTCATGTTTCACCAGCTGCTCTCCTAGAGTGGCCATTTTCATCTCCTTCTCCTCGATGTTAGTTTGTTTCTCTTGAATCACCCTGTCTCTTTCTTCCTGTTCCTTCTGTAGGTCATCTCTGCATGTTTGTAGGCGCTCCAACTCTTCTTTCATATTGCTCATCTCTTTCTCCATTGCGTCATTTCTGGTCTGCATAGATGTTAATCTCTGATCTTCACCCTCTTTCATCTCTCCAAGTCTTGCTTGGAGTGATTCGATCTCCCTGGTAGATGTTTCATTGTCAGCCTGTAAAGAAGTGATTGTATTGTTTCTCTCATTAATGCAATCCTGGAGTTCTCTCAGTTCCTGAAGGCAGGATTCAACCTTTTCCTCCAACTGCTTCACATTCTCTTCAGACTTGGCTTGCCTTTCTTCAGCATCTTGGAGTTTTTCCTTCAAATTGCTGATGGTTCCATCCTGCTCCTGGCTCTTTCCGATTGTTTCATCTAGTTTCTCTCTTATTGATGCAAGGTTTGCATCCTTCATTCCCAGAGCCTCTTCTAACTGCCGTTTGTCCTTCTCCAGAGAATCAACAACCTCGGCCTGTTGACTAACCTGCTCAGTCAGGCTTGACAGCTCTGATTCCAACTTCCCAAGCCTCTCTCCAAGTTGTTCTTTTTCTTTGGAAGATATCTCGATATGGTCTTTCAGTTCATTTATTGTAGTTTCTGCTTCCAGATTTTGCTTATTCATCTCCTGGTCTTTGTTTTCTACATCCTTTTGTAAAGATTCAACATTTGTTTTCATTTCATCTGACAGTTTGCTATTTGTTTGCACCATGTTGTCATGTTGTGTTTTCAAGGCACTGTTCTCTCCGTTGACTGTGTCTATAGTGTCCTTGAGACTGGACATCTCTTTGTTCAATCTCATCTCCAAATCATTGGCATCTTCTTTCTCCTTCTTTAGAAGTTCTAGGTATGACGTCTCCTTGTCCTGGACATTTTTCAAAGCTGCCATTAGCTGCTCCTGCAAGGATCCAGTCATCTGCTCCTTATCATTTAACTGCTCTGATAATTTCTTACATCTCTCCTCTGCCTCCCTAGTAACATTCTCCAGCTGGCTCGTGGTGTGTTCCAAGTCTCCTTGTAAGTTCTCCATCTGCTTCTCCTGCTCTGAGATGCTCCTTTGACTGTTCATCAGCTCTGTCTCCAGGTCAGCAATCTGCTGGAGGAGGGAGGACATCTTTGTTTCTGCCTTGCGTCCCTCCTCACTCTGTCCTTCCCTCATCATCTCCAGCTCGCGCTCCCTCTGTGTGATGGTTGTCTCCAGGGATTCTATCCTGAAGCTCTTCTCAGAGCTCTCCTCCTCAAGCTTGGCGCTAGTTTCTCCCGATTCTTTGAGTCTCTCAGACAACACTGACACATCCCTCTCCTTCTCTTGGCACCTCTGGTTCAGGTCTTCCACCTCCCTGGTCCTGTCTTGCACAGATGCTTCCAGTTCTGCCTTCTCTGCAGCAAAGAGGGAACCTTGGTTGTCCATCTGTGTCCTGGCCTGGTCCAGATCCATCTGAAGCATGTCGATGTTGGCTTCTGCCTTCTGCTTCTGCTCTGATAGGTCAGCTGAGTCTTGCTTCAGTTTTGCCACTGTAGCCTGTTATGCATTTACAGAGAAAACATATGAATACACTTAAACAGATATTGCACCATCGTTTTTCAATAATATTTCTGCCTCATTTCTGCAAAAGTTGTCTTTGACAGTGATACAAAACAAAATCATGTTCTTGATACTGCACAACAAATATATTCTTACGGCAGGCATACACAACTGTTCTAATTCGTCTGGTCTGTGACAGTATAATAGTAAAAAGCAAGGAACAATTAATCACTTATAATTGTAATAGACGATTTTAGGTAGAGAAGTATATGAAATGTATCTACTCAAGAAATACACACATGTAACACAAGTAGACTGATATTGCATGCAGCTAATAAGGCAAATCAACTTATCATGTAAGTGAACAAGTCTATTCAAATGACTCACTACTAGTCAAAATAAATATGCTAGGGTGAATCATAACCCACCTCAAGTTTGGCCCTGGACTCTGCAGACTGATTGAGGTCTGAAGTTAATGCTTCAATCTGCTCTCCTAGTTTCCCTAGTCTCTCCATCGACTCCTCCTTCTCCATCTCCATCTGCTCCAGTTGGCTCCTGGTCTGATCAAGCTCTCCCTGTGAGGTCTCTGCTTGTTTCTTCTTTTCCTTCCCTTGCTCCTCCAGTCTCTTCATCAATTCCTCCTTCTCCCTCTCCATCTGCTCCAGTTGGCTCCTGGTCTGTTCAAGCTTTCCCTGTGAAGTCTCCACTTGTTTCTCCTTCTCTTTCTCCTGCTCCTCTGCCTCCTGCAGTCTCTTCATCAATTCCTCCTTCTCTCTCTCCATCTCAACCAGTGACTGGAATTCAGTCTCCATCTTACGCTCCACAGAAACCATCTTCTCCTCAAGACCTGCAAAGAGATATGAAAGTGAATACTTAAACACAATCATAGAATAATGAATAGATGTACAAACTGAAAGAAATTTACAGAATGCTGGAAATAAAATCACCTTGTTGATGTTTTTTTAAAAATCTATTCACAAACTCTTCATCATACTTTCTTCAAAGGGTAGAAGTTAAAAACCGCAAGCAGATTGATTTTGTCTGATGACCATAGTAGCAATATCATTGATCAGTCATATTGGCTAATTCAAGGATACTATGTATTTATTTAAAAAATCAAAGAACGTAACTTCCAACTAATTACCAAATCACTCAGTTCTATCATGTCCTCCATTGTTGAGATTTTGCGCAAGATTATTGCATGGGTTTGACCAAGGGTAATAATAATCATACAGTCCTCAGAAACCCGTTTTAAGCACTAGTATATAAATGCAATTTATTATTATCATCATAATTTGTATTGAGCCTACCATCTTTCTCCTCCTCCAGCTGGACCATCTTGAGCTCCATGGTAACATTGTCCTCAGCCAACACTGCCCTCTGTTGTTCCGTCTCAGACAGTCTACTACTGGTCTCGTCAAGTAATGCCTGCAGTGAGCTGGTCTTCTCTTCTTGCTCAGCCTGAAGGAAATCAACGGCCATAACAAATTAACTCTAATTGCACTAATTAATTAGTTTACAGTCTCAATGCAATTTTAAACATGAATACACATGCAGAGCTATACTGTTGTACAGTAAGGTGATTACTGCAGAGAGTATGTTTTCATGCACAATAATTGTAGCTCTATACCTCTAAAGTAATTTCTAACAATTACTAGATGTTTTTCTTCTTTATAGAGTTATGGTTTAAATACAAGTTAACTTATCTTTTCATTCCTTTCCGGACAACAAAGCTCATTATATGCACTTCTACTATTATATCTCTAAGTTTGCGGTATTAAAAACAATGTTTTAACACAATTTGGCCAGCCAAACATTTATGGTATAGTTTAATCATTAAAATTCAAATTATGATTTAGACAGAACTCAACGTATCACTATCAATGCAGCAGGGTATTTCTATGTTGGGGGAAGGGGGATGTATATTGATCATGAAAACAATTACTGAATGATTAATAGCAGCTTAAATCATGCAATGGGATTTTCAGTGATTTGCAAATCATCTTAAATCATTTTAAAATCTAAATTAGGGCCCTCATGCAAAATATGGGATTACCTAACCATTGATGAATAACGGAATAAAGGGCTGAACAATGAATTCATATGAACTATTCAAATACTACATGTATAGAATGTAAAATTATAAATCAAACATAGTCAGCAATCAATGGACAACTTTCACCAAACTCAATTCCAGCAAATAGAGAAAGATGAAAGAAAAAATCAAATACTTTTTTTTATAAAGGAGATAGAATGAGAAGTAATCCTTATCATTGGGTGGAAAATTGTTTGAGCCTAGAATGATCCTCAGATAATGTTAATTTGATAAATTGGTACACGGTAGATGGTGCACTATAAAGCATACATTAAATTAGTACACTGCACACACACATACTGTATAAAGCAATGTAGCAATTGTCTAAGTAATCAGGCAAATGAGTAAATATCAATGACATTTAAAGTCATAATTCTTCATGAATCATACAAGTAGGATTTAAACCTATATACATTTTTATCAAAATACACTCTTTAGAATCAATGTGGATGCTTCAAAAATATTTAATGTTATAATTCCTTGAAAGGGGGGGGGGTAAGAAAATAGTATTGCTGTGAAAAAAAAGGACATACAATGAAGCTACTTATAAATAGAAATTCCTTTTGCCAGATGTAGTGCAAAATACAAAAACAGTGGTAACAATTTTCTTTTTTGGAAGTTCTCCTCTAGAACTTTAAAGCACAAGTAAAACATGCAAAATAAAACAACAAACTGAAGTAACTGTGGCATCACTCTATTACTGCAGACCAAAGACAGTTAATATTAATGCATTCATGCAGAGAAACATGCAGTTCCAGTTGCACAACAGATAAGCAGGATGAAACACTGTGGTAATATGTGGTCATATAAAGAAAAAATGTAATTCACCCATATTGTCATACTTTATGTCTACCATGGAATTATCATTGAAAATCAAACATGCCAATGTTTCAAATTTAAATTTCGTCGCTGGGCAATAAAAAGGGCAAAATGGACGATAGTACCGTCAAATATCGATTTTGTTTTTATTTTATTTTCAGATAGAGTTCTTTAAAACCTATCCGAGGATATGTTTAGAATTCCCATATGTGCCCCACTTTTTGAGAAAATCAAAAATAACAAAAGGACAAAATGACAAAATTGCACGTATTTGGGCAACAAAAAGGACAAAATCGTTTTCACGAACTGCCGAGAGGTGTATTTGGTTAAGAATCAATGTATAACGAATGAAATGTGTTATTTTACTACTTTTCCGTAAGAATATATCATTGATCACAATATCCGCACATGCGTACGGCCACAAGTTTAACCAATTTTAATTCAAGTGACTACGAAATAACCCTTGCATGTTTGGCATACACGACTAAACGCGCATATGATATGGGCAATAAAAAGGACAAATATGGATTTGCCCTTTTAGCTGCCCATTATTGCGCCAAGTCGCGCGCATTGCCTGTGCATTATCAATGCGCGTAAAAGGGCAATTCGCGTTTTGTCCTTTTTCATTGCCAATATCGACGCGATATCGTGCATGTAAAAAGGGCAAATTCAGAAATGCGTAAATAACTCCGTTAAAAAGAACTGAGCGTAGGCCAAATTAAACGACTTGATCGCTTTATAGCCTACATTACTGTTTCACTAAACAAGATTACTGGATTTGGCATTTGAAAAATATAATTGCCCAAAATGTAAAAATGTTATTTCTTCCAAAAAAGTAAGTATCATTTTTTGCTATCGATACCGTCAATTTGTCCTTTTAATTGCCCAGCGACGATTTATGGAATGTGCATTATAATAACTTCAGACTAACCATGAATCAGTCTTATAACTTTTTAACATTTCAACACTTTATCTAATTTCTTCCTTGTTTCTGAAAAATGCATTCATTTTTAGAATGATATAAACCAAAGTATTGTTATGTAAAAGGTAAACAGAAAATGGTTAGTAGTACCGTAAAACTCCGTGTATAAGGCGCACTTTTTTCCGTCGGAAAAATTTCAAAGTCGGGGGTGCGCTTATACACAGGTACAGCAAAAAAAAAAAAAAAAAAAATTTAAAGATTTTTTTGGGGGGACACCCTAGGCCCTGCAGTCATGTTCAATGCGTATTACACTGGTCTATAAGGCATGACAAGAGCTTGATGTGAGGGGAACATTTATCAACATATACCTTTTTCCTACATAAATGATAGTGGTTAGTAAAACAAAATACAAGTTTTGTAAGCAGTTACACTGCAACTAATTGATTATTCAATGTTCATGAGTAGCAGCATTCATTTAATATTCAATTTCTAACCAGTGGTTATACATTTTTCTCATTAACAAACAGTTATTAATGAATTTAGTATTTTGCATTTAATGAGCATTGGTATCTAATGAAAACATGAATATTCATGAGCAGCAGTGTTGTTAAAAAAAAAAAAAAAAAAAAAAAAGGTGCGCCTTATACACGAGTGCGCCTTATACACAGAGTTTTACGGTATGTAAAAAGGTAAACATGCAATAGTTAGTAGTATGTAAAAAGGTAAACATGCAATGGATAGTAGCATAGGACTCGACAGTTAGGAGACAGAGGTTTGCTGGATTTGGTTTGATTGCTGACCATGTGAGATTGAGCTGCTTTGTATTGATCAGTCAGCTCCACTAGCCTCGACTCAACACTGACCCTCCGTTTGACCTCCTCGTCAACATGCTCCTGAGCCTCAGAGAGTCTTGAGCTAAGACTATCCACCTCAGCTGTAAGGTCTGATATCTGTCCCTGCATCACTGAGTCATGTATCACTTGGTTCTGTACACAAGGGAATAATAAAACAAATATAACATATTTGTAAAGCGCCAAATGCAGAATGGCTTCTGAATGTTTTCATTAATTTATTACCCCTGGTCATTTGGTACAGTTCAGACATGCACAACTATCTTGTACACATTCTCAACTCAATGGGGAGCATACTAGCCCCAGTCTACCATATATAGAAAACCAAAGAACGACATTAGTATTATTTATTATTATTTATAGTCTCAGAAAAGCATGGCAACCAAGGGGCTCATAAACTGGCCTAACCCAAGGTAACGGGGATTATTGGCTCGATCTCAATGCACTGGAAAACTTGTATAGTATTTGAAAGCCATTCACCCTATAAAACTCTCCCCCACAGCTGAAAGGTTTGATACTGTCCTATGCCAGGCTGCAACTCGTGTAATTTAATTATGTTTAATAATACTAGAAAGGATAAAGTATGAGCTCTGGCTGTACTATGACTCAGATTGTTATACTGGTGCTCTAACCAGCTACAGCTTAGCTGGTGGCTCATCACAGTGATCCCTTGAATACTTAAAGGACAATGAAATCCAGACAAATTGTTGTATACACTATAAGACACTACATATAATTTATAGTCTCTGAAAATTTGAGCACAATCGGTCAAGTAATAAGAAAACTATGGCTCTTTGAAAAGAGCCATGTATTTCTTCGAGTGACTCAAATTGGCAATGCACTCTGGCAAAGTTGTGGACAACTCCCCATACATTTTGTACACAAAATTTCAGTTTTGTTCAATTTTCTCAAAGTTTATGTTTACCCTTCGTTCAAGTTCAACATATGTTTTGTAGAATGCTTTTATACATAACATATCATGAGTTGGGGGAATGGAAAAATGTGATTATGAAGAAAACTGTAAAAATGGGAACATTTGTGTACAAAACATATGGGGAGTTGTCCACACACTTATCAGAGTGCGTTGCCAATTTGAGTTCCCCATAGGAATAAATGGACATCTTCAAAGAGCCGTAGTTTTCTTGTTTCTTATCCGATTATACTCTAACTTTCAGAGATTATTCTTCTTAATCTCTTCAAGACTATGAAAGCAACATTTTGCTTGGGTTTCATTGCCCTTTAAGCTGATCAGGGCCCCCATTGCAGAAAGAGTTGCAATCGATTGTCAAGTTGCAATTACTTGCAAGTCAGAAAATATGCACATTTTAGCAAATCAGATTTGCGCATTTAGTCACATGTTCTAACTTGCAATTAATCACAACTTCGCAATTGATTGCAACTCTTTCTGCAATGGGGCCCAGAATCTATAAACTTGGCTCATACCTGAAAAGGACCTGAAAAGGGTCAATGCATATCATAGCAGTATTCACATCTATGATATAAAATGTACAATAAATTAATTAATATTCAAAGTATTAATGATTTGTCCTACCTGTTCCACATGTGATGTCAGTTCTTGGATTCGCTCCTCCAGTTCTTTCTTCTCCTTCCTGATGTCATCAATCATCCTTGTTGCTTCATCCTTCTCTTCTTCCACCTGCAGTATCTGCTTCTTATTCTGTCTCATGGTCTCCTCATCAGTTTCTATGGTCATATTGTGGGGGGAAAATAAACAAAATATATCATTTGAATAAAGAGTCTTCAATCCTTTGCAATTTTGTACCAAATACAGGAAATGAAAGCTCCATTCCTTTCTTCTCGATCTTAAACTCTTCTTCTACCTGCAGTATCTACTTCTTATTCTGTCTCATGGTCTCCTCATCAGTTTCTATGGTCATATTGAGGGGGAAAACAACATTACAAATATATGAATAAAGAGTTCCATTATTTTGCAATTTTGTACCAAATACAAGAAATTACAGCTCCATTTCTTTTTTCTCAATCTTAAACTCTTCTTCTACCTGCAGTATCTGCTTCTTATTCTGTCTCATGGTCTCCTCATCAGTTTTTATGGTCATATTGTGGGGGGAAAACAACATTTAATTTAAAAATAAATGAATAAAGAGTCTTTATTCCTTTGCAATTGTGTACCAAATACAGGAAATTTCAGCTCCATTTCTTTCTTCTCGATCTTCAACTCTTCTATTATCTACTCCTCTCAAAGCTGATTTACCTGCTCCTCATTCTGTGTGATCAAATGCTTATTCTTATTAACAAAATTGGAACAAGAAGTACAGTTTTGCATACAAATATCGTCTCAACATTCATGTACATGTATTGCATAATATACAGTATGTATATTTTAAAATTATTTACTAAGAAACTCTGCTACTATTTAGAGTCATAAACTCATTTTTGAAAGTTGTTATTTTAACTATGAAATAGCAAGCCCTAGCAAGAGGTAGCTAGAGCATGTATGACTTATAATTGATAATTTCTTATCAATATATGAAAGAATGGTAAAACAATTATATTTTGCCTACCTAGTTGTGCCTTGATGTCATCAAAGTCCACTAGTCTGAGCTGCAGATTGCCCTTCTCATCCTCCAGCTCAGCAACCTGGTTCTTCAGCGCATTCACCTCCTCAACCAGGGCATCCACCTGCACCAACAATCACAAGAAACAATACAGTAATATCAGTATCAGTATTAGTAGTAGTATGCTCCCCTGGGAGTTGAGATGGTTCTTCAGCCCAGTCACCTCCTCAACCAGGGCATCCACCTGAAGCAGCAATCACAAGAATCAATGGATGATTTGGACTTGAATATACCAGAACATACACCAATACAATCCTGTATTCATTAAAAAAGGAATATTATATGAACATACATTATCAAAGTTACATATTAAGGATATAAAGTAATTTCAAGCTAATAACTGAATTTATTTGTGACAGAATTTTTAAAATTATTGTTGAATGGTAAAACATAAATGCAAAAGACCAACCATCATAAGCAGAGTGAATGGTGGACTTGATTTAATAACATTAATGATATCAATATCAACGTCACAAACGATAATGATATTATATTGCATGTATTATTATTAGGTGACAATAATAAAATGTCACAATGTGTATTTGGAATTTCACCTTGATTTAACGAGGATTTAATGAGGAGTTTCTTTAGAGTAAAGAACATCAGCTTTATATTAAAAATCTATCACTAGAAGCTGATACATGTTGTGCATGTAAAACTGCCATACTCTGTAAGTGTACAACAAATTGGCTGCCAAGAGATATTTCAAGAGCTTGTTCAATCTAAGCACACAACAGATTGCACAGCCCCATCTGCAGCAACTCTTGTCTCATCACCATGCATTCTGTGACATTAAAGGGACTTAGTAACATTGTCCAAATCCTCAAAAGGAATTCTAGCAGTTCCCTCATACCTTGTTGTATTCGTATTAACAATAAAATCATGGGACAGGTTTCGGTTTTTCAAATTTCCCTTTCGTTAAAAAGATATTTACGATTGAAGTTTTCAGTTGTTAAATAATCCAACGGATCGCGAAAACCGTGTACAAAGTGAATGCAATGAGTTTGTGAATATCACTTTGCATTTTTGCTCATTACTCAGCCATATATTGTCCATTTGACTTGAAATTTTCACACAATACCCTGTGGACATATCAGATAACAACAATATACATTGTACCAACCATTTATCACTTTTTGCACATATCAACAAAGTTACTAGATCCCTTTAAGGCAGTATGTCAAATAAACTTCCAACATTTGAGACAAGCTGACGCCACGACATCATCAACGTAAATTCACTAGCCTGAAGAGTTGAGGCAAGGGGCAGCCAATCGTTGTATTCCATTACAATAGAATTCCCTTTCTCATGTAAATAAGTGCTCCTGAATGCTCTAGAATGCTCATGACAAAGGACAAAAGCAACCAAAACAGTAGTAAGATGGCCGCCTAGATGCAACCACTGTTCACCAAGCCATGGATAGGCTAAATTCTATCCAATCATTTCATTTCAATGGGCGACGTTCCCTCATGCTCACCTCCAATTGCTGATGATCCATGTGAGAAAACACATATGTGAAATGACTCTCCATAATCAGCCAGTACACCTTCTGACTAGAAGCCCACACGAATCCCAAGATCTTCACAATAAGCCACACTAGCCACATGGTGCTACTGTGTACTGTGTACTAATATCAGTAGAAATGTATGTATAGCACAAACAAACTGCTAAGCAATGACATGGAAAGTCTTTTCCCTTTTCATAGCCAGCTGTTGTCTGTACTTTGCACTGTTAAATATGTGGAGTATAAAGGCGATTGTGTTTGTAAGCATCTGTAGTGTTTAATCCTTATCATGCAGAGATATCACAACTCCATATAACTGTGTGTGTAGTTCCATGCAAATTGTTCCACCAGCACTGTGTGGGTTTACATGAATGGCAGTCTGGTATAAGCTCAGGAAAATGTAACAATTGTCCTCTTCAAAATAACACTGATACCAGGTGACAAAAGTTTTAAAGGAATCTATTCATACAATGTCCAAGTCATTAACTCGTAAGTGAAGTGAAGACTAGTGCAAGACTACTTATTGTATATGATACAAAGGAATGAGGCATTCAAAAGGGCAATGTTCAATCAAATTGGTTTAAAAAAAAGAAAATAGGAAGAATACAGAACACTGGACAGACTTTATATGAAAGGGAAGTTATCCAAAACTTGTTGTTGACCTACATGTATTGCATGATTTTCTATTCCCTTATTTTGTATAACTTGTTGGGTGACTTGTGTTTGATGAAAGAGGAATGTGGGTGAATTTTTGTTGTTGTAATAGTTGCTATACTATGACAATTCATCATAATAGCTATAACTGTGGAATAATGACAGGAACTGTAATAATCCTACTGATAGAATGAAAGAATTGTATGAAAGCGTGACTATGCACACAATGCCCTTACCCTTTCCAATCCCTGCACCTGTTCCTCCAGTGCTTTCACCTTGTTCTTGGCCTGGGTCTTTAGTTTACTAAACTTCTCCTCAGCCTTGGCTTTGTAATCAGCAATCTCCGCTTCCTTCTTCTCCACCTCTCCCTTCTGTCTGTCCAGCTCAACCTTCCTTTCCTCTAACTCTCCTTGTAGCTCCTGTGTCCTTCTATCAAGCACGGCTTGACTTTCCTGTAAGGATTGTATTTCCTCCTCCTTACGCTTCAGCCCGCCTTGCAAGTCTGATACTTCTCCCTTTCCTTTCATTAATTCTCCATCCAATTCCACTATCCTTCTTTCAAGCTCAGCTATTCGCTCCCCATCTGTCCTTTCACTTTCCTGCCCATGTTGCTTCAATCCATCCAGTTCTACCCTTGAAGAGTCTAGATCAGCTTGTACGGCTTGTAATCTTGCTTCCAGTTCCCTATTTGTGTTTTCTAATTCTTCCTTCAGTCTATCGCTCACCTCTTTCTCCTTCTCCCTCTCTGTCCTACTATCTTCCATCTCTGCATGAGTCTTTTCTACCACTGCTCTTTGAGCTTCCAGATCCTTTTCAAGCTCTGAAATCCTTTTTTCCAGCTTGCTTTTCTCTGCGTCTCTATCAGTCTGTATTTGCTCCTCCTGTTTCTTGGCTGATTCACTGCCCTCCTTGACTGCCTCTAGCGCTGCCCGTGTGGAATCCAGCTCTGATTGGGATGTTTCTAGCTCTGATCGAGCTGTCTCTGCTTCTGAGCGAGCCTGCTCAAAGCTCTGTGCCAGTGTGGAGTACTGTGCACTAGCCTGGTTGTAAGCCTGTTCATACTGTGCTAGGGCTGCCTTCAGGGCTGTAACTGCATTGGTGTTCTCCGCTGCGTCAGATTCAAGCTTTGACTTCGCCTCTCTAGCTTCTTGCAGTTCCTTTTCCATCTGTTCCCGTTCCTTCTTCCATGCTTCTTCCTGCATTTACAAATACACAATGAATAAAACTTAACAAGAATGGCATATGTTAATTTAATTCTTTAAGCCATTAACCCATTCCCTACAGGAATCTGGTGGGCCCTGTACAAACTCTATAAGATTGCCACATCTAGTAGGGAACAGGTTAATAAACATGTCATACGACTCGTGCATGCATCTGAATCACACATTTTAATGTTGTGTTCTTTATTTTTTAGAAATATTTGACAGTACTGATCTTCTAATAACTGAAACAATACAGAATATACATGCAGCATTGTATCATTCACATTTTTAATCAAACAATATTAACCATATATCATAACAGGGCCACGTTGCAGAAAGAGATACAATCGATTGTACGTTACAATTAATTGTGAAATGTGCATGTTTCAACCAGATTTGTGCATTCAGAGCACATGATCTGACTTACAATCAATTATAACTTATAATTGATTGTATCTCTTTCTGCAACAGGGCCTAGAAAAGGATAAGGATCCCAAAGTCCTGATCAGGTCAATACGCAATTTTTAAAATTCATACAAGTATATGTTCAGAAAGATAACCTATTGACAAAAATGTTTAATTTGCTATAACATGTATTCTCTACATATCCTAGGCAAATATTTTCCGGACCAGTCTTGAATGGGTTCACATTAATCAGCAATGATACTATAGGGCAATTCCACGCCAAATGAGCCAAAAGTGGAAAAATCAAATGAGGATTATTTCTGATCTTGTTTATTTTTTCTGGATTATTTTTTCATAAATCATGATCACATAATGATATCTTTCAGTTTACATGATTAAAAAAAATATTGGGCACCATACATGAACCTATACACATGGGACTACACAGTGCCTATTTCTAGATTTTCTTTATTTTTTGCATTCCTTTCTAATATTTTTCTGTTTTAAGGTACCAAATTGGATGATTGAATATCACAATATGTGTTCAGATTAAAAATTCAGTCTTTTGAGAGCCCTAAAGTATATTTTTAATGAATAAAAAACTCTGTCCTTCCGTTACCGAACAGTGAAGCAATTAACTTTTTGTAATTAATATACCAATAGACATATTTTTTTCAAATAAGTGTTGTAATTCTCTTAGAACATTAGGGAATAGAATAACATGATAGTCCTCTTAACTTCACAGAGATTGGATCATAACTAAAGAACTTGAAAATCCATGTCCATTTTGATGTCCTTCCGTTACCGGCCTCATTAGTGTCCATATCTAATAAACAAAATGTTTTTTAAAAAATTTTTAAAATAGGAAATCAAAGGTGTCCCACCAAGAGTCTCAGAAATGTAATTTACAATGATGAATCACAAGCAGGATCCTGGAATTATTTGATTTAATTTCAAAAATTGCGTCTGAATGTCCTTCCGTTACCGTGGAATTGCCCTATAGTGACACAGGATTCCCTTACATTGTCGACAAACTGTTCCTGCATGGATCTCATCTGCTCCTTGGTGACCCCCAGCCTGTCCCCCAGGGCTGCCATGCTGGTCTGGTGGTCAGTCAGAGTCTTGTCCTTCTCACCCACCTCTGTCTGTAGCATGTCAATCATCCTCACCTTGGCTTCCAGGTTCTCCTCTGCCTCCTCACACCGCTGCTCCAAGCGCTGCACAGTTAGCAAAACAAAAACATACAACGATAACCACCATTATAAAGATTCTTTAATTGTCTTCTTAATAGCTATGTTAGCTTGTGGTATTCAATAACCTTCATATCAAATTCTTCTCATCATCATCTCATCGCTGCTCCGATTTATGCAACTTTAACAGAACTGAATTAATTCATTATCTCATCTCCAATGCCTCTTTCTCATCAGATTATTGGTTCTCTCCTTTCAACTGCCTCTGTCTGTAGCTTGTTGATAATCTGTACTTTGGATTTCATATTCTTCACTATTTCCTGAAAGTACTGCTCAATCTTCTGCAATGACATTTCAAACTGGATTTCAGCCTTATGGATTGAAAAAAAGAATGTCATAATCTGATCCTAATAACCAGTGTTGTCATGTTGGTTTAATCTGATCCTAATAACCAGTGTCGTCATGTTAGTTTTTACCAAACCGTTTCATACATTCTTACATAAATCACCATTTTACATCATATGAGATGCACCATCTGAATTATTACAAAACAACTTATTCAAATATATAGGGCAAATATTTGCATGAAGGCTCTACAAACTTGTGTTTTATGACTTGCCCAGATACAATACTTGACTATATTTGTTACATTAATTTGCCACTCTGTTTCAGAGCACTCTAAGAGAAATCTCTAATGAACAGTAGAAACCCTTTTTCTTAGAATAATTTGGATGTAGATTTCTTGCCCTGATTTAGCAAGTGAGTTCAAAAAGTACTTGCCCTCAATTGATTTTCACTTGCAGGATGGCAAGTTGGTTTGTAGAGCACTGGCATGTATTGGAATTACCTTGATCTCCTGTCCTTGCCTTGCCTCCATCTCCCCTTTCTCCTGCCCCTCATACACCTGGAGCTTCTCCTCCAGGACCAGTCTCTCCTTCTCAAACCTCTCCCTCTCCTGCCTCAACACGGCCTCCTTGGACTCAGCCTCATCAGCCAGCTGTGTCATGGTCTCGTCAGTCTTCTCCATCTTGCTCCGCATATTTTCAAGAACCTTGTTCAGATCCTCAATAACCTTGTCTTTCTGAACACACTCTTCCTGAATGACCTGTAACAAAAAAGAAAGAAAGGGTGTGTTCACAATCTTTCCATAATGTTCTCAATAACATTAGATCCTTGATTGCTTTGTCTTTCTGAACACACTCCTCTTGAATGACCTGCAACAAACAGGAAAGAAAAGCTGTGTGCACAATCTTTCAATAATGTTCTCAAGAACCTTATTTAGATCCTTGATTGCCTTGTCATTCTGAAGACATTCTCCCCGATGTACATCTACTAAACAGGACAGAAAGGACATATTCAGAAACTGCACAATTATTCTAAAGAACTTCACTGATATTCAGATCCACAATCACTTTGTACTTTTGGCACTTATCTATCATCTTGCAGTACCTGTAAACTAACATATGGTCGATTCCAACGAAAAGTGTACACGGCCAGATTTTTAGGTTCGAATTTCAAACTGCTTTGATTTTTTAATCCTTTTGCACATGTTAAGTAGACATGTCAACCATAACTAGAAAAAAAGTGCCATCACTAATCTCTCCGAACGGCCAGGTAATGGCCTTGAGAAGTTAATGGTACATTTCCTAACGTTGCCTACGAATGCAGATGAATTACTTTAAAAATGTGATTATGGAACTCCAAATCAATCTGCCTCATGCAAACATTTGCTTTTATTTCATCTATAAGATGCTAATCATGGAATACATTCACATATTGTGTTTTAAACATCACTCTGTTATAAATTTTCAAGTTCGAATGTTTTATTAGTGTGTTGAGATTTTCCTGTCTTAAAAACATGAGGTTGTATCACTTTTCATAATCTCTTTAATAATATGTGAATCAGAATTATTTTCCACTATCTTAAAGAGTGGGAAATACCCTTTCCAAAAATATCAAATTTAGGTTTGTGCGCAAAAATATGACACATATACAATGTACGTGAAAAATAAGTATTCGTAGGCAACATGTAATTTACTTTATACGTAGGTAACAAAAACCTTTTATTCACAGTGACTGTCACGAAATATGGGGGTCCCTTGTCAGTTCTAAGTGAGATACGATCATACAAATGTGCTTACAATCAATTGGGTGTAAAATACTTCTTACAAATTTACACTGACACCATAAGTGGTGTCCTCAAAACAAAATATATATTCAATGTGAACATTTGGACATTTAAACCTGACTATAGATTTGAATTCCTAATGTTGATCGATAGTATCCACATCATTGATATTGCAAACATTATGTAAGAAAATGTTTAATCTGGAATTTCTAGGGATACGATACATTCGGGTAATACAGAAACGAATATTATAGTTTGTTCGTAGGTAACATTTTTTTGTTCATATATTCAAAGATACCTGTAGTAGGCAAAGTTAATTACTGTATTTGGACTATACGAAAAATAACTTGTATACCTATGGTCTGTAAAAATATACTGTTCCTGACATATAAAAACACGAATTTGAGAAAGAGAGGGCATATATTTGTTTTGATATTTGAGTGAATCACTGTATAATGTGTACATCAGCGTGCACATAAAATGACAAACATACATTTGAAACGATGAGTGGTAATATATTATCTGTTTGATAAATGCAATAAAGGATCATTTGAGATTTCTAAAAAAACAGTACATACAGCGCTCTTATCATGTTCTTAAAGGGTTGAATATTTATGAAACACATTGGGCAATCCTGCATATCCCAACAGCTTACTTAGTTTGATCGAACCCTCCAATTTAATTGGAATGTTTCTAAGATTAACTTGTATTGTTTCCAGTTTTGTGTCTTACAGTATATTATTGTATTGTGCTAAAATATAAGGTTAATCTGATTATGTGCTACATTTATCAAGAATATTATAAACGAAGTTATTCTTGGAGATGTATGTGTACATTATGTAATGCTGCAATAATATTAATAAAATCAAACGGCAGCATATGAAAACATCACAGCACGGCATCATCATTGTTTTCAAGTACGTTATTTTACTTTTTAACAACAAAAATGGCCGTTAAATAAATCTTTATAGCAATCATAACCTGTTTAACAATATCAATATTTCAGTGTACATGCTCTTGTTATATGTGATATAATATTAAATAAAGAAAATGCTAATAAGTTGTATCATCTTATAGATATACTAACTAAAACACAATTGCGATATTACAAAAAATAATCGAATTTTCTATCTACCCAAGATACAAAAAGTATATATCTGAGGTAATGGGAGAACGGTTGGGATAAGGTACATGTATAGCTGGAAGTTAGGCGAAACATATTGATTGTTTTTCAATTCAAATTTTCGGAGGGGGTAAGGGGGTATTTTGAGATAAATAATTTAACCAAATTGAGCCAATGTATTACATGAAGCGCCATTTTATACATATCATTCTTACCATCTTTATATAATATATTAAGACATCAAATGGTGTGTTCTTCGGTATTTTACCCACTTTATAAAGAGCCATATCTGATTCAATCTCTCGTGTGATTGGAATACGAATGAAAGTAATCGATTACGTCGACTTATCACGTGGTTTATATACAACTGTTCGCCAAAAATCATAGTGCATATACGTCAACGTAGATACCATGTACACAGACTCCATGATATGTTTTTACAAGGAAAATTTCATAGACAAAGATACCAAAATGCAATTCGAACAACGGCAATTGCTTTTTGGGGTCGAATGGGTTGATCATCTTGATGCAGATAGTGGGCCATCAGATGCATGTGGTTTTTAAACACTTTTTTGTATTAACCGATTAAAAAAATCAATGATGACATCATTACTTTTGTGTATTCGGAACTTTGTAAACAAAATAAATCACATTTTCAGTCGAAACTCTAGATGATGATAGCATCTGGTCGGATTTAGAAAGCGCACACTTATCAGGTTGATTGTGACATAGAAATGGGCTTTAATATCCGAAAGTTTACTTTTTTCTTGTTACCTACGAGTACATTTTACCTACGAATACAGAGTGTCCCCATGATAAAATGCCACATTAATGTTCTTATTAAAGCATTGACTATCGTTATTTTGATTTTAATATATTGCCAAAGGATGCCTTCGAATCATACACATACATTCATTTATTAATATGATGATTACGCTTGTTTAACAAGCAGGAGAAGATCGTTTAATGTTAAATGAGGCAAAAAAAGTAACTTTTTTAACCTGGTGTGCTCGTAATCTAAATGCCCCAAAAATATGAACATTATAACGCATGAAAAGGAAATTTGTTTCATACCATAACACGCTCATTTTCTTCAAATAGCCAAAATATCTACGTGATTTTGCTGTTTGAAATAATGTCAGCGCAGGAATCAAACTCCCTATGTCATGTTTGTATTCGTAAGTAACGTTTAATTTGTTAAAAGTTACTTACGAATGCAACACATTTTGTTGAATATCTCCTAAAATCATTATTTGAAAACGATAAATCCTTGCACATATTAGCGTTATGCTATATTCCATCTGTTACTAAGTTATCTCTCACTAATCTACATACATATTGAAGCTACGACATTATGAAGTGTATACGTAGGTAATGCCATTTTTTTTACCAAACGGGCCTTTTCAGCTTTTGACATTTCTGACGGCTATACAATAAAAACACTAGGATTTTCGATAATGCATTTCAATAGCAGACACATGAGGGTTTAAGTTGAGCACACATTTTCAATCGTGTGATGAATTTTTCAATAAGGTTATGAGTGCTAAAAAATGTATTCGTAGGCAACGCTTAAAATTTACCACTAGGTAAAAAATCACCAAAAATCACATGATTGCCAGTTAGTTACAAAAACTCATATAATGAGTCCTGACATATGCAACAACTTCCCATGTAAAAATAAACCAATTCGTATCAAGTCTTCATTCTAAGATTTTAACCGCTCAAAAAAACGTTAAGAGATTTTTTTCAAAAGTGGTCAAAAATAGCATGTTTTTTGTTCCTGTAGAAAAAAATATAAATGCAATGGTCACAAATTTTGTATGGCGCGAAAGGTATTGCCAAGATGCATCTGCTCAAAGAAAAATCGAGATTGTAGGACCTTTCAAAAAAATCAAATAGGTCTGAACATGCCGTGTACACTTTTCGTTGGAATCGACCATATATATTAGAGGCCATGCTCACAAACAGATGTTGTGTTGAAAAGTTAAATACATTATCACTAATTAAAACAACTATTTAATAACTACCATCAAAACGATATAAAAAATAGTACATATGCACAATGATGAAAGGATAAATATGAATACAAATAAGAAGTGCATACAAGTATTGACTAATATATGCATTGGTCATGAAAATGAAAATATAATAGAAATTTGAATCAAAATAGCATGGTGCTGGTAAGATAATATTTCAGGACTGGAGTCCTGCTTGAGAGTAATGTTGAGAGGTGACCAATGTACATTGAAATGGAAGAATATACCATGAACCTGGGGTAGTAAGGGATTACACCAAGGGTGCACAAGGTGATGAAAGAATGCCATGCACACTGCAAACTACATTGTATAACCTTAACCTTCTAACATGACACCAAACTAAAAGCCACAACTATCCCTATAGCACACAGTATGAACCTTACCTTGATAGCCTTATCTCTTCCCTCTAGAACCTGGTCCTGGTCTTTACTCATCAGCTGAGCTCCATGGGCCTGGTGTTCCAGGACCGAGACCTGCTCACTCTGTTCCAGGATCAACTGGTCCTTACGAACAAGCTGTTCCAGTACCTCCCTGGACTTGGTCTCTTCCTCTTGTAACATCCTCTACATTATAAAGCATATTCAGTGTCCCCACCATTATCATGTAACATCCTCTACATTAGAAAGCATATTCAGTGTCCCCACCATTATCATGTAACATCCTCTACATTAGAAAGCATATTCAGTGTCCCCACCATTATCATGTAACATCCTCTACATTAGAAAGCATATTCAGTGTCCCCACCATTATCATGTAACATCCTCTACATTAGAAGGCATATTCAGTGTCCCCACCATTATCATGTAACATCCTCTACATTAGAAAGCATATATTCAGTGTCCCCACCATTATCATGTAACATCCTCTACATTAGAAAGCATATTCAGTGTCCCCACCATTATCATGTAACATCCTCTACATTAGAAAGCATATTCAGTGTCCCCACCATTATTTGTATGCCCTGAAAATTGTTGAGTTCATTTTGTTTTCATGCCTGAATTGTGATCCCAAACATTTGAGGAAAGACACAGCTGTTCAACTTTCATTCAGTAACAGTTCAATACTATGGGTCCTCAATATCCAATAGTATTCAAATACATTCAAAATCTTCATGCATTGTTACTAGTATTTTATGATGGATGGAATTAGCAATAAGGAAATTATAGGAACTTTCATATCATATCATCATCCATTCAATTGCTTCAAATGCATATATGTGCAAACAACTTAAATGGATCTTTAATTTCAAAAGCATGAATATGAAAGGTTATGATCCATATATGAGAAACATGGTCTTTCACACATGCAGTCTACATGCATGCTAGCAAGGGGAAAAGGGTTTTCCTCAAATTACTGCACCAAAATCAGGCGATGGTTCTGTCATGCAAGCATCATGAATAATGGTAAGTTCATTAAGCAATCACTTTGAAAATGTTGGGCAAATATTGAACAGAAAATGACAAGGAACAGTTGGAACTGTTTAAGATTTGATATTGAAACAAAATGGACATGCAATGAATAGAATGGAAGTCAATATTTAGATGAAATCACTAAAAAGTATAAAATATGTATGATTTAATTATTTATCATACCGAGGATTAATAACAATTTGACAATAATTATTATTTCATGTTATTTCCTTTTCTTTAGCTTATTGATGAATTATAATAGAAATTAATTAATTAGATCAATATAAAATATGATGCAACATTTATGTTTGAAAGAAAGGGTGTGAAAACCATGCACTTTTGAAAATGGAACTTAAATGAACTGTGATCAAGTCAATGCTCATAGAAAATAGTGCATCTAATTTGATTGAAACATAATGGCCCAAATTGTCATCAGTGGCAGAACTTTAGTCTGGGCTAAAAAGGCAGAAACTACCAGGAACCTGTTAAACCTTGTTGCACCTGTGGACCCACTGATGGTTGCCATTTGCCACCAGAGATATTATAATTGTTTCCTTTCATTATCCAGTCAATCCCTCTAGTTCTGTTTAGGCATCAGGACAATGGGCCACTTGTAATTCAAGTCATAGTATAGTCAGTCATCAGTAAAATTGCATCCTGGATCATCCAGCACATTATATTGCTTGTGACCGGTTATACCATTACTGAAGTGGCAAGGGGATCTTTGTCCTAATGCCTTGAAACAGAACTAGAGGGACTGACTGGATAATGAAAGCAAACATCTCCCATGGCAAATAGCAACCATCAATGGGTCTACAGGTGCAAAATGGTTTAACAGGTTACTGGTAGTTTCTGTCTTTTTAGCCCAGACTTTAGTTGTGCCACTGATGAGAATTTGGGCCAATATGGTTTTAAATAGATATTTGATGAAAAAAGGTACAGCTTCAAATCGTCGCTGGGCAATTAAAAGGACAAATTGACGGTATCGATAGCAAAAAACGATACTTTCTTTTTTGGAAGAAACAACATTTTGACATTTTGGGCAATAATATTTTTTAAATGCCAAATCCAGTAATCTTGTTTAGTGAAACAGTTATGTAGGCTATAAAGCAATCAAGTCGTTTAATTTGGCCTACGCTCAGTTCTTTTTAACGGAGTTATTTACGCATTTCTGAATTTGCCCTTTTTACATGCACGATATCGCGTCGATATTGGGCATGAAAAAGGACAAAATGCGTATTGCCCTTTTACGCGCATTGATAATGCACAGGCAATGCGCGCAACTTGGCGCAATAAAGGGCAGCTAAAAGGGCAAATCCCTTTTTGTCCTTCGTATTGCCCATATGATATATATTTTTGATTTTCTCAAAAAGTTGGGCACATATGGAAATTCTAAACATATCATCGGATAGGTTTTAAAGAACTCTATCTGAAAATAAAATAAAAACAAAATCGATATTCGACGATAATATCGGCCATTTTGCCCTTTTTATTGCCCAGCGACGAAATATGGAATAAGAAAAATATTGTGATATATATGAAATGTTTGTTGACAAAAGTTAATTTCAAACATTTTGTCCATTACATAACTACTTCTAACCTCAAGGTCTGCTATTCTGTTGTTGAGTTGTGTTGTTGGTGCTGTATCCATGACGACGGCAGCCCCACCACTCCTCACAGCTTCCAACATGGCATCTCTCTTCTCTATCATCTTCTCTTTCTCCTAATAATACAAACAAGCAGAGCAAAGATATTCATCTTCAAAGAATCATTTCAATGTTTGCCATAATACAAATATTTCCCTTTTTAAATTCTCATACTTCATCTAAAGGCCTTCAACATTGTCACTTCAATATTTTGTATCCATAAATGATTTGGGTCAAACTCAAAGCCATTTGAGTTACTGTTTAATAGCGAATTGCCTTATATTGCCTATATCAGCAAGACTGTCTATACCCTGCAAATGAACCACATTTCCTCCCATCACCATTTCCGTTTATCAGGTTACATTTGACATAGAAAACTTTTACTGTTTTCTAGTTCTTATAAATATGATACATGTTTTTTCTTTAATTTAATTAAAATTTACCTGTACTTTGCAAATCATTCTTCTCTCTGCTAATCTATTCTCTGGTAACATTTGTTATTATTTTAAGGTATATCTGTCAGCGAATATTGCCTGTTTTGTCACTGATAATGTCTTCCAGCTCTGTTTGGTGCAAGAACCTCTCACTCTCCTCATGCTTTTCATTAATCAATTGTCAACATTGTTTGTATCTTAACCAATTCAGACTGATATATTTTGCTATAACATGCATTCTCCAATAGACCCCAACCCAGAGTATCTTGGGGAGTTACCTGTAATTCAGCGATCCTTCTTCTCTCTTGTTCCTCTAGCTCATTGATGCGTTGCTCACATTCTCTGATCCGATTGTCCCTGTCGTTCAGTGTGGCTTGTTTGCCATTGACAATGTCCTCAAGCTCTGTTTGTTTCTTCTTGCTTTCTGCGAGAGCCTTTTCACTTTCATCAAACTTCTTCTTCATCAGCAGCAACTTGCCTCTACTGGACGCTTCCTCCGTTTCACCATCCTACAAGAAACAAGAATAGACATTATTGGCTATGAAATATGCAAAGTGTCCTTTGGAACTATTTATTAGCATATTCTACAGATTTATTATCCATGTAAAGTAACCATACCAGCACTTTGCTCCCTCTGTGTTACCGTCCTACAGTAACACACATCAAACATTTATGGCTAAAGAGTTATAATAAACCACATCATCATCATCATAGTCATTATCATCATAACTATCATAAACATTTAACCACCTATTGTTGTTGTAATCATCACCAGCTTCATTATTGTCTAGTCATCATTAACATCATAATCACCATCATCATCAACACCACCACTGGTCAACATTATCATCATCTGTATTGTTGTCAACATCGTCATCATCATCATCACCATGTTACCTTGGGCTTGGTGCCTGCTGTTTTGCCCCCCTTTGCCTCCTCTAGCTGCCCAGTAAGAGTGGCTATCTTGGCTTTGGCCTGTAGCTTGACCTTTGACAGTTTAGCGTTTGCCTCCACCAACTCCTTGTCCTTCTGTCTGATCATGTCCTTGAGTTGTCCTAGCAACCGTCCCTGTTCTTTCAGCTGCTCCTCAAAGTCTACATTAGTAAAGCTAGCATCTCCTGCTGACACAAAGCTTGCATCACCAGGGGATGTCACACTGGTGTCTGCTGCATAGCTAGGAGCCTGTGGATTCAATGTGGAATGATGTACTTGAAACATATTCATTGTTTATTAAATCATGTTCTAGTTCTCCGCATGTAAGATTTCTTATATTTTCACCCTAACCTTGTTTTCATTATAACGACTCAACCCGTTGCTTACGGGAACTGTGAGGGCAATGTACAAAGCCTAGATGGGGATTTCTAAATCTAGAAGGGAACGGGTTAATAACCCAAACTGACTGGTTTAAATAGAATTGATGAATGGGGAACTAAAACAGACCTGAACACTTTCTGTGGAGCAATAGGGAAGGCATAAGGCAGTGATATTAGCTCACTTATGCAGGCATCAACGTAAAGCCTGGACCCACCCTCCTCAGAGGTCGAAAAATATCGACGTCGATTCGACGCCGAAGCCCAAGGTCAATATATTGTTATAGTGTAGTCCTTAAGTTGTTTTTTTATAATTGGGTGAAGCCTGACCTATAAAGTTGATGAAAGGTGAAGCTTTGACGAGCAGTTTTTGTTTTCTGGTGATGTGACATCGAATCCGCGCCGAAAATATGTCAAAGTCATGGAGTTTCAAACAATTATCAATGTCAATGACAATTTTTCCAGAATGCATGCATCGTAATCACATCACGAACGACTGGTATTCTTTTATACAGCAGAGGCTACAAAACCCGGCCGGGGGTGGAACCCGGCCAGTAAAATGACAGCGATGACTTTAAAATTAGATTAGCCGAAAATGCACAACATGTGTACAGTGGTCAAGCTTCAGACCTGGTGAAAACTGAAAAGTGAAGCCTCACCTATGGAAATAATTGGTGAAGACTGGACCTATGTTTTTTGTCAAGTGAAGTGGTGGTGAAATCCTGACCTTAAAATAATTGGCTCAGGTGAAGAAAGGTGATGACCTGAGGAGGGTGGGTCTAGGCTTCAAATTGATGCCTGATCAGAACTATAGTGCACCACAGAACATTCAGTTAATAAGTCATCACACATTAACATTATCATCTTAACTCGTTGAGGACTGGTCACCAGTATACTTGGGCAGGGATGTATGTTAAATGAGTATAATAACAAAATCAAACTGTCTTCAACAGGTTAAAATAAGTTAGATAACATGTAGACACCTCCTCCTCCCTCCATTACAATCTGTTGTCTTCTTACCGGGCTAGCAGCACCCTCCTCTGTGCCCTCTGCTCGCCCCTGCATCAGGTTGGACATGCGCCCCCACATGGTGACCTGGTGGCAGTCCTCCTCGCCTGGTCACTGTAGTTCTTGGTCACTCAATCTAGGAATGCAATATAAAGAACATGTATGCCATCTTTATCTTCAGAGTTTAATTGTTAGGATGGGCAAACAAATTTGGAAATATTTGGAAAAAATTGCAGATGCACACTGAACAAGTACCCTACTGCACAATGGCACTTGCAGTTATAAATTATAAGTTGGGAGCCTGTGTGGCTAATATTGGGATAGTGATAGCTGTTATAGATTGCGGTACGATTACTTAGATTAGGATTTGGAGACAAACCAGGCAGAGATGCCTGGAGAGGACTCGTCTGCAGTCTGCACTGGCCGGGCTTGATTCCGGAGCACACCGCTGGGCCCCAGCTAGTGAGGGGAGCATCGTGGATTTGACTTTATACAGGGCGGCCAAAAATAAAAACTACACAACCATTTTCCATTGGAAAAGACACCCCTATCCGTTACCCTATTTTGTTACTCTATTTGGGGAAGTGCCCCGTTCCGTTTTTTTTTTTTTTTTTGGGGGGGGGGGGGGGGGGCCACCCTGTACATTGAAGGTACTTTTTGTACGAGTGTATACATACATGATTCGGGTGATTGATTGGCCGAGTGTGCGATGCGATGTGCTTAAGTTTAGTAACTTAAGAATTAAGGCTTAATTTAAGCCTATATTAACAAGTATAAAGGCTTTAGTCTTAGAATTAGACTTAGTTCAAATTACACTTTTCAGTTTGACCAATCATAATCATGATAATACTTATTATCTATATGTAGCAAACCGTTACATGAGCAACACACATGTATGTTAGATCTAGGCATAAAACTATAAAATGTGTTCATTTTGTTCGGAAATGCAGTTGAGAGTTGCTAATTGCTGGACAGCGTCACAGGATTGGAACGGCTAGCTCCAGCTAGGCCAGAGGAGCGGCGCAGGTACACGGACCGATATGGCTCCTACTGGCTACGTGTGAAGCTAAGAAAAAATACGTTTATTATCATCTACCGCAAATATTTCTGAACAAACAATCATTAATATTGTTGCCACAATAATTACCTTTCACGGTGTTATGTTTATATGGAAACCATCATTCTGAGTCACTGAAAAAAGCGAAGATTAAGATGTAGAGTTCGGAGTATTCGTCGTAGTTAGGAAGCGCAGTCGTCGGACACGTATGATTATTTATTTATGTTTGTGAATGTCGCCACCAACGCCGGTATACAATACAACTAAAGTCAAACCTGGCCGAAATATCACCGAAAAAATTTTTCTCCATGGATAGGAGTATTTTATTTAATTTCGATGTTTTCTTAACATGTGTATATAAATTACATAAGGGAAACAAGAATAGTGGACACATAGACAGGTGACCACTGTAGACAGATGATCACTATTGACAGATGATTATTGATAACACTGTTTATCCCTGCAGATAGTGTTATGGAACCTGTCAATAGTGATCATCTGTCTAGTGGCGATCACCTGTCTATGTCAACTATTCTATAGATTATAGGCAGATTGAATAGGCGTACCCAAGGGGGTGGAGGGGGGGGGGGGTCAACCTCCCCCCCCCCTTTGATGAAAAAAGGGCTGTTTTAAGTGGTCTCGACCATCATAACCAATTGGCTCAGGCCCTGAAAACCAAGTGGTCAAGTGGTCAAAATTGTTGGCAGATCTCGGACTCGGCTTTGAAAATTCTTGACGGACACCCCTGGCCACCCCCCCCCCCCCCCCTCAAAAAAATCTTCACCGACACCCCCCACGAAAAATGTTGATGGGCGACCCCCCCCCCCCTCGAACAATCTTTACCGACACCCCCCTTAAAAAATACTTCACCGACACCCCCCCCCCTCAAAAATTCATCACCGACACCCCCCTCCTCAAAAATACTTCACCGACGACACCCCCCCCCCCCCTCAAAAATGTTGGTCAACGAAATAACCTACCCCCTCCCCCCGCCCCCCTTTGAAAACACCCTGGGTACGCCAGTGTGCAGATTGGCTGCTATACAGGGTGGCTCCAAACAAACGGAACAGGCCACTTCCCAAAATAAAGTAACAAAATGATTATGTCCATCGGATATGAAAAATCGAATACCAAGAACAGTCATTTTGGTCGTGTAGTTTTTGTTTTAGGGCGCTGTGAGTGACACCATGTCAGTTTCCCATTTTTGTCAATTTTTACCAAGTCGGTGTCGGATAAATTGCACTTACTGCCCGTCATAGCATCGAACAATGAGCAATACGCGCGCCATTGTTAGTGTGCATTCAGCTGTGTGCTGCGGAAAATGGGCATAGTTGTTCGTTCCTTTTTCGATCCCTTTATCACCGGAAAATATATAGAGGAGAAATGTCAAGGTAAACTGAACGTCCGTTAACAAAATAGGAAGGTTGGACAAAAGAGGGTCAAAATGTTCGATTAAAACAAGCTAGGTTTGAGCAAAACTCCATCAAGCATTTTTTTAAATAACACAAAGCTATGCGTTATGATAGTTTTAGAGGTCGTTTACTTTGTCCATATCTTGAAGGTATCATTCATGTAACATCATTTGACGGGAAGGCAACATGCAATTTCCCTCTTTATTTATGAGTTTTGACTAAATGCCACTGGGACCCGATGCAGAAAGAGACTGTACAATCGATCGTAAGTTATATCTACTGTATACAGTTGTAATTGTAGGTTAGATCATGTGCTCTAAATGCGCAAATCTGATTGGTTGAAACGCGCAAATGATCTGACTCACAATTAATTGTAACTTACAATCGATTGTATCTCTTTCTGCAACAGGGCCAAGAAGTGGTAGCGCTTGCTCGTTTGCCATGAGGGGGACATGATCTAGTAACATTTCACAGGTGTGACATGGTTTAAACAATTACTGCAGCACAGGTATACGTCTTTCCTTTTAAGCTGGTCTCAAGTTGTGCCATGTACCAATGATAATTCTGCCCCTATGTTTTGCCAATGGATTCAACAAACACTCAATTCAGCATAACATAAGCCGACCAAACAACATCCAATTACTATATTTTTAATACATTATTATTTATGATTATTATTATTATTTATTCGGCCAAAATTCAAAACAGTTACAGAGTATACAAAAGTTACAAAATACAAACAATACACAGTCAATAATGAAAGTGAAGGAAAGGGAGAAAAGGGACAGTGTAAGATAACATACTTTTAATAAAAGTAAAAATCAACAAAGACTATACTTTATTCACTAGCTAATTAATGTCTCAAATGATAACATTCAGCACCAATTGTTTATTCGTAAATACAGTGCAAAAATAAGAAGGAAATAATCTGATAAATGTATACACTTTTATACATATTATTACATTTATTATGTGTACAATAATCGCTCATATTGTGGTATACACTATATGGAACTATATTTTTGTCAGTTATAAAGAATTATATAGTTAATACATTATTTGTATATCAACGTTAAAACACAAAAATATAATTCCCGTACATCACAGATGTTTCATGACGTGCAAAGTATTTCAGACTGAAACAGTCAACTAGGGTTAAGTTATGATTAATCAAGCGGATTATGATCTTCATTTTCCATCAAACTTCAACCACAAAAGAAATAAGAAGATTGATTATTTTCAGTATCATAATACACCGTAAAGGGATAGTATAGTTTTGGTCAAACTGAATTTTAGTAACCAAAACCTGCACCATATTATCTTTACAAACTAATAGTTATAAATCCACAATGCTCCAACGTTAGTAAAACTTACAAACTGCCAAGTAAAATGCATGTTATCTTTAAAAATAAAAATAAAAGCCGTCAAAACAAAAGAGGGAGATTTCTCAAATCATATTGGTTTCAACCATATTTTATTGTTTTAAATGGGAATGTGATGTTTGTTAATATAATTATTAAATAGAGAAGTCATCAGCAACTATTTAAAAAAACCTTCATGGTAAAGTTTTGAAAAGGTGTAAGTATTTTATGGATGTTTTCTTAAATCATCGAATAAATGTGGGCATAGGCGTCGATTTCTTCTCGCCATTGGGGGAGATGATACGTCATTTTGACCATCTTTGGCGAGGGAGCGAAGCGACAACCCTGCAGCGTGCCCGAGTTTTTATGACTGAAGGGGGGGGGGGATAGGGGCCCCAAAAGCTTTTGGATTTAGCTGTTAAGAAATTGGAAGATTATTAAGTGCACATTACAAGCATCATGTTATGTGGAGGGCTTTGTCCAAGTATGGATGAACTTTAGCCTGATATAGATACATAGATTGCAACTTGCATGGGCGTCGATACTTACGTAATACCTATTCATCATGGGGGGATGAATGAATAGATCACCCCCCCCCCCCCTGATGAATGGGTATCAATGACAGATCGACGCCCGTGATTGCAAGCATCCTGATGGAACCCTGAATAGAATCAGTCAAGGGATACCCACATAGGAAGCTTATTGGGGGTCCAGTGGGCGGAGCCCCCGGAAGCTTTGGGATTTGTAATATCCAGAAAATAATAAAGATGTAAATATGAAATACAGTTAACTATTGTATAGTTAGCTCAATTTTAGTGGGCATAGAGAGAAGTCCTGAATGAAACTATTCAACGAGTACAGGGCCGGGACTGGGTCAAATAACCTAAATGGGGGTTCCAGGAGGCGCAGCCCCGGAATTTTTTTTATTTGGGCAGTTTAGCACTATCAAAATGTGGTTTAAAGAAGACTAAAGTATCAACTTTCACATTATGAATGAGAGGGGGCAATGCTCCTTTATTTTAATGTTATTATATATTTTTGAACCCCAAATATTGGGGGGGGGGGGGGGGGGATATTATATCCCCCCCCCCCCCCCCCGCCCGGGATCGACGCCCATTTTTATTAAATTAAATTTGTTTTATCATTAAAATCGTTTGTTCTTCCAAGTATACTATATTATAACATTAAGTTTGTCATTACCTCACGAAGTCATTTCCTGAAGCGCCCTCTAAACCAAAACTGTATAATCCTTTTTATATTTTCCAAGGAAATTAACGAAAATAAAGAAAAAGATATAAAGAACTTTAGAAAACAAATATGGAATGCTAGCGAGAAATGTTAACCAAACCACAGTACTGCTTAGGTATAAATTAAGATATGAATTTCACGTTAATGATAATGATTTTGAAAAAAAAAATATGCATAGTATACAGTACACATACAATGATATATGATGATTTGTGTTTGATTGCTACAAATCAACCTATAAATTCCGTCTCGTCTCAGTTCCTACGACGGTGAATCAAGCCAAACTCCATTTCATAGCATCCCAACGTCGCTTCATTGCCATCAAACGCAGTGACATGCACCCTGTAATCGCCCTGTATATATACACAAAAGAAGAGGGAAGCAGGATTGTATTTACGTGAGAATTCGTATCAGTACATCATGTATTAATGGTAATTCGATAGTGAATTATGAACGCTAGTAAATGCAGTTGACTAATTAAACAATTATGATATCGGGCTCATAAGTTATTTTAACACAAATACATTGCTTTATCGTTGTCATCATTATCTTCCAAAGTATCATTTGCGAAATTATATCTACTTCTATTCACTCCCATATCTTTCTTCCAACATACAATTATTTTCATAATGACTATTATGGTGCTGTAACAGATACTTCACCACCATAACCGCCTTGCTTTTAAGTGATCAACACACAGTTCATACAGTCATAATACTGTCATAGAACACGAGGTTTACATGGCGATGGATTGATTGGTTGTACGTACATTGATGAGATCTCTTAAGATGTCGTGCGGCAGATCGGCCTCTGTGACATGGGCGACGAGTGGGATGTCGCTGCGTGTCACATAGGAGCGGGGTGGGGGCGGGCAGGTGCACTCAAACCCGTTATCCGTCACTTCAGCAGGGCAACCATCGATGGCGATAACACTCCTCTCAAACTCAGCACACATGTCAGTCAGGCTTCAAAGAAACAAGACAATAAAACGTTAATGGCTATTAGTATACATTGATATTAATTTCATAGGCGTACACGGCGGGGAAGGGGGCTGCACCTCCTAGATTTTTGAAAAAAAGCCCCCCAAAGCCAAGCGGGGAAAAAGTATGTCATATTTGAGCAAAGTCATATTATATTCAGGCAAAATTATTCAATTTTCGGGGAAGAGCATGTAATATTTTGCAAAACTCCGACAAAAACATAAAAATGTATACTCGGACAGCTATATTAAGTGGTTGCTTGTCCGGTGAAAAAATTGGGCAACAGACCTCAACCCCTCAGTGGACAAAAAAAGTGCCCGTATACCATATACGCCCATGATAAATTCACAGTTATTAAAGTGTTAACATTTTCTTGCTCTCAATCAAGGTGTATAACCATGATAACACGTGAATTCACTTACCAATTCTAATTCGTAAAAGATTTTTGGCTGTAAGCTCTACAGACAGGTTATTCATGTTGAATATATTTATGCTGATTACACATCTGACGTACATGTCGAGTTGTGAAGGGATAGTTGAGTTTTGGTATAGAAGGCGCTACACAAAATACATTTTTGTGAGATAATGAAAAACTGTGTGGCTAATTTGAAAGAGCTTACAATTTTAATGACAGAATAAACTTCATTTAATCAAAATCGGTTCAGAAATGGCTGAAATATCCATAAACATAACCATTTGTAATAATTGTGGGGCCCCACAATTATTCGATAATTTTGAACCAGCCGTTAGTTTTTTTTTTTTAATGCTTCCTCTTTTCAAAAATTTACAAAAGAGGTTTTTAAATAGTTGCTGATTATCTCTCTATCTAATCACTATTTTAACAAAACCTCACATGCACAATATTTTATTTGAAATGGTTGAAACCAATGAGCTTTTAGAAAGCGCCCTCTTGAGTTTTAACAGCTCTTTTTGAATGATGACAGGCTTTTTACTTAGTAATTTGTAAAGTTGTATACATTTCGAGCATGGTGGAGTTATAACTATTAGTTTGTAATGTAATTGTGCAGGTTTTGGTTACTAAAATTCAGTTTGACCAAAACTGTACTCTCTTTACCAAAACTCAACTATCCCTTTAAGGGGATGATACGGGGATGAGAGAGCCTGTTGTCTCATAACCTGGTGAAAGGTATTCCTATATTTTACATATCGACATCCACCCCAATTGCCGTTTCGTACCAATCGTCCCCAAGGCATGGCGGAGTGATATCCATCCAGAAGCTATAGGCGAAGAAGTTGATCTTGCGATACACTCTGATGTCAGCCTTCAAGGGACCCGTGATGTTGCGCAGGACGTCGATGTCGAAGGCTATGCGCATGGTGCCTGGGATGGCCATCGGGCGGGGTGTCGCCGAGATGTAGTTGAATCGCATCGCAGCTGATGGGCCTATACCAATAAATAAAACATTTTTTATATATGGTTTTGATTCGAGTAAGTGCAAAATGCTAATTAAATGTTGCACATTCTTACACATCATATAAAGACCAACATCTTGGGCATGATAATAATGTGGGCATTTGCGTGTAGAGCGTCTTAAAATATCAGAATTATCAATAAGTAAAGGAACTGATTTTTTTGATTTTTTAAAATTTATTTACATATGTTGCAAAGGTCGAAGAATAGATGGCAGATAATAACAATGATAAGAATTTTGTGTAGTAATAATCTCTCAGCAATTTACTTTACAACCGTATAATCATTATGGTCACGGACACGGGTCTTCCAGTGATCTCACTCTGGCGGCCAATAAGGTTTGCTTTAGTGCATACAATGGTATATACATCAGTTCCAATAACAATATACATAATATGTATGGATAGAGAGTGCTCCTGAAGGTGTGAACCTACGACCTTCGCGTTCAAACACGAAGAGTTGAAACAAAATACTACCACAATTTCGAATGATCAACATAGTAAATAGTATTTTACATACCTCCACAGTCACGTGCGGTAAACGTTCTCATCACGTGACTGTTGGATGAAGACAGGAAGAAAGCTGAGGCTGACGATGCCATGGCCAGCAGAACAACCACAGACACCATATGCAGAGGGGAAGCCATCGTCCTTGCGTCAAACTCTCTAGTCTATAGCTAGGTTGAACAGAAGAGTGAATATTGTCAGAAAGCGACGATGATGAGGATGACGATGATGACGATGGGGATGATGATGATGATGATGATGATGATGATGATGATGATGATGATGATGAGGATGATGAGAATGATGATGAGAATGATGAGGAGGATGATGATGATGATGATGATAGGGATGATGATGATGATGATGGTGACGATGGTGACGATGACGATGAGGATGATGATGATGATGATGATGATGATGATGATGAAGATGAAGATGATGATGGTGATGATGTCGATGATGATGATGATGATGATGATGATGATGATGATGATGTACATGGCCATGTGTTTTGAACTGGGCCAGTAAGCGTTACACTGAGGGGTTTTCAAGAGATCATGACAAATTGTATTAAAGTCAAAATATTGTTATTAATTTACATCCAGGACCCATGAAGGTATACATTTTTGGAAAGGATATGGTACAAGGATTCCATTTGTGCTGTTTTAAAAACAACTGTACAGGGTGTGTCAAAAAATGGGCTAAAATATGACGAAAATGAGACAAAAAAAGTACCATTACAAAATCGCCACTGGAGAAAAATCTTATCCACCTAGTGAAATGTTGTATGCATAATTCAATTAAGCGTGATTGTACCTTTCGTTTGGTATATCATTTGCTATGTTTCATATATGGTAATGTAATTTTGTGCAATCATCTTTTTGTACAATATTTAGGTATGCACAATACAATAGATCATGACAAAATGTACTCCAAGTGAAAGTATCTTTATCCAAACGCGTGTAAACAATATAAGAAATTATATTGGATGAGGAATCTACTAATATGATGTCAATTTGAAACAACACTATAAGGTGTGTCAACAAATATATGTAAAAATATAACGAAAAGCGAGAAAAGGTTAGATGATAAAATGTTTATAAGTACTGTATAATGATTACGTATGTTTGAGTATCCTTAAAATACAACTTCATACTAGTTAATTATTACAGGTACTTTTCCAGTAACGTGATTGTAATTGCATGGTCTTTTTCGTCTTGTAAAAGCAATGCAACATAATTAAAGTGATTGTAAACATTATATTCGTGATTGTAATCACGCGTGTAAAAGCACTCTAGATCTATCTGCACAAAGACCAAAGTAGTCTTTTGTGTGATTATACTTGCACGTGAATACACTGTACTAAAAAATTCATGCTCCCCTCCTCTTTGCAACATTCTTTCTACAGTTTTAAATTATGCTCCAAATTTATGCCCCTCTTCTCATGGTAGGCTCTAGATTAGGCTTTGAATTTTGTTTATCCAAATGTTTAATTGTCCAATGTTTAATTATTCATGACATCTGGTAATTGTACATAATGATCCCATTCATAAGAAACTACCCTAGTCTTGAGGAAGCCACCACCCCCCCCCCCCCCCCCCCCCCCCCAATGCTGAAGTAAACAGCCTATTCTTTACATCTCCTTTTGTGTGGTAGATTAATCGCTCTTAATTTCAAGAATGTGTCCAGCAATAGTTTCTTCAATTGGGCACTTGACCCAATTAATTGCATGACCAGCACACAAAGGTAAAATTAGTCTTGTGTCAAGTTGTGTGTGATTATACTTGCACATTAATACACTGTGCTCAGTACATGGGTCATGCTATTATGCTCAACAATTCATGCTCCCCTCCTCTTTGCATGGTTTCTACACAGTTTTCTATTATGCTCCAAATTTATGCTCCCCTCCTCATGCTCCCCTCCACCTCCACCATGAAAAATCTGCTACTTTGCCCCAAAGAATTTAAATTAACTCAACAATGATGAACTGAAATTTCTGTTTCTGATTTTAAATCAATAGTCACTTATATTGCCTTCACTTTGATACCACATATGACAATGATGCCTTTGTTTTAAAAGTTTGGCACTCTGTTTAACTACCATGCATGTTGCTCAGATGTAACAACACCACCTATTCACTGGCCCAGTTCAAAACACATGGCCACATGTAGATAATTATAACGATGACGATGATGATGTCGATGATAATGACGACGATGATGATGATGATGATGATGATGATAATGATGAGGATGATAATATCAATTATGAGGATATTAATGATGATGATGATGATGATGATGATGATGATGATGATGAAGATGAAGATGATAATGGTGATGATGTCGATGATAATTTATGATGCTGATAATGATAATGATGATGGTGAGGATGATGATGATGGTGATGATGATGATGGTGATGATGATGATGATGATGATGATGATGATGATGATGTACATGTAGATAATAACGATGACGATGATGATGTCGATGATAATGACGAAGATGATGATGATGATGATGATGATGATGATGATAATGATGATAATGATGAGGATGATAATATCAATTATGAGGATATTAATGATGATGATGATGATGATGATGATGATTTCTAAGCGATGAGCCAATACAATACAATAAGGATAACACCATTGTAGGTACAATTGTTTACTAAAATGGTAAAAGGACCATAAGGGTCAAATTATAAGTACACTAAATTATTTTATCACAGGAGAGTATACGGTAATTCACCGGCTGATTCTGAATAA
>JBAMJV010003084.1:0-147500 GCA_037951105.1 Echinarachnius parma
AACATTTCTCTCTCATCTTCCAATTATTGCGGTCACGCTGATTATATCGGCGAAGGAGGGGGTTAGCTGTCTATTATCTTCATATTCAAAAATGAAGATTTGATTTCACTCCTATAAGCAACGAGAAGTTTGACTTGGATTTTAAATCGAAGCAAATGTTCATGCCAATCAACTGCCAGTTATTGAGTCAGTCAATAATACCCTTTTCGTGATTTTATTTTTCTGAGCGACCGATAATAGGAATTTAAACTATTCTAACCGAGATAAATCGCAATGACAACGGAGGCCGCCCACCGCCCAGCTGACATCCCGTCACCCCCTAACTCCCCCGTAAGCGCCGGGTCAGGAAATGCTCTACCGGTCGCAGGGAGCCTGCCGCTCTCCGAGCCATGTCCAGCGGAACTCGGAAGCGAAGGTGCGCCCAGGGTTCGGCGGCCGAGTCATTCGATCGACGCTATCCTGGGCAGTGGTCAGGCGCGCCCAGACCACGTAGAGAGGTTCTTCAAGCCGCTTTTCGCGCCGGGGCTGATGGGCCCCTACAACTCCGCGATGCTGAGCGTACCGTCTAGGCCGCCGCTAGCGATGGACTTCGTCCGGGCAAGCATGGAAAATGCTGACAAGACGGGCCAACCATTTTTACACACTGGTAAGTGTTATCTTTTTAATTCTATACAATATTGCTAAAACATTGGATATTAGCACATCATTGGGTGCACAATAAAATAATATACACTTTGTATAAAGGTATAATATTTTCCTGGGTTAGATAAATGAAAGTTCTGTAGTTGTTGCTATTATTGGGTTGTCATTGAACAAGCTGCCATGTTGCCACGTATAATTTAGAAGCATGTACTAGTTTAACTACTAATTAGAGAATATCATGCAAATACTGAATACACGTAAACGATTATACAAAGTATAATGTACCTAAAACTATGTGGTAAATACAATCCAAGGCAGTCAATGAATATCTGAAATTCAGTAAGCATATTGCCATGAATCATTCAAATTTGTTACCCAAAGAATTTGTTATTGACATCAAACAATTTTGTTTATAATCAAAGGGGAGCAGCGAATGCTCATTATCGACAAACCATTACTAGCGTAAAATATAACATTTAAATACACTGCAAAACAATAATAATCCCCGGATGGGCAACACTATCTCCAGTATTGTATTAACATCATTGTTAATTATGTGTTTTTTAGCAGGCATATCCTGGTCATTTAGGCTTGTTTCTCTCGACCAGGAGGCCGTGGATTCAAGTCCCAGCCCAACTGGTTCTTACCAAAGATTTTAAGATGGTATATAGCCTACTGCTTTCAGTTCAAGAGCTCGGTATTTATGCAATAATGGAACTCGTAAAGGCACGGAACTATCAGTGGACTAGCCCCCCACAGGCCCACTGTATAGCGTTTACTGCCCAGTCTGAAGTCAGACAGTATACGGTATGGCGCCACTCTATGTGCACGAATGCATAGGAATGGCTGAACTATATTTTAAAATCACATAATAGATTCCATGCTGTTCCGGCAGGACATTTTATACCACTTCATATACGAAAAATCTACTTTTCCTATTCCGGTGATGATTTCAAATTATGTGCAAACAGCAAACCATTTAATTAATTATCTTTAAAAAAATCCTTTTAATGAAACAATTCAATTGCGCTGGAAAACGTGTTGACCAATTTCGAGAGGTTTGTAATCAGTCTAATAAACCAAAACTGCTATTGACGCTAAATTATGTATAGATTCACACTAATCGTCATCATATAATTCTTTTTATTACGCTTTTAAGAAATCGATTCCTTTAACGTGAAACATAAATTAACTGAACCAACCAAGATGAGAGTCAGTAAGCATGGTAAGATCAGAATAGATCGAAAGCTTAGGCCTTATACTTATGCTCTCATGTGCTTAAAGGGGTAGTACAGTTTTGGTAAGACTGAACTTTAGTAACCAAACCTGGACAGTAACATTATAAACTAATAGTTATAACTCTACCATGCTCGAAAGGTATACAAAATTACAAACGACTAAGTAAAAAGCCTGTTAGCATTAAAAAAGAGCCATTAAAACACAAGAGGGCGCTCTCTAAAAGAGCATGGGTTTCAACCATTTTTCATACCAAATTATGCATGTGATGTTTTGTTGAAATAATGATTAAATAGAGAGATCATCAACAACTATTTTAAAACCTTTTGACATTTTTTGAAAAAGTGTAAGCATTTTGTTAATAAAAAAAAAAAATCATTGAATATATCTGGGCCCCAGATTTATTACGATCGGATATATTTATTGATATTTCAGCCGTTTCTGAACCGATTTTGATCAAATAAAGTTTATTCTGCCATTAAAATTGTATGCTCTTTCAAATTTTACACTCGGTTTTTCTCACAAAAAAATTATTTCGTGCAGCGCCCTCTATACCAAAACTGAACTACCCCTTTAATATGCACTTTTCCCTTCTTCCTCACTACTAGTTTGTTGCCAATAGATTGCTAAGCAACATCAAATTATCCCTTTATACCATGCAGTCGACATGACCAAAAGGCGGGTTGGCAAACTTTAACCTGTTCCCTTCGAGATTCTGATATCCTCATAGACTATGTACATAATTATACCACCAGGTTGCCGTATATAGGTAAGGGGTTGATTTATAATCGGTGTATACCTATAATACCAGTTGGTTCACACGCTGCTGATGATTTTAGCCTTGTTTAGTATATAATTTCCCCGCTTTTTTTTGTCTCTCTCCCGTGAAATTCGTTCCGGTTGCTTTGCAATTGTGTAATTAATTGATGCGCAAGAAACTCTTTTTAATCAAATTAGCCGACGCGCCATTATCAGTCTACTAATATGATAACGTAATTATGATAATACAATGTATAACTCTCCTCTTGTCGTATATGTATATAGTTTTGAAAACAAAATGTATATAATACTAATTACTTTAGCTCAGTGCATACCGAGGACGCACTGTATGTCCGCTGAACCTTCACCGTTAAAACAATAACATAAAGAACACACTACCAATATGAAATCGTGATAGCATTATATCAATAGAAGCTGACGACATAACCGCGCCCAAGAATACTCGCAAAAAAAGGTGAAATTTGACTTCCAGTAATTTCACTTCACCACGCGTTTTTTAAAGTAGTTTTTGTTTTGTTTTGGAGTATATAGGTGCAATGACGCTTAACTGTATATTCAGTGATATATATATATGAGAATATAGTATAAGTACGTTTATTGCTTGAATAAAATCAAATGCATTTTTAAAAAGGTGTTTTCATTGACAATGGACAGATGAATAAACGCACGAAGCGTACATTTATTCGTTTGTTTATTGACAGAGTATGAAAAAAAATGCGATGCATAATTACCGAGTAAAACAAGAGAATAACTACAAAAGATATTCACTACGTACAAGATCGCAACGAAATTCTAAATAAACGAACGAAAGTAAGAAATAACGGTTGGACCAGAGAAACAGGTATACGACTACTTGAATACAGAGCAAAACTGAGAAGAGAAAAAATCCCTATACTGTATAAACGCAATAAGAATAACAATTATGTAAGATCCCGATGTAAGATATTAATAGCACAGAACACAACAAAGATTTTCATATCACAGTGATACATTGTTTAAGTAAGCAATTAATTACATTTACATCCACATGACATTTGAATACTTTATGAAATAGGTTTATTATCGAAATGTTGAAAGAAACGAAGCATAATGACGATGGGAGCAGTTTCATTAATTTCTAAGCATTTCTAAGACGTAACGGAGGTTTACATAATCAATTTTTCTTAATTCGTCACATGATCATATGTCAAAGGAAATTAATTACAAAATACAATTACAATTACATTGATTACGAAAGAATATCTATCTAAGCTTTGTCGTGTTTTTGGACACGTGAATTCACGGGCCGCCTCATCTTTCCTTTAAATACACCAAAACCACCATTCATGTTTTTTTATAAACATGATAAATAGCCCTGGTTGCAAATTTAAAACTAAACCACTTGATGCAGTGCAGTTGACATTCATGCGCATGCGCAATAGTTTAATATATAATTATGTTGCCAATTTAGTGTGGGCGATTATGGTTACACTTGACATGCTTGACAATATTCGAGTTCTATGAAGAAATAATGATTTGATCATAAACACATGTTGCTCGGCGTGTTTCAAACATTACCGGAATCTAATAAACACTTCAACATCAGGGACGAACATAAATTATTGTGACTAGTTCGAATCACACGTTGACTCCCACATTGAGTTATAATTGCTTTATCTATACGATATAAGCATCTACTCCAATCAAGAACTAAATCGAATTCTTTGTGTTAAGATGAACCAATTTGAATTGATGTATTCCCATACACGATGGACTTAGCAATAAACCTAGCATAAAGCTGTTTTGACCACGCGTTATGTAACATGTTACGTGACAATAGTTTTATTATAAGAATGACAACGCTGCTCTGATTTGTTTCCCTCAGAATTTGAACGATCACATAATTATGAATAACTGATTAATTTATGTTGTTTTGTTGTTGGCATTGTGAGTTTATTTCCGCTCGATTGTCTACTAAATAGCTTTATGTTTCCTATAGGATTAAACTCACAAAAGCCGTCTGCATACACATTTGTGTTAAGTGCCCACAAAGACTGAGTTTATAATCGAACCGAATGTAGTCTTCATGCAAGAAAGCAACATTAATTACGACTAACTATTCATCGACAATTATTTCGTTCCGCATCCAATTATACAATTTAATACAAGTAAACGAAATCTGGTGGGCATATAATTATCATGAAAAGTAAACAAAAATAGTATTATGAGGTAGTAAGAAAGCAACCACTGAGTTATGAAATGAGAACTGGGTAATACATAGTGACATAATTTATATAAATATATAATTCAATTTCAATTTCAATTTCAATTTATTCTTGCTTCCAACAAAACATTACAAATGAATAATGATAATTTGCACAAAATAGGGATATACATATTGGAAACAAGAGTGATCCACTAAAAAGCAATGCTTGTACAATTGTGGACCCCTCAAATAATAGTTAGGTATATTGTACATTTAAATTAACACATTCTAGACTACAACAACATAAACAAATATAGAGAGGAAAAAGGGGGGGGGGGGGAAGGGGATGCCAACAGAGACCAACATGGGACAATAGAGAACTTTACATGACACAAATACCTAGGAGAAGACGTACACAATACAAACAATTAGACACTGCCAAAAGGAAGTGAGAGATCGAAGGTTCAATAATCGCGTGAATAATAGCTATTATGAAAATAATATTGTACGACTTATTTACCAGTTGACATTGCGATATTTCTGAAATGATATAAACGTCATATTCAATGCAATTCGTCCTCCGACCATTTTATAAAGTACCTTAAAACACATCGGTATCAAATTGTATATACTATATAATCAAGTTTCACCGTGACACTCTTATCAGCCGTTGAAAGGGAATTAGGATTTTTAATTTTTTTTATTTTATCAACCCTTTTTTGCATAAATGTTGTTAACATTGTTACTAGATGAAACTTCGTAGTGCATCCAATGGCAGTGCTATGGTACGCATTACGGTATAATGCGCGTTTGTCGTTGTTGTTGGTTTTCTTTGTTTTAATTCATTGTAAAGCACTTATAGAGATGATTATCAATCATTATTAGGCGCTATATAAATCGAGTATATTATTATATATTTTGTATTATTATCATTAATTATAATAACTAGCAAATTACCCGTCACCAGATCTTTGAGTAAGATAATGTTGTATGTTGTATTTTTGTATTTCGTTATTTTTTGTATCTGTCCTGTAAAAAACATTTGGTCAATTAATGGAATCTCTGTTTGAATGGTTATGATATGATTTAATAAGTGTATAATTAAAAATACAATCTCATATTCACAGGCATATGCGTACACGGGGGGGGGGGGGGGGGGGGGGTTCAAATTCCACTTTGATGAAAAAGGGCTGTTTTGGGGTTCCTACCCCCCCCCTCAAAAACATATTCACGGACACCATGAACCCCCCTCACAAATTCTTCACCGACACCCCCGCCCCCTTTTGAAAGAATCTTCACCAGTACCCCCTCTCGAGAAAATCTTCATCGATTCCCCCCTCGCGTCGAAAAATATTCACCGACAACCCCCCTCGCGTTGAAAAATATTCTCCTACACCCCCACCACCCCCCTTCGAAAGAATCTTCACTGTTACCCCCTCTCGAAAAAATCTTTACTGACACCCCCCTAGAAAATTCTTCACCAACAACCCCCCCCCCCCCCCCGGTGGTGATTCAATCTCTTATTCACAGGCATATGGGTACCCGGGTTGGGGGGGGGGGGGGAGGGTGTGGTTCAAATCCCCCTCAAAAAATATTCACGGACACCCACCCCCCTTACAAATTCTTCACCGACATCCCCCTCGAAAATTCTTCACCGCCCCCCCCCCCCTACGAAATATTTGACCGACACCATCCTCGAAAATTCTTCACCGACACCCCCCTCGAAATACTTGACCGACACCCCCTCGAATTACTTGACCGACACCCCCCTCGAAATACTTGGCCGACACCCAGCCCCTGGAAAATTTTGGTTGACGCAATAACCCCCCCCCCCCCCCCTACCCCCCCCCCCTTGTAAAAACCCTAGGTATGCTGCCAGCGATCACATGTCAAACAATAAACAGTATTAATTAAATCGTTGTCAAGTAGATCAATAACCCTAATTCCTTGCTCTTCTTGTTTACACATTATTTACAAAAAGCACACATTTTTTATACTTGAGTACAACAAAGTTTGCACTTCGAGTAAACATTTACAATTAGCCTTTGTTCAGAAAATTAAACCAGTGACAGAGAGAAACCTATTTTGTAGCCGTATACCCTGTTTTGCCAATTTTGCGAATATCGTGTTGAAAATGTGAACAAAAATCACTGATCAAATTCAGTCATGCATATACGGACATGTACAATCACACGAATGTGTGTACAATGTAGTAGATTGTGCGTTGACAATGCACAGATGCCGGACCTACAATATTCCGCTACTCTGTATATAGTCTATGCAAATTCCCCGCCCGACGGTCGCTTTCGCTTTTGGAATGTACAGTTACCGTAGATTGTCTGAGCATGTAAGACATCAATGCGATGTATAATTCCGCCACAGAATCTGGCTGTACCCAGCATGTCTGTACGCAGTACTATATACCAATGCAAAACAGATCCCGTCCCTCCCGTTTAGTGGACCAGCGAAATTTTCTGATATATCGCGAAATTTAGTTAAAAAGGATCTCGCAACCAATGGCGTACAAACGTCAGATCCATCGTCCAGCTAAAAATATACGCGAAAACTACCGTGACGGACAGCAACACACGGACACCAACCCCGTCCTCTTATTATAATATAGATTATTCATGACGCATTTAACAGGGGTTGATGGTCCCATATTATGAACGTGGCAGTTGTAACTATCTTTCTTAGTTTATTCGAAATCCAAATCAATCTGTGTTTTTCTCAACAAAATCATGTTAAGTCGTACAAAAGTAGCTAATACAGTGTGTCATAGTTTCGAAATCCTAATTAAAGTTAATAATGAAGCATTTACGTATTTTCTTTACCGCACATGCGTTTTCGATGTTGGAGGAAAATACACAACATTTCATCAAACCCGTCATTGCTTTTACTATTTGCATGACGTTCACATGACGTCACACACTGTAGGGTTTCTACTAGGCATTGCTAGGTCAATGATGGAAATGGCAATAACACAATAATGAGAATGCAGCGTAATTGGTAAATTGAATTTAACACAAACACAATCATGTTTCCGGGAGCGTTGATCATTTAGCGATCATCTAGGGTTTCCGAAGATGACGAAAGCCGGAATTGCTTTACTACGTATAATATTATCTCTATTGGAAATGAAATTAATGAAATGAAAACAAACAACAACAACATGATAAGCCTCTTATGACGGAACGAACTTGTATACAGCTTTAAAACGAAATAATTCTGACATGAATAAGCAACCAACCAATCCCTATAATTTAAAGCCATAAAGGTTGGAAAAGAAGATTTACAACAAGTTCAGCAATAGTTTAATTTTTTTTTTTTTTTTTTAATGGCGCAACCATGCACGTGAACAAAAATATCACGTATACACGACATCTGCATAACTATTATTATCTCTGCAAAGACAAGAACAAAATAAAGTATACGAGTAGGACGCACTTTTCTGTGATATTACCGGGGCCCCGCTGCAGAAAGAATTGCAATCGATTTAAAAGTTGCAATTAGTTTGTTGTACTTATATGAATGATTTGTATTGTAAATTTACGTTGTAAATTTGTTTGAGAGAAAATAAAATACTATTACAAAACAAAAAAAATTAATATTATAAGTCCGATCATATGTGACTAAATGCGCAAATCTGATTGGCTCATATAGAGGCATGTTTTCTGACTTGCAATTTTTACTATCAATTGCAACTTACAATCGAGTGCATCTCTTTCTGCAACGGGGCCCATACCATGGATTTTGTTTAAGAAGCTAAAATCCACAACAAATCATAATACTTAATGTATGTTTGTATATACAGAGGGAAGATAAACGTGCAAGCGAGATTTCAGCTAGAACAGCGATGCTTACTATAATGCCTACTAATACACTAATTAACAGCTAAACAAAATGCTTGTACATAACTATGCAAAATGTCGGACCATGATCACACTCCATAAAATATTATTATCATTATAAAATGATGGCGTAATTCCGCAAATTATCAATACATCGGCAGGCCTGTAAAAGAAAAAAAGGTAATTAATAATAGAGGCAATAATTTGTATAACCTTGGTTGGCGTAATATCACAATCAAAACGGAATTATGAATAATTCTCACGCGGGCAGTTATCGTTATATTAACACATAATAGTACAATCATACTGGTCATTATGGACGAGACTTTTCCCACGTGCTGGTGTATGTAGTGGCCATTTAATCCACGCAGTGCGAGTCATGAAGATACTCACATCGATAATACGGACTTAATACACACGTGGTACGGAGGGGGTTAGCGAATGCGGCGTGATAATACATGTAATAGTCGGCACGCGTGAGCAACGGACGACGAGACGCAATACATGCAATTAGGGCCTGGATGCTGCGGCCGTATTCAAACACTCACGCAACGGTTAATTTAACTCTTATTATCCCGCGTGGTACTGTACTTTATGCCGTTAGTGCAATTTTGCTCCTTATATTATAGGCACTGTGCGAAAAGAAATGAAGGCTTACCATTACAATGTGGGTTAATTAATATTAGGCAAAACTAACAGAACAAACATAATTGGAAAGTTAATTACTGAAGCCACGGTCAAAACCCGATTGTTTTATTGAAAATACCTCCTTCAAGATCCACACTCTACTAGCCTAAAATACCGAAATAAATTATCAATCGTTCACAATTTGTAGAGTCTAAACTCTAAAGACTTGTTATATTACTTCAGGCTCACTATTGCTTTATTTTTGCTCTTCTATTGTGTTGACATATGTTTCCCACAACCGCGTGATGCATGGACAATGTCATCAATTTGTCTATTCCTTTTGTGATGCGTTGCTCAAGCGGATGGTTCTACCGTATTACACGGGTGAGCGGTCGTGCCTTTGAATCTGGTGACTGATGGGGCACAACACAAACAAAACCGGGACTCCGAACCGTCACGTGACCATCATAATTACGAATACTGACGCATTGGCGATACCATCTTTTCACAGTACTCTGATAAAGTTCATCGCGATAACGATATTTCATTCATAATGATGCGAATGCCCACTTTTATTGCCTAATAATACCAACAACACCGTTGCCACAGCAACCGAAAGTACTACCACTCCCTCATCTGCCAACTGATTTGCCTTACTATTACTATATCGGCGTCACCATCACCACAGCATGATGCTATGACTAGGCTTGCTGCAACATCATGAACATAACCACCATGTACACCACCAGAGTTTCCACCACCAAGATCACCATCGCCACCAGCGCAACATCACCATCGCCAACACCACAACCATCACTACTACCATCACCACTCCTTCTACCACTATCATCAAAATTACCATTACCACCACCACCACCACGTCCACCACCATCACCACCACCCACTGGCGTAAATCTGTGCGGAAAGCACAATGCATTGGGGGGTCGAGCAATTGTTCACAAACCGTTTGTGAACAATTGCTCGACCCCCCAATGCATTGTGCTTTCCGGACAGATTTACGCCAGTGCCACCACCACAACCACCACGTCCACCACCACCACCACCTCCACTTCTACCACCACAAATACCACTGAATTCCTTGCTCTACACTCAATTACAAATATGTTAGTTAAAATTGACTGCAGTCGGTAGTTGTGTTACATTAATCTAAGGTTATACATTATATTTGTAACATCAAATTAGTCTATAATATATAGCATTGCTATTATCCATCCCCACAATATTCCAGTGTACTTCTTATTAATGACATTGATTTCATTAATTAGTTTCGAAATACCATTTTTTGTGCATTAATATATGTATTGGATTAACACTATATACATTCACTTTGTTTCGATGTCAGCAAATTTGTAATTTCGTTAATTGCTACAAACTCACGGGATAATGAGCATTTATAATTAAATTTCGTCACGGGCAGACACGGAGGACGAGTGTTTCGATAATCATCTTCTATGAAATCAGCACACGTTTACATTTCCAAATAAAATTGATAATAATATAATGATGATAAAAATAATGTTGGCTACTTATATAGCGCACGTTCCGTCTTTCGACGCTCGAGGCGCATCATTGCTATTAATATGCACATAATTATAACCATGATAACGACTATAACGTCATCAGACTCATCCCTGAACTGAAATTGCATTTTAATGTAACGAAACCGAAAAGGTTAGATAAAATAAAAAATACCTCGTCAGACGGATAAGATCACGAAGAAGGAGTAGGTTATAATGACGTAATTTCATTTATTGGTACAAAAGTGCGTACCTCATGTAGGTTACTTGACAACAGTCTATATAATACGGTAGTGGAGTACAACCGTAAAATGTTAAAGCGAATTTCACTTCTAAAACGTTATAATTCTAAATTAGGGTAAAGTTAATCGTCCGTTGCGTACTGAGAATTGAGTTTGGTTTGATTTGATTAAAATTAAATCATTCTCGCTACTATATAACAGCCCAATATATACATCTTTTAAATAGTTTGTTTGAAGACTACAAGTTTTGTCGAAATTTCCGATGTATATTACAAGAAAGAAAAGTGCTTTTAAATTTTAACATTTAATTTTCAAAACTGCGTCATCAAATATGACTTATCATGAATCGATTAAAATTGTTATGATTCAATTACAATTGGTATGAATCAATTACGATTGATTACAACTAAATTATTATACAATTCATAAGAAATCGATTATTATAAATGACATGTGCCGTATAAAGGTTTATACCTGAGCGAAATGTTATCACGTAGACGTAGTGGACTAACTGCCCCAAATCAGAGCTGAAAACTTGACGCGGTGGTGAAGTAACCATTTCAATTAGCCGTTAATGATGCATTCATTCATTTGCCCGCGTACTTTACTCTCTCATAATCATGATAATAGTTAGCTTCCATAATTATGTCTTTATTCAAATATCATGAATAGAATCTTAAAAAAACAAAAACACTCATTTTCCCATCATGCTCAAAGGATTTTCATTCTTTCTCCGTCAATTTTCTCTCATGATTTTATTTCATGGTTCATTTAGATCTTTCCCTTATCGGAACAAGAAAAGTGGAGAAATCATCTAATTATTGTATTTGCCGAATCTAATTATTCTATGATCATTAAGCATTAACATATAGTGAGAGTGAAATACAGTTTACCCAGCATGCCCGGGTATCTCTTGAATAACTAAAAACGAAAAAATAATAAACATAAAGGGGCATCATTTAATATCTTTGAAATTATGGAATCGCCAAGGGGACAGCACTTCGATTTGGACCAGTTAGTTTGATGTTAATGACGTGTCTCTAAACGACGATTTCCCGATGAATGGGGTAAATTGAGCGCATCATTTTAGCCTCCACCACCGAAACGAGGCCTAGCTGGCCGGTACTGGTAGAAGCCTGTCGCGGCCGCGTACGAGCGCCTCATCAATGGAGTGCATCGAATTAATTGCCCCTGTAAGTGTTGGTCCGCGGGAGCGAGTGAGGGGTGAGACGCGGGGCAAAGTGGGGCAAAGTTGACGCCACCGTTCTGGCTGGTTTCGATCGTGGTGGGGCGACCGATAGCAGTATATTTATGTATATGATGGCAGGGTGTGAACATCAAGTTTTGAGATTGCTCTTGCTCTTTTTGTACCTCCCTTTCACCACGTTCGCGACCCCCGATCTCTAGCCGCCGATAGCGGTACTGTATCTACCGAACTGCCAAAAAAAGAAAAGAGCCCGGTGCTCACGTTTAATTGTCTCAGAGGTGATTTGGCGGAATGATCCCCACGTTTAATTGTCTCGGAGGTGATTTAGCAAAAATCATCGAATTACGGAGAGGCGCATTTGCGACAGTGGCTCTAGATATTAATCACTCTCGCGGGCCGCGGGGTATAATTCTATTAGGAGCTGGTGTTTGTGGAAAATATAACGGATAGTAAAAGTCACTGTCATCGTGCCATATTGTCATGATTGCTTGATGGCGGTTGAAGTGTATTCGGCACGCGTTTGTCATTTCTCATAGCCTATGCCGATGAGATTTGGTCAGTTGGGATCTTCGGGGGATCTTCTTGATCGCATTTCGGACTCCCGGCGTGACCGGGTCACGTTTTATGGCCGGTTACTGTTATTGTTCACGATAGCACGGAGAAAGTATTTGTTTTTATATAACTTATCGATGAAGAAGGGTTTAGGAAACTAGGAAAGGTATAACCTAATGCCAGTTAACCACTGCACGATTATCGACATGGATCGACTAGTTTCATATCTACTATCGAAAGTAGTAATATAATCTATTCGGTGGGATTATCATAGCCAGGGTCAATATGGGGTGCAGAGAAGAATCTATATAATAAAAGGGGGGCAAATTCGGCATAATCATAACCAAGGGTCAATACACGCGGGAGGGGAGGGGGGGGGGGGGGGGGGTAAAGATTGCTTCCAATTATAGGGGTGCAGAGTCGACATCCATGACCCCAAAAGAAATCATGTTTATTCATTTGTTGGCCCCAAAACAGGGGAAGCCGTGAGGGGATGAAGGTGGGGGGGGGGGGGGGGGGGGGGGGGGGGGGTCGTGCTCTTTCCTTTATGTGCGCCCCTGACATGGTTCGGGTAACGCCCATGCATGGCGTTGATGCGTACGGAATGATACTAATTCAGTCTGATATATAATACAAGACCTGTCACTTGTCACTGTAGTACAGAATGTTAATGAAATAAGTACAAATAACAATGAATAAGAAGTTTACCAGCAAATCTTTATTAATACACACTTTGTGTCAAACTATAGTAAGAAACAGACAAACATAATTATATACAAACAAACAAGCAAGTAAAGAGAATTGCACAGACAACAATAATATTTTGTTTAAGCAATATTTAGTTTCTAGATTCGATTTCGAATATCAAAATATTATCGTAATAGTTTAATAACCATTATATTCAAAAGTAGTAAAAAAAAAAAAGCAAAAAAAAAAGAAGCTGGAGTTTTGTGGGATGTTCCCAGTTATATGCCAACATCTTTGAAAAATAATTCAAAATATTTTTGAAAAATATTAACGACTTAGTTCTTTTGTTTTTATTTTGCTTCAGGGCCTATTCGTTTCCATAATCCAAAACAAGAAGAGGATCAAGAGGGACGGCATTAGCGATAACGAGCTCGAGAGCGACGATGATGAAGGAAGGAAGAAGTTATGATGGCGGGTATGATTCATCGCAACATGAAGCTCATCCACGGCGCGGAGGCGAAGAATCTTGAATATAGGCCTAAGCCGTTGAGATTCGTGGAACACGAGCCCACCATGCACCCAGAGTTATATTCGCCGGTCGCGGCGGGGGAGATGCCGCCTCATTGTCGTGAGAAATCTTCCGCGGGTTGTAGCAGCAGCAGCAGTGGCAGTGGTAGCGATTCAATGACCAACCACGTGGACTCGAGCCGTGAGTCGGTGAGCCCGCCCCGACAAGGGAAAATCGCCGGCGAAAAACGGTCCCACTCACCCTCGCAATCGTCGATGGCCATTTCGACGTCGAATTTCGGCGAAGAGGCACTCGATGACGGCGATATCGACGAGGAAGGCGAGCCCAAGAAGAAGCATCGACGGAACAGGACAACCTTCACCACCTACCAGCTTCACGAACTGGAGAGAGCGTTCGAGAAGTCGCATTACCCGGATGTGTACAGCAGGGAGGAGCTTGCACTCAAGGTCAACCTGCCAGAGGTCAGAGTTCAGGTACGTGACGTCATCTAACGCGTAATTTAATCTTAACAAGGATAATTTGTCACCATTTATTATTTGTATCCGATTGTAAAAAATATATCTTAAAGGGATAGTTGAGTTTTGGTAAAGAGAGTACAGTTTTGGTCAAACTGAATTTTAGTAACCCAAACCTGCACAATTACATTACAAACTAATATTTATAACTCCACCATGCTCGAAAGGAATGAAACAAATGACTAAGTAAAAAGCCTGTTATCATTCAAAAAGAGCAGTTAAACCATAAGAGGGCGCTCTATAAAAACTCATTGGTTTCAACCATTTAAAATAAAATATCGTGCATGTGATGTTTTGTTGAAATAGTGATTAGATAGAGAGATAATCAACAACTATTTAAAAACGTCTTTTGTAATTTTTTGAAAGGAGGAAGCAAAAATTTAATGGCTGATTCAAAATTCGCAAATGGTTATGTTTATGGATATTTCAGTCATTTCCGAACTGATTTTGATCAATTAAAGTTTATTCTGTCATTAAAATTGTATGCTCTTTCAAATTTGACACTCAGTTTTTCATTATCTCACACAAAAATTATTTTGTCTAGCGTCCTCTATACCAGAACTCAACTATCCCTTTAACTGTTTTGCATAAACCACCTAACAGCATGAATGTTTAAAATAATAAATATGAAGAATTATATAAAAATAACACGCAAGAAAGATAAGAACATTAATAAAACGATTTTTTTTTTAAGGGTCGGAAGCTCTAGTAACAGATGGAAGAGAACTAGTGATTCAATTTTAATTGCCACGCCTTAATGATTATACATTAATTAAGAAATTACTAATCTCACGTTGCGCTCTCCCGCAGTAAGGGATTTTCCCCGACACTGCGAGCTATGCCAGAGAGAAGTACATAATGACACTTGATATACATTATGTACAAGGTGATATAGTTCATCTTCTTAAACATTTTAAACATAATACAATATTACTAGAATGTAACTACGATGATGATGATAATGATTATGATGATGACGATGATGAAGATGATGACGACGACGATGATGATGATGATGATGATAATGATGATGATGATAATGATGGTGATAATAATAACATAATACTATTAACTACAATACTAACTATGATCATTCATGATAATAAAGATATGCGCGATTGTAGTAACCATGGTATTAACTACCATGAACAATAATAAGTATGACCGAGTAGCTGACGTCGTGACAGGAACGAAATGCCAGAAGTCCTAATTTTAAACTCACCGTCAAAACAATATGTTTATCCTCGAGATCCAATCATATTCTGCCACAACAACACCTTCACTGTCTAAATAAATCATATCAAAAACACAGTACTTTTGTAATTAACCTTTACGACGTAAGCATGCAGGTAAGTCTGCGAGAAAATAATATAGCCCTACGGCGGCAAAAAAAAAAATCATGAATGGATCAAAACACATATGAGACCTAATTCTATATGTCCAATACTAATGAAACATTAATTAAATGATACAAATATGTGTGAAGTAATTATAATTAGGCCGCTGACGCTGACATAACTTAAAAACAGATCATGTTTTAATACGAAACCTATACAAGACAATTTTTAAGCCACAAACAATTCTCGAATTTACAAGTAATAGATGTATATTATTTGTAATAGTACACGCCACGCCAGGTGCGTTCGGTTATATAACGGGAAATACATTATTTATTTATGATTTACATTATGAAAATACCTGGGATGTATTTAATCTTTAAACAATACATGAAATCTTCTGCAATCAATTCATTGAGATTTTAACATTTTAAAAATGCCTGCGATAAGAACAATACATGGAATATTCTGCAATCTCCTTAAAAGCAATGAAATAATACCAAATATTAATTAATATAATATAAACTCAAGTGTAGCTAAAAGAGAGAGGGGGAGACAAAGAGAGAGAGATAGACAGAGAAAGATAGAGGGAGGAGGGGGGGGGGGGGGTGATAAACCTGTAGATAGCAGATATTATATATTAAAAGCACATTGAGATGAAATTCTAATTAATCTTTGTACTTAGTTCGAATCCAGTCGTTATTTCATAATGACTTCTGGAAGTTTAATAAGCTCATTATTCAATTCGCATCGGAATACAACAGAATACGCTGGCAAATTAGCAGATTTACCGCAAACATTGTTAATTCTGTTGCTTTTGTTGCTCACAATTGACGCTATTTTCTCCATAATTACCACGGACAAATAATTATCCCATCTTGTCAGTACAATCCCCCCAACGCCAGCACATGTGGCTTATTAAGGCGGCAGCATACTCTCTAATCATAACAATAATGCGTTGTTGTATTTGTAAGTAAAATGTGTGATAATATTAATATATCTGATTTACAAAGATATATAATGCAGATGTAACATCTGTATAATCATTGTCCATTTTTTATAATTGACATTGTTTTAGTAATAATTATTTGTTTTGGGTATGTCGTATGTTGAACAAACTGTCCATGTTAAACATTTATTTGTTTGTATATAGGCAAGAGATGAACATTTTTAAATCAAGTAATATAAAAAAAAAAACAATCGAAATCAAGACAAGGTGAGAAATTAAGGCTTATGTCGTAAAAACTGTTAAATGAATGAAGCAAAAAATGGTAAGCAACATGGGCAAACAGGGGCTGAGGTATTTTACCCGAATAATTATCCTTCCCGCCTTCCCACCTGACAAGCAAAACAAAACAAAAACAAAAACAAACGCAAAAAGGTCATCGCCTCTTTGATGCCCGAAAATGAAATGTTTTTGATAATTTAGTCCGAAAATAACACGATTTCGCCCGAGACGGTTATGCCCGAAAATCACCTTTGTCCTATAAACACGACATGTACTTTGCCCGTATATGACATGGTTTGGCCGACTTTGAGGTCCTTTTTGCCCGAATACCACTGTTTTCAAAACTCAAGGGGGCTGCAGCTGCCCCTCCCACCAGACCCCCGCCTCCTACCTTACGCCTATGGAAACAAAGATAGATAAGGGAAGAAAGTACAACAAGATGATGTGAGTTTTGATCTCGGCCATCTGCGTTTTATACATAAGTCATCAAATAGGAATATAAAACAAGGTTTATACATGTACACGTAACATAACATAATAATCGGGTGAGGCCGCCTTCCTAGCAGTCGAAGAAGCCGTATAGGATCTCATCAGACGTCCCCCCATCCCCGGAGATACGGCTTAGACAGCATCTGGCACACCGATGGCACATCCACCAAAATTAATAAGCAACAAGGTCATAAAACAGAAAGAATGATGTTCGGACAAGTTTTTGTGTGTCTTTTTCATATTGCGTAATTAATAACCATTGCTGCCTACGTCAGCTAATGACATGCATTTTAGTACAAAAACACACACAACAACATATTACTTATAATTGGTTCAAAGGGGGGGGGGGGGGGGAAGAACAATATCGCCATTTCGCTATTTTCCTCCTTGTTAGTGCGTTGTTTTTTGTTCTCTCTAAAGAGTGTTTAATTTCGCATCTTTAAATCTCAGTAGGATTATCCGACGCATCCTCCGTCTGTGAGGTTATTAATCGTATTATTTAAAAACGGGATTATTCTGACGTCTACATTTATATAAAACTATAAAGGATGGATGCAAGGGCCTCCAGCCGACCGTGTAGCCACCCATTAACCACTTCTTCGCCCCTTCTAACGTTTGAAGGATCTTTGTTTCGGAGTCCAGGCATGTGAAAGCGCCTGTGACGGGGTAATAAGTCATCGGTGTAGACATTGGTATGTGTCGCTGTACAATCAATAATGGCTCATAATTTCGCGAGAATTCATCAACCAAAATAATGTATCTATAGACAGAAAGGAAGAGAGTGATAGAGAGGGAGAGTGAAATAATTAACAAGGTGTTTAGATGGAGACAGAGGGAAAGAGAAGGAGGGGGAGAGGAGAATATTAGAGGGATCGAGAGATGGGGGAGAGGAACTTGGAAGGGGGCACGTTTCACACCTCCCGTCGCCTTCACCTTGGCAGATAGATACATGTCGGTGATGTGAATAATTGATTTGCGTAGTTCAGTTGATTAATTACAATCATTACTGGTGAAGGGCGGCAAAAAAACGATAATAAATAATCGTTTCTTCATGCCAGCCCTTTGCATCATGTGTTCACAAAATGTTTTACAAGTATATATGACGTTAAGCTGAGTAAGTCTCAGTTTCCATAGAACCTTGTTACATTACATTCACTGTTCTGATATAGAAACAAAAATTAATTATAGAACACGTTTTCTTTTTTCCGTGAATGCGATTCGAAGTTTAAGTATTGAAATAACCATGCTTGTTTTATTTCGTCACAATGCAATTAGTAATAATAATCTTTTGAGAATAAAAAAAGCATCAACAAATCTTCAATAGGTAGATCATTAATTCGAGCAAGTATAATGTGATAATGTGTATTATAATAAAGATTTTCTTAGTTAGGCTTCCTCCAAGGACGATCGAAATTTTGGTTAGGATTCGCTCAAGGATAATTCTTGAATATAATTATCTTAAACTTATAGTGGATGGAATCAGTAGACTGTTAAAAATCTTGGTTAGAGACAGACGAACCGACAAGAAATTAAGTCAGGGGGTGTCTGAGACCCAAGGGTGAAACTCAACAAGGACGACGGCCTTCATATTTGTGGTTTGGTACACTCTAAATTACAGGGATTTAAAATCTAAATCGTAGCTTGGATTAAAACAAATATAAATACACTTAGATTATTTGTAAATCTATGGAGACTTAAAAAGTCGCGCGAAAGCAATTGTTAATCGAAGGCCAAGGTGTGATTTTCAATCCATCAAAGGATTGGAAAATAACGCCAGGTTATCGGAGATTTGACGAATGAGAACAGAGATATTTCACACGTGACCTACTGCGGTATTCTGAAGCTCAGTTTTACACTCATGAATATTCATAACTAGGATTACGGTTTTGGTTAGAGTTAAGGATATGATTACAATGAGACCACTCTTTCCATCATCGATTTACGTAGCGTAGTGGTCACGCTGTGGACCTCCACGCTCGGTGTCACGGGTTCGAATCTTCTCTTAGTCTTCTATTTTTTCTTTTGCCATGATAATTGGTGAGTAGCGCTTTATTTAGTAAATGTATCATGCACAGTAAACTAAAAACTGAAAATTGTGGCCTGCATCACTGATTATGAATAATTCATTAGGATGCCATGAACTCGCCTGGGGCCTAATGAGATTAACATAAAACAAATGTTTCATTTTTAATCTATCTGGATTTATATTTTTAAAATCCAACAAAAGATTTATTTTAAATCATGATCGGCTGGTCCCTAACCACAGCCGAAGAAAGATTTAAAAGTAAATCTAATAGATTTAATTTTAAATCCTTGTAATTTAGAGTGTAGTCCTACATTTGAGCGAGAAGAAAAAAAAGTTATATGAAGTTTATAAGGAGGACGAGCATAAATTTCTATATATATTTTGTTTAGCCTATTTTGTTACTGTATACCTGCTTTCATTATTTTTTTAAATGATTTTGTTAGTGCGTAGATCGCTATAATTTAGGTAAATCCTTAAATTGTCACGTATTGTCACATTTCAAAAACAGATTTTGGTGTTCAAATTGGAAACTTTACGGTAAACCACTTCATATTTTTCTTGAATTTTCATAACTTAATAATTCATTTCCACCTATTTGTATTGTCATTAAAGTAAACAAAATTAGAAGTTGCCAACTTGTTGGGGTAATAATAATACATTTTGCAAAATACCAAGCGAGAGAAGCAAACACACAGTCACGTAGATTTTAAAAAGGGCAACGTTCTTTTTTCCGGTGTCAATTAATGAGGGTGGTATACGTAAGTCACTTATTTAATATATTTAGCGAAGAGAAAGTAACTGGATTACTTCTACTTTGTTAGTTTGAAAACGAGACTTCTTTCTAAAGTCGGTGAAATCTGGGTATTGATTAGGGGTGAGTTTTTTTTCTTTCTTTTCTTTCATTCGAAGGACGTATATAGTCGAGTGTCTGATTCTAATCAACCGTGATCTTATTATATTAAGTAGCCTTCGGAGTGGAGCACACATGAGCTAACGAACTGTAAACTACTCTTTCTTACCCGAAGTAACGTCATTAAATATTTATCTGGTGAAAATATCGATAATTGCAGTGAACACTACGTGGATAACTGGCACACTGGCGAATATTTACTGGGTTTATATACCTGCATGTGATGACTGTGCCTGAAAATTAGGTGATTTTGACTGAATAACCCTTATTGGCTGCACCCCCCCCCCCCCCCCTCCCTCGCAACCCCTCAGCACCAGTCCCTTTAGTCCCCACATATACCCGGTAGTGGAAGTGGGCATTGATCTATACCTTCAATTCATTTGTAATATTTAACTTTATTCGTGACGAATAAAAAGGTAACCATTTTTACAACCAAGTTAAAATAATATCGATGATTAATTAAACTCTCGCATCAAAGCGTGGGAAATGAAGCCATATCATTCTGTTTTTGTTTTTGTTTGGTGGTCATGTTACGCCAAAATGGTATCACATTGATTTAGTAATAAATACAAAATGCATGCACATGATTGAACAAATTACGTATGTTAAGAAGACTCATCATGGACAACAATGTTCTAGAGTCCAATGATATGAAACGTGTACATATCGTAGCATAATTTGTATTGATAAATCAAATTATAATTTGAATTAATAAACTAATCAAATTTGTTATCGGTGTTTTCCAAGTACGCATGACATGATTGAGGCGGCGAGATCATATTGTGCAAACAAAGGGAATAATTGCGCTTACCATTAGTTTGATTTCCTACAAAAATGTGATGGTACAAGGTGACTAATTATCATAAAAGCGAAAACAAAGGAAAAGGAACAGATAATTGTAGAAAATATTGAACACAAAATAATAATTTCGATGCTCGATAGTTAATTGATATCAGTGCGCAGTATTCATTTATCAAATACTATATCACAAATCCTATTAGACCGAATGAAAACACGTCGCAAATATGATAACTGGAATTCTGAAATTAATAATCTATTTTCAAACAAATCAATACAATATTGAGAACTTGATACATATCTCACAAAGCTCAGAATATTCAGACAAGCGAGGGTAAAATCAGTATAATTTAATCAGCTCAGAACGGGCTAATTCAAGGACAAATTGATTGAATATGTGAATGTGACATTATTGAATTAATATGCATCCATTATCGCTATAATGTGCAAATTCATGCCGCAAAATTATCAAATGGACACTTTTTTTTCCAATCATACTTGATATAGAAATTCGTTATGTTTGACCGATATCATCTACACACAATACGAGCAACATGTACAGGGTATACACATGTTAATTAATTTAATTTATTACAATTGAATGCGGATCATTTGATTGTGTGTGATTGTTTAATTGCTTGACATTATGATTGGTTCTCCTCAATTTATGTGAGGTAAAATTGATTTATAATGTTGATGTACTTGTAATTATGTTCACGGTCACACTTATGATGAAATAGTTTAAAAGGCAAAATTCGATAAACGAGATAATAAAATGATTAATATATCATCGGAGAATTGTGCATTAGGTAGTCATTATTTATCTTATGCATACAAAATAAAATAAATAATAAGCATAAAGTTAAATGAATAAATCCATAATTCCAGTGTATATTGAGTAAGAATGCTCCCAAATATTATGCTAAAACTATTGGTATACTAGTCTTCTCCCTTTTCCTATATAGATATGTTGTGGCTGAAAATGTATTACATAACAAGATTTTAACATAATTATAGGTTGATATTATGAAGCTGAACAAATATGAATACGACTTTCATCATTGTTCATCATAAAAATTAGGCAAAAACGATGCTTTATAATTATTTCTGTCATCTCCAACAGGTATGGTTCCAGAATCGGCGGGCGAAGTGGCGTCGTCAAGAGAAGATGGAGGCCTCTTCACTCAAGCTGAAGGACCCAACGATGGCCAGCATCCAGCGATGTAACCCTTCATCGATGGCCAGCTCGATGCCCCTCGACCCCTGGCTCAACCCGTTGTCGAGCGCTCGCCACTTGTCTCCGCTCTCGCTACCCGGCGGCATTTTCCACCCTTCGCTATCAGCCGCCAGCGCGGCCGCCGCGGCAGCCATGGTAGCCGCGGGCGGTTCGCTCCCGCCCGGGCTCAACCACCTTGCCGCTGCGCTACCATACCTCCACCACCACCACCAGCATCATCAGCAACATCATCACCTGCAGCCCTCGCCACACCAGCATCATCATCAACAGGTGGCAGCCGCGGCTATGGCGGCAGCGGTCAACCGCGCTGCAATGGGTGCAGCAGCGTTCCCCCTGAGCCCGCCTCCCGGCTCCCGCATGGATCGCGGGAGCCTTGAGGCTGACCGGGAGTTGGAGAGCGCGGATAGGAGGAGCATGGAGAACGGAGGTGGCAACTCCAGCGGGAGCGATGATATCAGCCTGGAAGGGAGCCCCGCCTCTCCCGGAGAGGAGCAGAGAAGCTCCAGTATTGTGGCGCTTCGGAAGAAGGCGATGGAGCACCTGGAGAACATTGTGCGGACCAGCGCTGGAAACAAGGCGGGCATCGACTCACCCCCGCCACGATCCGAATCCCTTTAAAGGTGGCAAGGCGTGATGGGGATGCGACACCACTGGTCGCCATTTTGAACTATAGGCTAGTTTGTGCGCACTGCATAATACTGAGCCAGTGTACATTACGCACCGTGCATGTCATGCAAGGCGTTCGCAAGATAGCACCGCGCATCTGATCTACCAACCCGAACCACCTTTAACACTCTCATTCCCACGGCCACACGGTTGTGCATTAAACAGGACTGGACGTCTTGTTTAAGTAATGCATTAATGTAAAGTATGTATAAGGTCAACATGCAATGAGCTATAATTATGCAGACTTACTAGAAGGAACTCTTCAGTTCATGCATCATAAACAAATTAATGCGAGAACACAAAAAGAGAATCGAATTTTGATTCTTTTTAATTTCATTTTTGTAATGGAATTCGCATAAAAAATATATATATCACGCGAATTAGATCTCATATGCACAAGGGATTATTGTACGCTTGAATATAATAATTCATTTCACCTTTGTTGCACGAATTAATTCCTCTTTATTATCATGATAATATGTCTTTTTGTTAAGCATTATGTGTTATGTGTTTTTGTTTTATTCAGAGCGAAATTCAAAATATAATTTATTTTAATGATGTTTTTTAATTTCACTTCTCAAAGAAAGCTTATTCTTGCCATATCGTTAGTACATTGATTTGCAAATAAAACGAAAAGGAGCTATATAAAGCGATTTTGAAAGAACTAAATAAGCTAACATCTAACGGTGCGAGTTTTTTCTCTTTATTTTTATATATAAAAGGTCCACATTTACTTACTCATAGGTCTCTTTAGTACGCATCTCCCATGTTCAACTAGTACATATTTCTCAAACAATAAACATTCTCTAATGTTATCATTATTATAAGTTTGAAGCAAATCATACTTTTTGTTTAAAAATATTCAATAAGCACACAAACAATTCATGATTATGCTTATTTTTTTCGATGAAAAATATGTTGCTTCGTAACTCCTGTCTCATTTTTAAAAATTGTGTAACAAACTTATATTCCCTTCATTATTTCGAAAGCATAACCTAGAAACACAATATAATAGTTTATTTAAGCGTTGTTATCACTTATATATCATTGAAATGATTAAAACCCGGTACAAGTTTCCTACATCTTGCCCTTGTGAAAGTACTCTGTTCTTATCGAAAATAATATCGCTAGTGATATTCGTTTGTCTCGCAATGTATGGTCAACAAGGGATCTAAAAGATCACGACGTTTCGTGCGCCGCTGCAACACTTCGTCAGATTCTATCACCTGACGAATTGTTGCAGCGGCGCACGAAACGTCGTGATCTTTTAGATCCCTTGTTGACCATACATTGCGAGACAAACGAACATCACTAGCGATATTATTTTCGATACTATATCCGCAATGAGTAATATATTTAGCATTACTCTGTTCTTACGCACAATACTGATTCTTTAGAAGCTACGCAAATTTCACTCATCATAATGTATTCATGTTCTTGTATTTCATGGGGAAATGCAATAACTATCATATTTTGTCATATTTATACAAACATAAGTGAAAATAACTAACGTTGCAATGTGTTTTAAGTTTATTTTGTATTTGTACTGGCGATTTTTTTTTATTTTTTATGAAAAAGGACTTTTAACTTAACTTGCTCAATGAAATCTTGTGTACTTAAAACTGCTGAAGTGTTATACTCTTTTATATACATGTATATTAGGTGTAAAACAAGAACTTTTATATTAAATTCTTAAATTTGGGGATGTAAATAAAATTCATGCACTAAATTACGGCACAAATTGATTATTCCAAACTTGTAAAGATATACGCTTCGTTTTTTTGTTTTTAAATTATGATAATATGTATGAAGTTAACGCTATTATATTTTAAAGAAATCCACTCAAAAATTTCCTCACGCAAAACGTGATTCAGTATTTGATTACTTGTAACCATGGTTACTAGATGATTTCAGTACATAACCCGAAAAGAACGTGTGAAAAAAAACCTTTTGATTTATTGTTCCTATTATGTGGAAAATAATAGTAACAATATTTTATTTACACTGACTATTAGTTATTCAGTGATGAACACTGCTCTAATACCAGTAGGGCCCTGCGTAGACCCCCAAATCATGCGGATCTCTGTTCCGACGATCCAATTACCACTCTATTAAAATAGGCTGCACTACGAAGTCAGATGTATCATAGACCTACAACTTATCAAAGACATTCCATGCAGAGTCGGTTATTTCCGACTAGGCCCTGCATTACCCTATAAACTTCGTTGTATGTATGTCGAGAGCATGTCTATCAGTCATGGCCGGGGTTCGAACCCACGACCTCGTTTGCATGAGACGGGAGTTCTACCACTGTGCCACCGTGCCTGGTTATATTATACAGCCTTGGGACAAAGGGTATTGGACCAAGCACGTTTTGCTAAATTTTTGAGATTGTTTACACTATTTTGTCACTTTTATTTTATTTTAAAGAAACAAAAGTTCACAACATATCAAAGGGGGTATTTTCTTTAAAATATCACAAAACTGACAAAATAGCGTAAAACTTATACAAAATTGATCAAAAAATGCTTGGTCCAATAATTGTTTCCAAGGCTGTATAAATTATAAATTATGATGATTCAATATGCGATGTATCTTTTACAAAGATAAATATACATGTAAATCATAGCCCTGAACATCCGTGTTATTGTCTGTATCATAATTTGGTAAATAATTTTAGTTGATAATCATGTACATATATAAATAGGAAATTGTCTATACTATCGCGAAGGATACAAATTAATTGTGCTTGTTCCCTTGTTAATTATATACATGTACAGAGTAATGTTATATTGATATGTGATTAAACTATGAAAATACACTGGTTATATGATTCAAAGCTATATATTATATACCAAGAGTTATTTAATGGCCCGGTCAGATATCAACGGATATCGGAAACGTATGCCCAAAGAATAGACAATTTGCGAAATTAAATTATCCGGTGATGAAAGTCGTCTCCATTGCTTCATGTACAAAACATTGAACAACGTACATCACCGGACAAGGAACGGACAAGAAACGTATATACGGATGGAAAATTTAGCTCTCCGTTTGACATCCGTTTGCGCAATCCGTTGATATGTGACCGGGCTATTAAGATGCGTTTGTGAAGAGAGAACGGAGATACCAAGAGCGGAATGCGTGAGAAAAGAATGATGGGGCCAGATGAAAAAAGAAGAATTTATAGACACTGGCTGGAATTCGCAAAGGAGGTTTATGTAAGCCATGTTCTGCATACAATCATGAGGTGCTGCTGGTAGACAATCATTTGCTAACAAAAGGGCATCTTTATTGTAATTTATTTGCGATTTTTTTTTTTTGTTCATTGATTTGTATTTCTTCTCATGGAGGGATCGCAGATAAGACCATGGCACACATGTGGCGCTTTATATTATCTTAAAACGCTTGACAATACATAAATTAGCAATAATTTAGATAAATAAATAAAGACAATTAAAAATAATAACGACAGGCTCGTGATTATATATAACTGTGCACTGTCAGTATCTATATGTTCCTTGAATCATGCTGGATCCACGGGAATTATGTATTTCTGGTCAATACAAAATATAGTAGTGACCATTTCACGAGTTCACAATGACAAGGACGGGTGAGAGAGGGATAAGGGCGTTAAGTCTGTTTTCGGCTAAATTAAGTTACACATACCATAATTGTATAGGTCTGTGTTGGACATTTTTCAGAAAATAATTATATCTAAGTTTGGGGAGTATTCATCAAATAAAAATGTCTACATAGCTTTCTAACTTTAAACATAATACTCTCCGAAGTATACAAAAAGTGACTCAGCACCGTTGTATTTCTCAACCGGTACTGTTTCGCGTTCATCAGATGAATCGATTACCACTTTACCGATCGATTCCACTCAACTCATCAATGCTGTATCAAAACAATGCTAATTAATTTTGACCTGGTATCGATGTGACTCGACGCACTTGGTTAATTAGATGATTGACAAGCTAAACGAGAGGCAGGCATCCATCGCATCATTCAACATCACTCAACTCATCGTTAACTTAACTTGATTAACTATTCGGCGAATCGTCGCAGGTCTGCGAGTGTTCTGCTGAACGTTAGTATAATTATAATTATCCATATTCGTTTAATTTTGTTTGAGTTTTAATTCGCTTTGCCATGATTACTCTATGCAACGCGATACATTCTCATATCACCGTACACGTACAACGTTATAAACAGATGCCTTTAAAAGAGAGAAAACTGCATAATTAAAGAATGTGAAAAATAACATTAAAACAAATGTAAAAGAGTTAAAGCAAAACTATGACACCCCCCCCCCCAAAAAAAAAAAAAAAAAAAAAAAAAAAATGTGTCGAGAATGTAGACAAGCCGATTTAAAATCGTTGTACTGGTAATATCCTAGGCCAGTCATATGTTCAGGCATAAAGCCTTCCCATAAGTGCTACGAATTTATAATTGTGTAGAATGCAATGAAACGGGGCTATATGGTGGCTATTCCGTGGTAATACGTGGCGATACCTGACAATTTGCGTGGCAGGACTGGGTTTACGTGCCACTTACGGGAAGGCAGAGCTGAAATTGAAAATTTTTCAAAATTCTGCCACGACATGGCTAGCGTCTGAGGGGCCAATGCGTAGCTATTCGTGGGTTTGCCGTGGCTTTACGAGGCCCGCGTTCAGTTATACGAGGGGTTTACGGCGCCGTAAACAATAATATCCGTCATTTGATCGTCTTTTAAATCGGGTTTTCGTGGCTAAACGGCAAGACGTTACTGATATGTGTGACTGTTCATAGCTGCTCATCAGCCCGCGAGATGTCACGGTCCCATACACGTACCCGGGTGACGAGTAAAGATTTCCTGTCCATTTACCAATTAGGCCAGACACTTTCAGCTGACCTCGAGCGCGACCCCCCTCCCCCCCCCCCCCCCACCTCTCTCTCTCTCTAGTACCCCTATATGGCGTAGCCAAGGGGCGGTAAGAGGGCAATTACACCCCACACCCCCACACACACTCACTCCTGTGGAAATTCATGCACCCTTTGGCATGTTTGGCCCTCATATTATATGACCCAATAAATTGATGGTAATCCTTGTCACCCCTCTTTGCCCCCTCCCCCCCCCCCCCCCCCCCCGTTGGTTGAACCTAGCTACACCCCAGCACGTAAGACAGTCTCGTAAGTCAGACAAGGTGTTTCATCTTGCGAACGTACCCCTTGCGCACACGCACGGTGCGAAATACGCACTGGCTCCGTGTATGTTTAGTCCGCCCTATATACACATTTACAAAATATTGTGCAGTAAAGTAAAAACAGAGATATTTCCGAAGTGACGAATAAATGAACAATTGTGTCTTGTCCTGCATTTTTGTTATTCAAATGATGAACATTTCAAATTAATGGAAAAGATGGCATGGTATGTTTGCATTTTATATTTTGTGTGCTCTTATGTTGAAAACAAAGACGTTTTTACCAGGGCAAGTAAAAAATAAATTAACAAGCAGGACAAGTGTTCTTTTTCAAATTAATGGGAAGCCTGGTAACATTGCTAATTAATGAATGTGCTATTATATTGAAAAGAGCTGCTTTCTAAGTGAACAAATTAATTATCATACAGAAAAGTGGATTTTTTCTTCTTCAAAATAATGATGAAAGTTTCAATTTTTTTGTTAAATGTGCTTTTATTTTGAAAATAATTACGTTTTTCCAAATGAAAAAGATAATTAACGAACAGAGCAAGTGTTTGTTTTTTCTCTTTCAAATATGAAAGTTTCAAAGAGGAAATGAGGAAAATTGGTAACTTTAGGAAAGATAAGATTTTGATTTGTAACTAAAGGTTAATTGCTACGGACCCGCCCTTAATAATCATTAGCTAGGATTTCCAATCGGTAATTCCTTTGTTTGTGACACACACACCCTCTCTACGACAAAAAATCATAACTTTACAGAAAAGGGACATTCTCCTTCGCGCAGCTTGGATGGTTATCTCTAGAATTTTAAACAGATAGAAATGTAAACAAAAATATATATCCGTGCAAGATATAAACTCAACATTTTTTTTTTCAGCATCAGTTAATTGACATTTTGCTGCGTGATATTGAGTTTGTTATTATCACCGGTTTATCAGTTTAGTATAAATAAAAAAATCGTTTGTGTTCGAGATAAACCAACATCGGATAAAGATCATCTATCCAAACCAAACAAAAATTCAAGAAGCAAGACAAATTAAGGGGGGTCTACTAATGACCCATCCGCGGTAATTGACAACTTCTCTCACTCCACTCCCACCCCTCTTTGCTCTTTACGGCTCAATCCATAAACGGACCCATTGTCATACCATTCCAGACACTATCCCATCACTTTAGTTCGTTTTGTTGTCAGTCGATTGGAGAAGTCCCTTTTCTTTTCCCGCGTGCTTCGTGCTGAGCGTGGAGGTGAGGTGGCGCCACAAGCTCGTGGCCTTTCACATGAGCAGCGTACTTTCAATCGTACTTTCACTTTGGGGCGGGATGAACATCGCGTGCACACTAGACCCGAGAGTCCAGGGAGATGTCGTTTATAGAGTCAAAACTGTCCATAAAGATCACCTTTTATAGGGATACTTAACATTGGGATTTTTTTACTAGGTTTCTACAGTATAGACAAGATAGGGATGAATGCAAAATGTTTATGTGAGCAAGGGGTCAAAGGGACCATTTTTGAAATTTTTTGAAAAAGTGTAGGCATTTAATTTTTTTTTTAATCATCGAATAAATCTGGGCCCCAGATTTATTCCGATCGTATATATTTATTGATATTTCAGCCGTTTCTGAACCGACTTTGATCAAATAAAGTTTAATCTGCCATTAAAATTGTATGCTGCTTCAAATTTTACACTCAGTTTGTCATTACCTCACAAAAAGATTATTTTGTGCAGCGCCCTCAATACTAAAACTGAACTACCCCTTTAACCCTAGATCGAGGGCACTTAATCCACAAAATATGTTAGTGATAAGTTGCACTCTCTGGTCCACACTACATAACTTATATACACGATGTGTATCCCCATTTCTCCGATAAACAATACGCCCTGGCACTCACGCAGGGTCCAGGACTCCATCAGTATGGACGCAGCCTCGTACATTTGCGTCTGACGTGTGGAGCAATGACATCGGAATAATTATTTCTCAAGGGGCATGATTGTCATATAGACTCGCTTCATTTAGCTGTATTATATATTATCTTCTCTGTTCATACACAATGCTCTCTTGTGTGAATAGTGTACCATCTTTTTAAAAAAGATAATTATTGTTTGGTCGTAAATAATTTCGAAATTACGCACCATATTGGGGAAAAACCTCTGCATGCGATCCCAGTTTAGTTAAATTAGATTCATCAAAATGTGAGACAAAATTAATTCAATGGAGAAACCGAGATTATAGCTCAGATGATGATAGAAGAGGAGAGGACAGGCGGGTTAGAGGATGCGGGGAGGGGCGGTTCGTTAGTGATAACTAAATATGTTGCAATACAATTTGTACATTCTACTATTGGAATACATTTCTAGATTGGTGATTATTGATCATTATTATTATTGATCACGTTGATGATCATCATCTGATCTATTTTCTCGCATATTATGTTCAAGAAACTTGCTTAATCTGGAATTCAGTTCTTTAAAAAAATTAAATTCAAATATGAAAACAAAAATCTTTAAAATAATATAATATATATACGATCTTCGTGACGGAAATTGGCCGTAAAACCTAATTTTTATATCATCATTGTTTATATCACGATAAGAATCGACAAAAATAGTAATTTTATTGTTCATAATTGTTTGTGAAAAATAAAAAATATACAGTACAGGAAATTAAAGTTGCAATTGAGATTATAGTATATTGATAATTGTTTTATATTCATGACGGACAATTAAAACATAAATGCTACAAAATCGTTATATAAAAACAACACATTAATAAAGAGAAGTACAAATGAACCCTGCATTATTAATCGGAAATGGCTGACATGCTAACAACAACAACATCAATCGAATATAATAATGCATATAATTATTCACTACAAATAACCATGCAGGCAAAACATACAATTGAGGTGTATTTTACCAAATCAAACCAAAACGGCTGACAAACAATGCAAAACAATAGCAACATAAACAACGAATAGGACATTAATAAACCCTTTGGATACGGGCAATTTACGTTGTACCATTTATCGACTGGTGAGAATGATATACTCTAAGTCTTGCGGAAATAATCATTGTTGATATAAAAAAAAATAGAAAGTACTCAGGCCCCTTGTCTTGTCTGAGACTATATGGCCCAGTCACACAAACCCGTATAGAGCCGTGCCGTAAAGCCACCGAAAGCCCACGAATAGCTACAGAATAGCCACGATTTAGCCTCGTCAGATACTCTGCCACTCTCTTCTCTGTATCAAACAGTCAAAAGCCATGTCGTGGCAGAATATTGAAAGTTCAGCTCTGCCTTCTTGTAACTAGTGGCACGTATACCCAGTGATGCCATTGCCACGTAATTGTCACACATTGCCACGGAATAAGATGCAAATACGTGGCCCCTACTGGTTAGCCAGGGCTTTACGGGTAAGTGTGACTGGGACATTAACTCATTAGCGAAACCACTCGTGGTGCATTTGTAGCTCACGGTTGACTGGCCGTCAAAGCCGCGATCGGGGACCTGTCAGCTTCGTCGCCGTCGCATCAGGTGATGGCCATTGTGTCTCGGATTAGGACTCCGCTGGACAAGACCATCGGGACCTGGCCCTATTCAGTCCGCATTAACTCAATAACGGGATCGACACACATAGAGTCTGGGCCGGGCTCTCGATCTGGCCCGCCGTCCCTCATCCGTCAGCTATGCCACGCCGGGGATTTAATGGTGGTAATTGGCAGCACATTCATATAGTGACAGCTTGAGAGTAAAACTAATGATGCAATAATTATATCGGTGATCTGGGTTGACTTGTTTGTTTGAGGTTTGTTTTCATTTAATCGTACTACTGTTTGTTGTATTAGCGTTGCTGTTATTTGTATTCAGTACTATTGAATATTTTTGTGTTAGTATTGAAGTATCCCTCATCGTTTGGCCAATGGATTCTTTTTTTTATTTGATTAGAAATCAATTATTGCTAAAGGGTCGCGCTTACGAATAATTCCGCCTGGTTCTGAAAACGGTTTCTTACCCCATTTTTTTTTTGGTATTTGTCTTATTTTATCTAGAAGTAAGTTAACATCAGCATCCGGTCTGTACTTTGTGACAAAATATTCAAACAAAAAATGAATGCAATTTAATCATGTTAAGAAAGTCAAAAGTGTACGCCTATAAATCAAGGCTGATGTTTTCATTAATATTTATTCATCTGACAGGATGTATTCAGATATGTAAACATGCAGTCAAGGAAGTGGTCGTGACAATCGTTACGCCGAGGAAACAATAAGCACCGATGTTAAAAATGGTTTAATGATCGATACTAATTTAAGCAACAAAATATTTGTATGTACATATACACGTCATTGACTGACCGTACCGTAATCTGTTCACGATATAATGAGAAACAATGAAATAAGTTCTTCCGGGAATTGGCATTTCGGTCAGGCAGTCTGGTAATCGAAGATACTGTAATTAAAATCAGTAAAAGGACAGCACACTGCCATATCGAGATGGAAATGCTTGTTATAGATTAAACGACGCTATGTAATTACGCTATTATGGGATGCAGTAATATTACGCATACGAAATGCCCCGAGAAATGCCTCGCTAACTATTTAATAATTATGAGGTAGAGCATTACTTGGATCATTATTTGAGCGGACTCAGCTCAGCTGTGAAAGTGCGACTAATCAAGGTCCATTAGGGGAGGTGAGGATCATTAAAATGCGGCTGAGACCACATGAGACCGTTAATAAGGAGGAGGGGGTCCAATCTCAAAATGTGCTGTTGAATAACCAAAAAATAATTAGGAACTATTGTGCCTTTATCCGGCCTATTTCTCCTCTCTATCTATACATCTATTTATCTATCTATTTATTTATCTATTTATCTATTTATATATCTATCTATCTATCTATCTATCTATCTATCTATCTATATATCTATCTATCTATCTATCTATCTATCTATCTATCTATCTATCTATCTATCTATCTATCTATCTATCTATCTATTTATTTATTTATGTATCTATGTATCTATGTATCTATATATCTATATATATATATCTATCTATCTATCTATCCATGAAGATGTTGGCGATAACGACGATAATAATACGGTATATTTATATATAGGTAATAAGAAAACCATTTTTGTTATTGTTTGTACAATTTTTGAAGGCTGATTAGGCAATTGTCTTTCATAATGATTTTTGTACTTTTACATACAATAAGCCTTTTTTGTTGGGGGTCACGTGCCCCCAACAAATTGTCCGTGCCCCCAGGTGCCCCCCCCCCCCCCCCCCCCCCACACCAATACATCATGTTTGAAGTAAGGCAACTGGGAATATCATAATTATTAGGTTTGCCTATTTTATTGACTGTCAGGTGAAAACCTCTGCCCCTCATGCCCCTCAATGAAAATGAAACGTTCCGTAGTGTCCCCACGAGAAAAAAAAATCATACCTGCGCCACTGATCTTTTAAAAGGTGTTTGAAGAGGTGTTCTGGGCCCCGTTGCAGAAAGAGATACAGTCGATTGTAAGCTGCAATTAATCGTAAGTCAGATCACGTGTTCTAGATGCGCAAATCTGATTGGTTGAAACGCGTAAATTTTCTGACTTGCGATCAATCGTAACTTACAATCGATTGTATCTCTTTCTGCAACGGGGCCCAGGTGTAGTGGTCAGAGCTCCGCTCTTCGCACATATCGGCCAGGGTTCGAACTCGGGTTGCGTCTCTCGAATTGTGACGATAAAGGGTGGTCCCTGACGTTGAAAAACAACTGAATAACCAACCAACCAACCAACAAAATATTCCTTTAATATTATTGTTATGTCCCCCGCACAACCTTGGTCTATATTTCAATCAATACGTTTTAAAACTTTTTATGTGCAAAAATTGAATTTGATTTTCAATAAAATGCCTCTTTTCGACATTCTAGGATGACAATTTATAGTATAAGCAATTTTGGATAAACATGTAGTATACAGTCATGGCAGTTTTCAAGTACGGTAGATCAATGAATGTGAAAGAACAAAACATAGAGGACGCTCTTCCAACAAATTCAGCAGATTATGTTTTATAGGCTTAAGAAAATTGTACAATTAAGTTGATGCAAACCAACCCATTTTAAATGAAAAATGTAATTAATAATAATATAAATACATTTTAAATACTATTACGTTCGAATACTTGTATGATAGCGGTAAACTAAGATATAATTTTATATTTTGGGATATATTTTAAATTCCATACATATTACAGTATTAGCTTCTCGTTGAACATTTCCAAGATTACTTTGTATAACGCATGATCGATCGGCAAAATGAAAATGAGATGAAATGAAATGAAATGCATTTTATTGTCAAAAAATTATCATAAATTCAATATATGCAATATACACTGTATTATTATCACAGTTCAGTTTGATAACATTATTTTTAATATAATACATTTAATCAATTGACAAAAGGAGCTAACAAATAGCAACAAATAACAAATAGCAATAATAAATTGATATTATTACAAGAGCAAAATTCTCCTAGAGTCAAAATAACGGTAGGGCCTACATTTTCGATCCTAGCAGGATCTTCTTCAGACCATTTTAGCCTCTGAAGAGGATCCTGCTAGGATCGAAAATTTATATTGACTCTCATTTTATTACACAGGCGTTATTATAGTTAGATAAGCAGTTTTCAGCAGTATTTTGCATCATCAATACAAAAGAAACGCAAAAACAGAAGTTTATTTATTTATATAAATGGTTGTGCCGGGGAATGTATAGGGATCCACTAAAAAGCAAGCTTGTGGATTGCGGGATCCTTGGAATTATTAAGTTTTAAAAAAAATATGAAAAAAAATGATCGACATTATAAAAAACAACTAAATTGTATTTAACGTAAGTGTGAGCAAACTGGGACATATAGTATAGATATAGATATAGTAGCCGTCGGTCGCGAAGCGACAATGACCGCCTTCAGATTCACTTCACAGCTGATCTCCATACAGCTCGCTGGCCTGCAACAGTTGTCCATGTCTTAAGGTCAATTTGCCTCCGCTTTAGGTTCTGCTTGACCGTGTCCTTGTATCGAAGCCGTGGTCTACCAATCCCTCTTTCGCCAGCTGGTAATTGCGAGAACAGCAGTTGCTTGGGTAGCCTCTCAGAGGGCATCCTGATGACATGGCCTGTCCATCGTAGGTTCTTCCTGATGAGCAGGTCCTCCATCGAAGGTAGTTGTGCTCTCTCTAGTATTTCTTTGTTGGTCACTTTGTCCTTCCATGTGATCCTCATGATTGATCGGAGATGTCTCATCATGAATACATGGAGTTTGTTCACTTGACTTTTGTAGAGAGTCCAGCTTTCCGCACCGTATAGGAGAGTGGATAGGACGATAGCCCTGTATATCTTAAACTGGGACATAGAAATATAATAACAAGACAATGGAGCACGGTACAGGATAGGAAGAGATAGGAAACACACAACTTAAACGTCCCCGTTGCAAAAAGAGATCGATACAATCAATTATTATTATTAATTGTATAAAAGTTACAATTAATTGTAAGTCAGATCATGACTTGTGTTCTAAATGCGAGAATCTGATTGGTTGAAACGCGCAAAGTTTCTGACTAACAGTAAATTGTAACTTACAATCGATTGTATCTCTTTCTGCAACCATGGCAACGGAACCCAAAGCGACACGAGAAAGGGAACATTATGATGGTACACTACCAACGATATGACGATGATAATCAAGAGCGCGCAAAACAATTGAAAATGGCATTATAATTATAAATTTTCTCAATGAACATAATATATTATAAAATTGATGATTACATTTTGATTTTGATTTTGACCGCATTATCGCTTTATTTGGAGCCCAACATAGATTGCACTCGACACCTCATCCGATCGAGCATCTGGGGGGTCTAGGCTCGGCTTGCACACATACCCCGGTATATAGCTGAGAAGTCTGCACGATGTGACTGGTGATAATGAACGATTGCGTCGGATTTGCGGAGTGATGGACAGGCAGCATCTATATAGGAACTCCATTCAAATTATTAATTTTAAATAATTAAGTATTATGGCGTAAATATTCATTTTGGATGAACGACAAAATTACAAAACAACAACAACAACCCCCTCCGGTCCACTCGGTCACTTCGCTCCGGGTCCCCTCTCCATGTCCCCCCCCCCCCCCCCCCCCCCCCCCACACACACACACACTCAAGCCCTTGGCAATTGAATTAGTTTTTAATCATTTTGTTATAGTATTCTTCAGTCTGAATGAAAGCCATATACCCCAAATCAACATCAAAATATTGGCATAAGAGGGGCAGTTTAATTTAAAATAATGTTTGAATCTTCTTGATAGAATACATTCATTTTTCACGACTGATATACATATATCTTATTCTGCAAAAAAAACACACCTAGTTTTATTAGAACTATAATTTAGTTTTCTTTTAATGTATACTCATTATATTAATGTCCTTATTTTGTTTCTCCTGATCCTGCATAAGGATTTAAGCCCCTCCATAGCAACCATAGCAACGCCACTGACATAGCTGTCGAAATGTAACATCTAATTTAATTCACCAAATCAATAGAAAGGTGTCAACTCGATATAAATATCCTGAACACAAACATAATACTATTGTACACACACAAACACACGCATACAAGTGCGTTTCATCATTCATGCATGTAAAGTTACTCATCATGCATCACATGCACATGCATGCATTCATAATTATAACACACACTCCGTATTCAATTCATTATGTTGCAATAGCGTATTGCTGAATTACAGTGCATTTTTGCATGCTGTAATTTCGTCGCGCTCTTTATAATCAGGGCGCGAGTGTGGCCCGTAACCATCTTGTGCGTTTTTCTGGCGTTTGGTTGGATTTTTGGACAGTGAAACTGAAATCATCTCGTTTGGGAGATTGTAGCAGACCTTCTAGTCGAAGATGAGTCAAACAGGAGTGATCGAAAAGATGGAAAACGGCACCTCGGGCCACACCGATTCAGCAGGTGGGACCCCCCAGTCCCACACAGTCAAATCGGAGGAAGTAAGTCGTGCGGATTCAGGCCAAGGTCAAAATGGCAGTGACCGTGCGAATCTACCCCCAATACCTCCTCCACCAGTCGTCCAGATATCTCGAGCATCTGAAGCAGATGGATCAGGACTAGATGAGAGTGATGACAGTAGCAGTGATGATGGCGAACATGTTCCTGACATGGCAGATGCTGATGAAATTGACGGGGCCAAATCAGATCAGGGAGAGATGGACCCGAATGGCGAGTCACCAGCAAAGGAATGGAAGCCTCCAGATGATGCTTTGGTCGAGAAAATCATCAAACAGGTAGAATTCTACTTTTCTGATGCAAACATAGTGAAGGACGCTTTCCTGTTGAAGCATGTGCGCAGAAATAAACAAGGGTTCGTGAGCATCAAATTAATTGCATCGTTCAAGAAAGTGAGAAGCCTATCGAAAGACTGGAAGACTGTCAGATACAGTTTACAAAAGTCAGAAATATTGCAGGTGAATAACGAAGGTACAAAAGTTAAACGAAAAGCACCGCTCCCTGAATACGACGAAACTTCAAACTCTCGTACCGTTGTAGCTGTTAACCTTCCAATGGAAAACCCAACTGTGGAAAAAATTTCACATCTATTCCAGTCATGCGGTGACATTTCGCTCATTCGCATTATACGACCTGGTAACCCCATACCACAAGATGTTCGTAAGCACATGGAGACTCGTGCCAATTATAGTGATATGAAGGCCTGCGCACTTGTCGAGTATGAGAAGACCGAGTCTGCTCACCGTGCTGCCAAGACGATGAATGATGAAGATGACTGGCGCTCTGGGCTGCACGTATCGCTTCTTGTGGAAAGACAAAAACAGAAGAAGGAAAGAAAATCCCACAAAGAGACACTCTCTCCCCAGCACGCTGATGATGCTGCATCGGTCGATGGCGATGGTGATGCAAAGAAGAAGAAACGGCGCCGGAAGAAGAAAAGGAGCAGCAATCGTCTGGATGAGTTATCCTGTGATGGTAGTGGCGTCACCGGAACTCCCAGCTCGTCAGATGTGGACAACCCTTCAGAGAGACACTCTAGCAAGCCGATTCAAATCCAGCAGCAGCGTAGCCCCAACCACCTCAGTCCTACAAACACCCCAAAGTCCAGTCCCTGTCCGAGTCCCCACGGCAGCCCTCGAGTTCAGCGCAAGCACGGCAAGTCGCCCCTCATTGTTGCCCCTGGGGTGCGTAGCAGTCCCAGGAGTAGCCCCCGGTGCAGTCCAGAGATGAGCCGCAAGAACTATGACCGCAGGGGTAGCGGTGGTGGTGACCATTCTGACAGCAGCAGCACACACAGCCCGTGGGTCCGTCGCCGCATGCTGATGGCCAACCAAGACAAGAGCCCTCTGGCGACAGGAAGCAGTCCGGTTGGTAGCCCCATGATGGGTCGTCGGCAGCTGGCCGATACGGCAGGTATGATCAGAAGTCCCAAGGGCCCCAATGCTGGCACAGCTTTCTATGGTGGGAAAGGTCGAGGCAAACCGATCAGCGAGCCTTGAAAATTACTGGGTAACTCGCAGTTGCAGGATCATGATAAGTAGAGTTAGGGCCATGGGGTTGAAACATTTTATCTTTGAGGAAACATTTTTTTTCAGCACTTGAGCCTTTCATTATAAACAAAACTAAGAAACAAATATCTTTTTCATCTGCTGGAGATGGATGAAAAAATAATTTTGATTTTAAGAAAACTAGCATTGTGTAATATTTCTACTGTTATCAATTTACTTTTTAAAATTAAATTTAAACATTTTAGCAGACACAATTTCTTGTAGGCAAAACAAGACTGTCCTTTCATTTGTTAAAAATACTTTTTTCACAGGTATATTTCCTCTCATTAGAAAAAGACCAAACAATAATTTCCGAGACTTGCAGTACTTGCATATGTACTACTAGGCCTGGGACGAATACCCTTTTTGATATTTGAATATTCAACCAGAAAGGTATTCAGATAAACCGGATATCCAAATAATTTGTTATTACTATAACAAATTATTATGCTCGACCCTATAGTAACAGTTGAATTGTTGAAATGTTTTTTTTTTTTTTACAGGTAATGGAATTTTGGTAAACTCCTACATGTACTCATATACATTGATGTGGATTGTTTTACAAAACACTACAAAACAAACACTTACAAATCCCTTCAATCTGGTGATAATTCTAGCAATTTCTTTGTAATAATTTTAACTGATTTTCTCTACTGTACATACTCTGTTGTCCTAGGCCTCAATAACAGTTACAGCCAGCTGTGAACAATTGACCTTGCTCCTTTTGAGCAAAGCGTTATGGGCAAAGACAGCCTGCCAAAAAGAATTGATCATGTTTTTATTTTCGAAGAGGCTCAGAACAGTAAACTGGGCTTCAACATTTGCATAATTCTCTCAGTGTGTCTGCTATGACAGGCTAGGCATAATGGAAATTGTATTAATGAGGAAAAGTAAAGAATGGCTTCACTATAGATGTATTATGAACAATGGTAGCATTCCTTGTGAAATGTACATTACTGCAGTAACAGATGTCGAGTGAATGTACAATGCTAAAAGGCTCATTGAAATATCTGGACCTTTATTTATTTGTTTAACTTGATTTATTGAACTGTTTTGATGTATCATGAATTGCAAATTCTTTTAAAAGTAAAAGAAAAGATCAACATGTTATCTGAGATATGAAATTAATCATTGAGTTGAGTGATTAAAACATATAAATGCATACATTAAATGCTTATTAATTTAAACATACATTTCATTCTCTGATATAAAGTGAAAACTACATGTGATACAAACTATATTTGAGCAAAATATTTCTTGTGAAGAAATCTGAATCTTTGAGCTGGTATTGTTTTTCTAAAAAAAAATATTTATCATGTATATTGACATGTATATTTTAAAATCATTTTAAAAGAAAGTTCTTTGAACCTGATTGTGTTTTACTGTATTTTAAGTTCAATGTTTAAGAAATGTCTGATTGTTAACTTTTTAACTTGCAGGGATTTTTATTTGCATAAAAACAAAGAAAGAAAAAAAGAAAAAGAAAAAAGGACACTATGACAGCTGTGTACATAATTAAACCAAATGTTGATTTGTTAGATGAACGTGTACATAAACAGTTCAATTAACACAACATTAATTTTGTTCCAAGTTTGTGATGTTAAAATGATTTATTTGTCCATTTTCACAATTTAATAACATTCTAGAGCTATTTTGGGGCAAATCTTACAGTGTCATTGCAAGATGTGAATGCTGTATTCAAATAAATACATGTACATGCAACTTGTGCATGTACATGGATTTCCTATCAAGAAATCATAATGAGAATGGGGGTATTTAACTTTCAAATCAAAGGCTTATGATAGAGATTAATTGAGAGTGAATGACTAGATGTACACTGAATCTCTGTTTGCCAGTAGCCTTCAGCCCTGCACTATTTGGGTGGAATTACATGTACCGTACATGTGCATGAAGTACTAGTTTTCATATTACAAAGACATAAGAAAAAATCAAATTGCAGATTGGACCCATGATGTTAACAAGATTCATTCATGTACATTTAGATAAAATCTGTGAATGAGACTGAAGAGCTATGTTTTAATGTTTATTTTATTTATTGAAATACTCACGGCTTTTATGATATGCATTATCCTGTACATGTACAACATATAATAACTAATGTATAATTTTCATGTATCCAATCCATACATGTATATATTTGAAAGTTCTAATGATATTCACCATGTACTTGTTTGAGTTTTAACCTTCCCAATTTTCAAGGGGAGTTAGTTTTTTTTCTAAGATTGTATACCTTGGAAAAATTTGCTGCTCTATGAGCATTATAAATCGTGAACATTATAAGCTCATTTTACTCAATATACACAGATAAGCATTATTGTAGAATCAGAGGTTTTAATTGTACAATGTTAAGCTCTCTTCTCTTGGTTCTCCAACATACATTTAACTATGTTTGATTGATTCATTGACTTTGAACTAAAGGATGTGCTCAAAATTGTACAAAGAAAACTGCTAAAAAAAACTGGGATACTGTCAAATATTTTATTGTCATCCATTATTTGTCATCTGTCTCATCTTCTACAATGTACACAAAACTAAACAAGGCATTAAGAGCTATGCCGGTTTGAGTGAATGTAAATAGTCGCATTGACAGCTTAACAATAGTATCCTTGATTGTTTTAACAGTACATACATATTTCAATTTGTTAAAGTTTATTTTCCTACTATCATATCAAGTCTGTATTTACTGTTTATGCATGCATTCATAATGTAAGCAATTGGCTTAGTCACAGAGTACATTGTAAGGAAATGTTCCAGTTAACAACATATTGACCAACTTTTTAAAGAAACGGACCATAAACGTATTTGTTTGGTGTGCAATATTTTATTGTTTTACTTTTAGAATGCTAAGGGGAATCCAAATTTGTAACAAAATTATTGTGCTTTAATTTTTAAGAATGGCACATTCAGTTTGTTATATATACTAAGAATTACTGTGAGGGGTAAAACAGTCGGGTATTTATTTTTTGATATCCATTATTTTGAAAGCATGAAGAGAAAACATTTATTTGCAGTGATTATGATACTTCACATTCCAACTACCTGTAGCTTTACTGTGGTGTTAAAGGCCCAGTCACATATCACCGGATATCGTTAACGGACGCCCAACGGATAGACAATGTTTTAAATCAAATTATCTGGTGGTGAAAGTGGTCTCCATTACTTCATGTACATCGCCTGACAAGAAACGAATACGAACATAGACTCAACGTATAGACGGATTTGCTCTCCATTGGGCGGCGGTTTACGCTATAGTGTGATATGTGACCAGGCTATAATTATAAAGTGTGGTGTTGTCACATGTTGAATAGTGACTTTTCAATTGACACGTTCACTAGTTGATAGGTACGTGATGACATCCCCACCCCCACGTTCACCCATTGTTCGGTCAACCGTCTCAGTTGAGTACGAACACCAAATAGGTCAAATCCACGTTATGGCCCGGTCAGATATCAACGGATAGCGGAAACGAATGCCCAACAAATAGAAAATTTGCGAAATGAAATTATCCGATGATGAAAGTCGTCTCCATTGCTTTATGTACAAAACATAGAACAACGTACATCACCGGACAAGAAACGCATACGGATGGAAAATTTAGCTCTCCGTTTGACGTCCGTTTACGCAATCCGTTGATATGTGACCGGGCTATTGGTACTCGACTGAGACGGTTGACAAACAATGGGTGAAATTGGGGGCGGGACTATTCGTGACATCATCACAGACCAATCCACTAGTAAATATGCAATGAAAAAATCACGTATTATCACGTATTATTATGTACAAAAATGTGTCCTACTTTATTAACTGTATTATTAACTTGAGGGAGAAGAGGGATTTTGGAAAGAATTTGCTCATAATTTGAGTTACTTTTCTTGAAAGTGGTAATGGAGTGAGTCAAAATTTGTTGTCATTGTAATGATACATTTTCTTGTGTTTTTTGTTGTTGGTGAGAGCCAAATTAATTTATTTGAATGGTACATACATGTGCTGGAGTTTGTTGCCAACTTTGTTTCATATTTTGGACATTCTAGACAATGTTTATTTTATTTCACTGCAGATATGCTATATTGTAAGAAGAAAATATCAATATCTGGAACTGGGGTTGATGAAGGAAATACATCAAATTGGTTTTAAGAGCTGACATTTTTACATAAAGAGGTGAAAATGTGGAATTATGCTTGTTCAGTATTTTACAGATCACTATTGCATGTCATGGTTTTTCAAAGTTAATGGAAATGTGAAAGTATACTATTTGTATGATAAAATGTGAAGCTAGAAGTTGTTTAAGACGTAATACATTTACTTTTGTATGCCATGTTATGGGAGTGTCATTAAGTCGTATTTACTAGTCTGATGATTAATTTTAAAGGCCGTATTCAGCTATTACGTGAAAGGAAGGTCACAATTTCTTCTCAGATTTTGACAGAAAAAAGGGGGTGTTAGATTTTTTGTTTAATGAGATCAATTGCTTACATTCTTGAAAAGGGGTCTGTAGACATCTCAAGAGGGTTGTTGTATATTAACAGGGTGTTAAACAGAGTTTGTTTGTGTTTAAAATTCACACACAATACAAACAGATGGATGACTATGTTTTGTTGTCATGGCAACAACTAATTTTAGGCATTTTTTGTATGATCAATGAATGAACAAAATATTGAGACTGACTTTTAACGCATTGGTCTTGGTTTATAAGCTACATAAAACTTAATTTAAACATTTGTTTCCATGCAGTGTCTTATTCTATTAATTTTCATTGGTTTACACGTTACTTATATTATTGTAAAAACTGTTTATTTGATGGTGTATCATGAGTCGTTTTATTGATGTTTCAAAATGTTTCAGCATTATTTGAATATTATTATGTATAATTATGTAATTATGTATGAAATGTGGCCAACAGGTTATTTTGATTACCACTTTCTAAATATTAAAAAGACAAAGAATGCTGTTTATTTTAATGATTGTAACTTGTAAATGTTGTGATATATTTAAAAAAATGTTTTAAAAATGGAGATGTCCCCATTCCATTCTTTCATTTGGCTTTATTGTAATCAAACTTCAAAACATAACTACCATATTCTTTTGAGCTAATGAAGGGCGTCAGTGTAAATTACTGTGTTTGAATAAAAATGCATCACTTTTTTTCTGAATGTACTGTATTAAATTCAACTTGGCACTTAATTTTGTACTGGATTATGCTTTATTTGTATTTTGGTAATTCCCTGTATGATACATTAGAAAAACAACCGATTGTAAGTAACAATTCATGGCCCCGTTGCAGAAAGAGATACAATTGATTGTAAGTCAGAACATGTGTTCTAAATGCGCGAATCTGATTGGTTGAAACATGCAAAGTTTATGACTTACAATAAATTGTAACTTACAATCGATTGTATCTCTTTCTGCAACGGGACCATACTTGAACATGCACACACCACACACACGCTTACACTTTTTAAAAACAATTTTAAAAGACTTCTTCATTCAATTATTTTTCATGACGTATAGAAATTATAAAAATAATGTTAAATAATATGGTCATGATTACTACAAACATACACATGCACGCACGCACGCACACGCACACATACATACAGACACAAACAACAACACACATACACAAAATCACACACGCAATGTTTGAGCATTGCAAATTGTTTTGGGAAAGTACCCCCACACAAGGGTCTTTGGGGCTTGATGGTTCGAGCTCCGGTAACTCAATCCGGAGGTCTTGGGTTCAATTTCCGGCAAATTTCAATTTTCTTTGCTCATTATTTTTCATTTATAAAATCCATATCTTTCAGAAACCTGAAATGTCTCACTGTCCAACTGCATAATAACATATATGTATCAAACACACAAATTATTTCCTAATATATCCCAGTAAGGAATTATAAATATATTCATGTGTTTGATACCTATAATCTATTGCCTCTCCTAAAACTTCAAATCTTATCGTATATCATAAATGTGTTGGCCATAATGTTGACTATTCCCCGAAAACATTTTACACACCAAATATAAGATAGTACACAATCGCGTATATATACCGCATTGTCATTTTTATTTCCATGAAGTAATACAAAATGAGAGAGAAAACTTGATAAAGCAGGTCGAAGGATGGAAATAAATCACTGTCTCAACTGATCCGATTGATTACAACGCTTATGACTGCAAGCCAATAATGATAGGTTAGTGGCTTATTTGAACATTATTATTAAAAATGAAATAACTAGTACAGGGAAACCCCGTTATAACGAGGTAGTCGGGACTATCAAATTTACCTCGATATAAGCGGTACCTCGTTATAAACGGCCGAATTAATAACAAACATTTAAATCGGGACCAAAGGATTCTCCTCGTTATAAACGGTACCTCGTTATAAGCGAGCTCGTTATAACGGGGTTTCCCTGTATAGAAAATGTCGGTTGAGAAAGAGACGAGCGCTAAGTCAATTTTTGTTCTAAGGAGATACTCATGTTTGAAGTTTACAAGCCCTGTATAGAAACCGAATGTATACAGCTCTTTTTTGTATTTGTTGTTTAACATTATTTCCGAAATAAGAAATAATTATCATCTGGAAATTTGGCATCACACAGAGGAAGTTCCGTTCTACAAGGATTACATTTCGCCAAAAAGTGACTTAACGCCCTCATACGACGATATTAGTTTTCAACCGAATACGTGGAACACATAAAAGTGGTGGGCAACAGTGGTGTGCAACAGAGTATAACTAACATGACTTTGTGTTTTTATGTACGTTGTATTCATTTATTGTCCTCGCTCGCACAAGGGTGGGGATTGGTATTCCCACAAGGGGGTTTAGCCCCTCCCCCCCCCCCCCCCCCTCCCGCGGGGAGAGGGTACTGCAGTATAAACTATAATAATATAATTATGATTATTATACACCATTTAATGCAGGAATTGGCCGTCAAAACGGGTCTGCTTCAGGCCAGAGAGGAAGACTATTGGATCCCATTTACTAAGTTGGTAAATGGGATCATATTAACACTTTCGATAGTAAGAATTTTTCATATAAACATGTATTTTTAAATTGTATTCCCCCCCCCCCCCCCCTAAAGGCGCTAATCCCCTTATTTGTCCAGTGCTCTACATATTAACACGTTTATGAACCTGATACAGTTATTATAATGACATCATGTACCAAAGTTGTACAGTACTGTTACATTGTACGGTTCTAAAATTCAATTAAATCATTAAGATACTCGAAATTAAGGCATTACAGTTTTAACCAAAATGGCACCTAAAATAAACGGACATAATTGTGTGCACGTACGAAACTTGGCAAGCACTTTGGCAAGGAACCCTAAGAAGGTCGTGAGTAGGGGCCCGCTGTTTAGCCTTTGTCGGGGCCTAGCTAGGGCAGGGGGCAGTAAGCTTTCGAATTTAACTGTTTAGAAAGTTCAGATTCTGAAGTGCATATTGCAAGCACCTTTATGGAACCCTGAATGGAATCAGTCAAGGGATAGCCACTTTGGGATGGAATGAAACATTGATATCCAGAACCCAAAAATGTGGTTATTAATAATAGATACAATAGTTAGCTCTTAAATATAGTAAGCTCAATTTTAGTGTGGCAGACCGAGAGGCCCTGGCAGAGTGTGCACAGGGTACGATGGCTAAAGGCCTTAATGGGGTCCAGGTGGCGCAGCCCCCGGAAGATGTTGGATTCGGGAAATTTGGCACTCTCAAGATGTGGTTTAAAGAAGACTATATTGTCACATGAATAAGAGGGGCCAATATCCCTCCATTTTGATAATATTAGGGGGCAGTATAATAATACAGGCCACCCCCACCTCAAATATTGGGGAGGGGGAAATCAGTAACTATGTCCAGTAATAATTTTCTCTTGCTCTCTTGATATTGCTGTTGTTGTTTCCCTATGAACTGCGAGTTTGATCATACTAGCATACACCGCAGCTCAGCATGCAATGTAGTCTTCGTTCTTTGACGTGCATATACAGGGTGGCCCACAAATAACGGAACGGGGTACTTGCCATACTAAAGACTCATGATGCCCGCCATACTGCATCGAGTAATGATCAACTGTGCGCCATTGTGAGTGTCCGTTCAGCTGTGTATAGAGAAGAAGGGGTACTAACAATGGCGCACGCATTGAACGTTACGAGTTGCTATGACGGGCATCATGTGTCTACATTATAGCAAGCACCCCGTTCCGTTATTTCTGGGCCACCCTGTATAGGTAGGCTATACATACTACATCCATTGATTAAAGGGGGGCCAAACGCTGGCATTTTCGCTTACTGTTTATACTGATAAGTGCATACACCACTTTTAGAGTTCTAGTAGTATATTTCTTCTAATTGGGTATCACTAATAATGGAAATAATCCATGTTTTTAAAACCTCTATCTGTTTTGACTGAACAGTGGAGGCTGCCATGTTTTCCAACTGTACCATATGAAACGTCATCTGACCTTGCAGTAATCAAAGCAGGTTATGTAACCACTGACATAGCGGCGGATTCATCAACAGCGGTTACATAACCCGCTTTTGTTAGTGCACGCTCAAATGCGCTCGGATGACGTTTCATATGGTACAGTTGAAATTTGAAAAACATGCATGGCAGCCTCCATGTCGTGGCCAGTCAAAACAAAAATAGTGGTTTAAAAAACATTGATTATTTCCATTATTAGTGATAATATAGGATTAGTAGAAGTGACAAGAATTATACACTCATCAGTTACATTATGTGAAAATTCCAGCGTTTTATTCCCCCTTTAATCCGTGTTGTTATTTCTTATGAAATACGAGTTTGATGAAACTAGCATACACCACAGCTCAGCATGCAGTTGGACGTCATGTATTCTTCATTTTTCTCGCACTCCCCGTCAGCGGCCCACTCCTCGCAGTTATTGCTGCTGTCGTAACAGTTCGGGTCGTCTGGAGGCAAGAACATAATAATAGAGAAGAATAATTATTATATGACAATATCCGACCGACCGACCATCCGACCAACCGACCAACCGACCAACCGACCAACCGACCAACCAACCAACCGACCAACCGACCAAACAACTAACCGACCAATCAACCAACCGACAAACCAACCAATTGACCAACCAACCAACCAACCGACCAACCAACCAACCAACCAACCAACCGACAAACCAACCAATTGACCAACCAACCAACCAACCGACCAACCAACCAACCAACCAACCGACCACTAACCAACTTTACCTTCGCACGCGTTGCATGCCTGTGGACAGTGTGGTCGCATCCAGATTGGATTGACGTCACACTCGCCTCTCCGAGCCCAGTCCTGACAATGTATGTCCGAATCGTCACAATCTGACAAAATGGAGAAAACAAATCATAACCCAGGGCTGAATAGGGGTGTTCCACAAAGATTCAAAGTTGAATTGACATTTTAAAGTTAAACTTCAATCAACCTTGACTTGAAATTATGATAGCCATTTGTAGACTTATAATTATATTATTATAATTATAATCCATTAATGCCTCATTAATGCTTCAAACAAGAATATTACTGAAAATACATTTACAACAAATATATCAAATTTATCATGTTTATATAAAACGATAATTTGAGCAAAATATATAATGCGCTTATAAGCGATAATACAGTATTTTTGTAGAGCCCGTGCGTGTGTTTTTTGCCTGTTTGTGTGTGTTTGTTTGTTTGTTAATTGTGTGTGTGTGTGTGTGCGTGTGTGTATGCGCGCGAGTATAGTTTCCATAATCAGAACATTAGTGGGACATAACAGTAATATGAAATGCCCAAGGGTTGAACGGGTTGAATGCCCAAGGTAGCATGAGAGTTAATCAACGGTATTAACTCTTTTATTATATATATAGACTAATTAAAATTAAGACATGTGAAATAGTCTTAGAAATGGATCATAGCAAAATGATTATCTCTGCATACAATAGAAATACGACGTGGCTGCTTGTTCAATTAATTTCTTGAATTGAAACTTTGCTGAAAAATAATATTTTGTTCAACTTACTAAAAATCAAAACTGGAAAATCTAATTAATCTATAATAAGTTTCAAGGCAGCTTAATTACAATCTCTAGAACAGAGTGAATACAGAATAAAATTGAGGGAAATTATTTATCAGAAATCGAGCGAGCGTGGTGATGAGGAATTCAAGGCAACCAACATGACCAAGTGATTAGCGTTAATCAGCACCAATCCACTTCAACTATAGCTCGCCTACGGTGGTCACAAGACGCCAGACAAGAAAGCAAAAAATGTGAACAAGGACCCTTTAATTAGTGTGGGTGAGTGGCAACTTACATCACACTGCGCGGCTTTATGGTTGTCAAGACTGCATGACAGACAGAGATGAAGTAATTTGCTAGCTATTGTGAAAAATAATTTGCTAAAAAATTCCCGTCTGCTACATAATTATTGTATAGAGAGCGTTGATGTGATTTAATTTAAATTGTTACGTAACAATGGCAGTTTGATTCGATAGCTTGCTCTCTCGTCATGCATGCTGTATATAATAGGCATGTGGTGTACCCAGGGTCAACATATCGGGTGGGGGGGGGGGGGGGGGGGGCAAACGGGATAGGGCGATAATATTACAGGGGGCGTGGAGCCATAGTAAACAATGAATAAGGTCTTATACGCGCTATTTCTTTTTATTTGTTTCCAAAAAGGAGGGAGGGGGGCTGTGCGCAACTACAGAACGCGGATCACCAAGTATCTTCCATTTTGAAACGCTCTTTAACAGATGATTGAACTGTTAGATAATTATCTTCATTTTCTTCCAGTTCTGCTGAATCTGGACAACCTCCAGTTTCCCCATTTTGTTGTATGATAATATGTGATATGTGGTTTCGGAAAAAGCATCCCAAAAGTCTTATTCCCCTGCATGCCTTCTACCTTAGCTACGCCATCTAACATTTTGTTTTATATGACTACTGCCCTATTTTCGTGATATAGCTCCCCGATTCAATTATTATCTTTTCAAACTTTCTCTCTCATTGTTATACCTAGTTCGCCTAGAACGCTGATGAAATTAATAATTACTGATTGATTCTGTTTGATTATCATGTCAAGTATTTTACAGTGCGCAAAAAAAAATGGAAGACGCGTGAAATGAGTAAAATGGAAAATGACATCTTTAATTAGGACAGATTTGTTTATGTGTGTGCTTGCGCGCGCGTATATAATGCTTGAAACAATTAGTTTTTTTCTCTTCATTTTATTACATTGGGTTTAATTAATGTATTTCTTGTAATCAAAAGTTTGATATATATTGTATAGTCTGGCATGACAATAGAACGGAAATTAGTCTGATTATAGAAATTATACATGAATAGAAATTACAATTCTTATATTGCCGGCAAAATAATGGACACGTAATTACGATTATCGATGAGGGAAACCTAATAAAAACATATTTGGTCAAATAAGGTTGCCATGGTAACAATCTGACGTTCGGTCATAGATAAGGTTTTAGAATATAAATTCATCAATAATTATTCAAATTTGGTGTTTACAAGAGCATGTCTGGTTCAAGCAAACCTTTCCCAACAGCTCAATGTGGGATTAGAGGGCGCTGCAGAAAGAAGATGATCCATAATCATGATAATCATATAGCTGTCTATTACAAATGAATATTATAAATCTATGTCCACATTTGCAGAAGCTATGGTAGAAACCTGTCTTAGCAGCAACCGGACTGCGCCAACCGACCTAGTATAATGTACATTATAGTGGCCACTAAAAGAGATCCCGTTCACAGAATTGTATTTTATGAAACATGTCTATAGAGGTCACCTATATCTACAGTGGTCAATTTTCTTGTTTCCCTTTGTTAGCTGGTCACTATACACTGGTTTGACCGTTACCAGCTTCCGTCTACGTATGAGCAAACATGTTATTTTGCAACGTATATACGATAATATGAATAATAATAGGTTCGTGGAAAGTTAATAATTTTGAGAAATAAAATAACAACTTAGCCTTTGCGCCAAATACATTATTATTATCCACTTCAAACCAGAAATAAGCGATTACAATGCGAATCCATGACAACTGTCCACACGGTTGTTAAGTGTATACTTAATAAAAAATATGTTATTTTTCAACTTCGTTAAAACTTAATCATTTTAAAAAAACATAACCATATCATAGCCTTTACGTATTTATCCACTTCGTTATACATATAAGGTCCCTTGACATTTAAATCCAAGTAGCTTACAACCCAATTTAAAGCTAGTCGCTTGGCTTCATTTTGACACAGATTGTCCAGTAATTCATTCGACATACGTCAATATATGTTCAAACTGCAACATATAATACTTGCAGTGATTCATAACAGCGTAACTGTTTATAATCATGGTAATCATAAGTCATACATTATGAATGCACGATGTTTGTGCGAGCAGCAGAATATTTTGACGACATTTTTTGAAGTGTTTCTTCTATTTCATACGTCATCTTAATACTGTACGTAATCAGCGCCGGAACATGTGTCGCAAGGATGGGGGTCGGATCAGACTGGGCACAGCCGCGAAACGACTGGTGCGGGTCGCGAATTTTTAAACCGATAGGGTGGCAACTGGAGATAAGCAGTGAGCAGTGATGTTGGGCACAGTTTCAGACCTATAGTGAAAACTGTACATGATACATTTACTAAATAAACCGCTACTCAACACTTATTATGGCAAAAGAAAAGAAGAACAGAGGATTCGAACCCATGTTATAAAGAAGTGTTGAAGTCAACAGCATGACCATTAGGCCACGTAAATTGGCTTTGTTAGAACGGTCTCATTGTAATTATAATCCTCAAACTCACCCAACCCCTAATCTTAGTTATGAATATTCATGAGTAGCCCTTGACGTACATAATTATAGCTGCTTATGAATGATTCATCAATCTCCAGTTGCCATCCTGTACAGTATAAAAATTCGCGTGCGAGCGTGGTCAGACTGAACACTCTATGATGTATTAATTTACAGTATTTGTGTGTTTTTCAAGGATTTTCCATATGAGTGTTACTACTACTACTACTATACTATTATCTATACTTCTACTCAGTGGACACATCCAAGAATGAAATAATGTACATTTATGTATTTACGCATAACAGGAAGATTGATTTACTGCGGTTATAATACTTTTGCACAAAATAATGTCAAACAATAAAGAACATTTATTCAAAATAATGTAATTATTAAATTAAAGTGAAAGTATGTATACGCAATCAGGTTATTGATTCGAAATTGTTTGTCCATGAAATTATGGTCAAATTAGAAGGAAACGTTTAAATTTACAAGGTATACAATGATAACCAGTTGGTATCAAAATAAGATCAAGGTATCAAACATTGTGCACATTCTCAAAATCCTATTGGAATTCTAGTGGTTCCCTCATACCTTGTTGTATTCGTATTAAAAATAAAAGCATGGGACAGGTTTCGGTGTGTCCAATTTCCCTTTCGTTAAAAGGATATTTAATATTGAAGTGTTCAGACATTAAACTATCCACTGGATAGTCATAACCGTGTACAAAGTCAGTGCAATGAGTTAGTGAATATCACTATGCATTTTTGCTCATTACCCGGCCATTTAACGTCCATTTAACTTGAAATGTTCACACATTACCCAGTGGACATATTATCATATCACAACAATATACATTGCATCAACCATTCATCACTCTTTGCACATGCCAACAAAGTGTAATACTAGATCCCTTTAATCGAGGCTGAGGGATGGAAAGTATCAAGTATCACTGAAAGATTATTTACCTCGATACTCGGGTCCGGCGACGGGGTCGTCGACTATCGGGTCAGGCTCATGCGGTGGTTCGGTTTGCGTTTGCGGTTGCGGATCCTGGTTACTGTTGATGGTGCAAGCCTCGCAACTGAGGGCGCAATTCTTCTTCATGTAGCGCTTATTGGCCGAGCACTCCCCGGCGGTTGCCCACGCCGCGCAGTCGCGGTTCTTGTCCTCGCAAGCCGACTCTAAAAGGAGGCAGAAGAAACATGGAAACGTTGTATCTTTCAAACTCGAAAAATACAATTCAGGAAAAAATAGCAATAGCAAATACTCAAGTTTATCTTGTGTGATGCTCAAATGTGGTATACATTTTGTTCATGATACAGTCATGTGAAGAACCAATATTACGTATTTTGTTAAATTTTACTTTCATAATTTTGTATGTCGCACTAAAACCGTATACAAAGTGTTCGAACCATTGTTACATTGGTTTTAGCCGAGTTGTCATGATTGGGGGCTCACACGAGTTTCAGGATGAACTCCTGCCATCAAGCACCCATTTACTAAACCTGGGTTGAGAGCAGCAAATGGGGATAAACTAAATAAAAGTGTCTTGCTGAATGACACACGTACCGTGGTCACCGGGGAATCGAACCTTACGAACTGCACTTTAAAAGACGATGGTCCAAGCCGACAAACCACGACATTTCCATACATAACATTGTTAACACAGGAGGCCTTATCAACGGCATTCAAGATCAGCGGGGAAAAAATGAGCAAACAATATTTATTTTATTTTATTAAAGGGACATTAATTTTGCAAGCCAATTTTAAAAAGTTGCGAGGTTATTGTCTTACATGAAAGAAAATGTCATTTAACAGCATGCCTGAAAAAAATAGGGCTTGAAATTTCTTTTTCGTGGAGTTATAAAACTCAACAAAATAAAACGACACAGCGCATTTAATTGTGCATTATACGAGTATTCACCCGGTGCGAAATTTCGCTCACGGCGCATTCCACAGAGTACCACGTTGATGTGCGTGACCACTACGTGACCCGCGCACAGATTGTGATCGAACAACGGCGTAAGCGAATACTAAACAAAATAACCAAAACTCGCTAAAACTGACTACATGTAATTGTATATTCTTCATTTTCGAGACCTTTTCCGTGACATACCTTTACAAATGTCGGCTTCACAATACCTTTACAAGAATAAGTACAATATTGTTGTAATATTATGCTTAATCAGTTAAACTCCTTTATTGACCGATATATAGTTTGGTGGAGGGGCGCATTCGTTTTTCATTCGTAGAATCCAAATTACAGGGCTGTTCGATCTGAATAATTTTGTGTGTGTTACATTCATCCTCATCCGTCTACTGAAAACTGTTCAGACGATTTGTAAAAGGCGGACAGTCCCTTTAAAATGATTGATTGGTATGGTTAGGATGTTTAAAATAAAGAAATTTGAGAACGACAAAAGAAAAATAGTTTTCTCAACATCAATTCTCAAAATGGAATATATTATAACCCTTATCTGCGTACCCATAACGTAATGAACGTTATTACATTTTGCAGAAAATAAATTAAGACGTATATACCGTTAATTCGTTAAAATAATTAATTATAGGGAATAGGGATTTAAAAGGGACATTTCAGATCTTGATTAACATGACGATGACGTCAGCAGTATTATTATTTTGAACGAAATGTTACCTCATTAGGAAAGCATTAAATCCCGTTCCTGAGGCATATCATTAAAAATATTCCTGGTTAGGATCTGTTTCAACAAAGACAATGTAAGAAAGCAACTAGCCTTTACGCGATTGTTAGCATGATTAGTGAATTACTGTTACATGAATATCCCTCACTCTTTACAAATTAAACTAAGTCACTTTGCCCGAGTTTTTAACAATACATATATACTTTGCCCTAATTACACATTGATTAATTGCATTACATTCAGAGGAGGAGCCAAGTACGAGTTATACAGACTTTCATACAGCTAGGACTGCGTTCTCTAATATTGATAATAATTATAGAGAACATATAATATAATTACAATGCGTCAATTCCATTATTTACAAACCAAATGCTTAGGGCACAGTTAAGGTTATCTGCACACATTTAAATATAGTCAACTACACTTACATATACTCATAAATATGTGAACATAATTAGAATCAACAAATGTGTATGTACATAGATATAAAGACAAAACATGGCTACAAGTCATAAGCATGATAAATAACAGAGAAGACATGCCTAAAACTGAAAGGCGACTTGGAAAAGATTCGTTTTCAAACTAGTCTTTTCTAATACGTATGTTTGGGAAACTCAATATATAATTATATTTTGGCATATCATTTTATTTTGTTAATGTATAGTAACACATTTCATAGTGTATTATTTAAATACTATAAACAAAATCATGTGGTATTGACATGGACGGAATTTATATTGGAGCTTAATTCTACAAGATGCGTTGAATCACATCTCCATACGTACATTTTAGCTAGCTATACATTCCGGACAAAAATTATAATTCCGGGGATAATTCTGTCCTGTTAATCTTATTACTCTGACGCAAAGATAACAGTTATGTTGCAGTGTTTTATATTTAAATCGGGATGATGAGGTTGTTATTTAGGTTTGATTTGCAGTGGCAAACAAATTCACACAAAATAACAACAATATTAACACCTAATCACTAATATAAAAAATACATAATATTTTGAAGGCAATTTTTACAGTTTATCAACTTCACACGCGACCGGTAATACCAAGGAGGTATAAGGTTAGCTACCTCCTTGGTCAGGTAATACGGTACTCGTCACTGATCCCATGCGCACGTCATGCAGTTAAACACGACATAAATCAAGAGGCCCACTCATCACGAGTTTACAAACGTCGATAGATATACGTACCAGATTCAGGATCATCCGTCGCTAGTGGAGCTTCGGTCGGAGTTTCTAGTAGAAAAAACAAGAAATTAATCAAATTATAGTTGAATGTATATTCATTATTTTACCCTCCAAATGGCTTCTGTGGGTAGAATTCAAACCTGCGTGCGGATATTTAATAAACTCCCTTAATATAAAAGTAGTAAGGATCCTTGTGAAGCCCATTATAAAAGTAATAAAATAGTAATCGTATACATTTGTTGGAATACGAAAACATATTTAAGTCACGCGAAGCCCATATATAAAACGTAATTTAGTTTCAAGTTTCGAGTTTTAAGCTCAGTAATGAAATCATACACGAATACATGAACATAATATATACAAGTAGGACAAAATTCATTTTAATTCTAATGATGGTTTCATTTCAATATGTTCGAGGATAATTGATGACATCACCATTTCAACGCTATGATCTGAAGCCGTTTTATGTCGAAATGTTTGTTTGACATACCGTGACGAACATAAAGTGGGTCTTCGATCGTCATAATCACTGATGGTACTCACTTATAACTAGATAACACATGTTTAAGACTGTGTTTTGTTGGTTAAAGATATGATAATTGGCTACGAATAATAATGATAACGTAGATAACTAAGACGAAATTGTGTAATTGCCGATTATTTTCAGCGTTATCTTACGAGGGATCCCATATATCCAGTTCGTTGTCTATGCTTTCTGAGAATAAAACACCCACATAATTATGTATCTAATAATGAGGCCTGTATAAGAATTCATACGTTAGTAAATCCATATTCAGTCATCAAATCATTCAACACAATGAAAAACGAACGGACGAAAAACAAACAAACAAACACAAATCAAATCCCTTTTCAGTCATCAAATCAAACACACCGAAAAACAAACGGATGAAAAACAAACAAAACAACAACCAAACACAAATCAAATCCCTATTTAGTCATCAAATCAAACACACTGAAAGCAAAGAGAGAAAAAACAAAACAAAACAAATAAACAAACAAACAAACAAACAAACAAACATTATCAAACATAAATCAAATCCCTATAATGTATAATACAGTCATCAAATCAAACACACTGAAAAATGAAGGGACGAAAAACAAACAAACAAACACACAAACAAACAAACAAAGCAACAACCAAACACAAATTAGTCATCAAATCAAACAATCAAACAACAAAAACAAAACAATAATTAATCAAAACCTAAATTAGCGAAGTGGATGAGCAACGTTTGGGTGAACAATTATATGCTCAACAAAATCACAATGAGCTACTTTACTGCAGTCAAACCTGCTCCAGCGACCACCCCTCTATAAAAACCACCTGTCTATATACACTCGATTTGTTAATTATCTACGAAGCAGTGTCCATACAAATTAATGTACCTCTCAAAAATTGACCTTTCTGCTCGGAGACATATCACCATCCCTCGGGTGGTCTTTATAGACAGGTTTCGATTATTTGAGTAGTCTTTAAAGACATGATTCGATCCCTTGAATGCATCTTCATAAAAGAACTGTTGTGGTTCCTTGAGTGCAGGCTTTATCTAGGAATTAACATGCCTTTGATGCTCTTACAGAATTAATTATGTTTTCATAGACAGGTTTGCATCACTTTCGCGGTCTTTATAGACAGGTTTGACCGGTTGCATTAACATTTTTGTTGCTTACCTGTTCCGGAATCTACTTGGCAGTTGACGTATACCTGGCCAAGATTCGACATATCTGCGAACGAGAAGAGTTATCATGATAATTAAGCGAACAGTATCCACGATGATAATGGAAATATACTTTTTATTTTCTCAAAATTATAACAGATTGGTTCGACTACTATCAAGACTATTACTACTTTGAACTATTGGTCTGCTACTCCGGATTGTGATGATATTAATAATAACAAGACATGTAAGATATAAGATAAAAGTTTAGACGATTGTCTGTACTGTTGACTTCTTCCGCCCGGCGCAGACAGAGCCGACTCGACCACATCCGACCCGACCCGATGAAAGCTACAGTCGCGGTCGATTCAACATGTTGAATCGGGCCTGAAGGGCTTCCGACTGGCTTCCGACTGGCAAAATCGAAGTCGCGAGACAATACGCACGGAGCCGATCCGACTGAAAACCAGTCGGATCGGTTCCGTCTGCGTCGGTCTTTACTTGCCACATCAAACATTGATACTAAGGGGAAATAATTAAACTTTTTTTTTCTCGTGAGTTAAAGCAAAATAAGGAATATTTTCCTTTCTTAATCGGGGTCAACACCAAATAAGGCTTCTGCTCTTCTAAGTTGGCCCCACATTCTCAATTGGTTTTATTTGCTATTTGATTGTATTTGACATTTATTTTGTATAACTTATTATAATAGTTTATGTATTGTATCTTTTTATGTTTTTATGAAGAATGTAAATAAACTGAAATGAAATGAAATGAAAATTTGTATTGTAAAATAAGGTTCATAAACAAACATTGTATGTTTCTTTCATTGTAACAATTTGTATTATTGATACAAGCTGTCGAATAACGTCATACGTTTAATTTCTGTGTTTTAAAGCAAATTCGTCGTGATATGACAATGATTATGTTTTATGCTTCTATGTAAATTTGTAATTTGTTGATACAAAACATGCCCGAGAGTGTCTTTACTTAGTACCCCGGTTCTAAAAGAAATACAATAAAGAAACAAGCAAACAAACAAACAAACAATCACACCTTGGCATCGGTCGATCAGCTTGTTCTTGCAGGGGAAGACTTCAGCCAGGGATTTGTAGAGCATGGAGTCGTACCGCTCCAGCTTCTCCCTGCTGTCCACCCCGTTGTGCACCCCTCGCCGATGCGGGGCCTGCACCCCAAAGAAGCTCTGCACCCCGTCGGCGAAGTACTCATCGAGCGTATCGTCGCTGCGCGTATCGGCCCACAGTCCCTCGCGTCGAGCGTGGTAGTAGGCCGCGCTGAGCCGGTGGTAGAACTGGCGGTCGTGGCCGAGCCCGATCTTGAGGATACTCTGGGCGAGAGAGTGGACGAAGGTGTCCTCGGCTCGCCATCGGTCGTCGTCGCGGCACAGAAGGTTCTCCTCGGCCGCCGATGTCAGTGGGATGTACAGAGTGCCTATAGATGGGTAGACAGAAAAGTTCAACGTCATTTTCAGGAGGGTTTTAAAGTTGATTGATTATTGACCCAAAAGTTGGTCAAATTGAATTGACCGACCTGAATGATAAATTTAATGTAGCAATTGCACGTTCCAGACTTCTCGAGATGAAATTGAAGTTTAACTCCTAACGTGCCAAGCTCGCATTTTTGTGAGTTACAATACACACAAATTAAAATCGGCACGTTAAGAGTTAACAATGAATGTACTTGAATGACGATTGTTTGAAAATGAATGGGAAAACATACGGTACAATGAAAGCATCAGTGGCATCAGCGGGTGCCTGTAAATATACAGAGGGACAAAAATGATTACATTCAAATTTAAACGTCTGTCTGTAAATTAGACATGCGTCAGAATCTGTGTCAAAAATTGGTAGTATAATATGAAATTCCTTTTTTTGGACCGGAGGACAACATTTCCCACAACGGGGGATCACAGCGGGTTCATTGCCCCCCTTTTTATATATTTTAAAAAAATAAAGCTATACGTCACTGTGTGATGGCCGTGTGGGGGGGGGGGGGGGGGGGGGGGGGTTACTCTCTTACACGGAACGTATCGTATCGCACCTTTTAGATGTACCCATAAATGGCGTAATGCTGAAAATAATACAGTTTCGACGTTAGTTTGTTTGTTTGTTTGTTGGACGAGTCATGTTGGGAGTATAAGGGGCTGAGGGATAAAGGGTTAACGAAATTCCTGATTCGCTGAAGGTATCGGGGAGGTGCGACTGTTCGGGGATATGTACAGTCAGCTCATTCTTAGAGGCCAATATTCCACACACAAAAGTGTGTTCAAAGCGTGTTCACCCCCCCCCCCCCCCCCCCCCCCCCATTAGCTGTGCCAATGTGTGAGAGGGATTAACGGGTTAAAGGTGAATGACAGTAGTGGGAAACCCCCCACAACCTAAAAATGAAATGTACACTCTTATTACCAACCATGTGAAAGAATATAATTTTACTAATATGGGATTATACAAATTTGGCCAAGAAACCGCCTACGAATTGATATATTTGCAAAATTATAAATTGATCTACTGCGGATTGATATCGCCAACGCGGAATCGCGCATACGCTACGTGCTAATGACCGCGTGCGTGTTCGCTATACGGGCTTGTCCCCAGCTTGTCGATATCTCCAGCCCAGCGCTAGCGGCGCGGACAGGTGCGAACGGGCGGTGGATTCATACATTTCACGGGCGGGTATTGGATTTCTTCCGATATTTCTGTATATAACGATGCTTAGGTTCGGATTGTACCACACAAGCCCTATTTCAATACTTATTCAACAATATTGATCAATATAGATGTTTTCGGCTACTTTCCCAAAACTGTTATTCATCTTTAACAAACCTCCAAGTGATCGCACGCGGTCGCTGAAGGTCTCGGGGAGGTGCGAGTGTTCGGGGATGTGTAGGGTCAACTCGTTCTCCGCTACCACCGCCACTCTGGCGAACTTGACGTACATCTGCTGGCGTAAATCTCGCCTGTCCGCCAGCATAACCCGCACCACGTAACAGGCTCGCTTGATCGCCTCGTCCGATACTCGCGCCGAGCCCACGATCGGTATCGCGTACGCGTTGGTGTACTTCTCGTAGAAGGGGCTTCAAGGGTGTAAACCGGTACAGAAAGTAGAATGGGGGAGAGGAAGTAAACGAATTATTTATAATATTTTATCTAGAGATTAGATGGTTTAGTGAGTTTAAACGTAAGCTTTTAACAAGGCATTAGTTGCATCTAATCGTCAAACACGACTGGTGAACGAACGCAGTGGTATAGTTATATTGTTGTTTTTGTTTGATGGATATCAGTCAAAGGTGATTTATATTGTTGCCAATTAAGTTTCTCCTCATAATTCATATCTAGTTTTATCTATTACAATTTTCATATTTCAAATTATATACAATTCAATGACACCGCTATGAATATCGCGATTTGTTTTTCCCTTCAAAATATCATGTAATTATTATCAAATCTATACAAATCTGTGATCGGAGGAGGTTCATAATTATATCGATGGAAGTGTAGGTGCAAATGCTCGTGTGATAGTCGCCTTTACCAATCGTTCCTTTCATCTAGACACAAGGCCTCGTCAAAAGACGAAACATTGATTAACACGCACATAACAGAAAGAAGTATGAGGTTCCATTTGTATGTGATCGTAAGTATGTAACAATGGTTTACTTATCTTTTCATAGAATGGCAGACGTGTGTAAGGGGACAATGTGTGATTATATTGGAAACTTAGCAGATATTTGATATACGGAATGAAAAAAGTAACATTTTCGCAAGCGACCCGAGGTACTTATGGGTACCGCATTATACTTGAAAGTTAATTTCTACACATTTAGAACATTAAATTCGTATGCTAATTCCTGGAACCGAAGTATAGAAATATTTCTTTACTTCCGTGTTTTCTGCATCGATATACATTTTTATATATTTTTTATATCGATGGTTTTCTGCAAAAGATTGTCCCGGCTTCAACGTAAGTGGGGCATTTCCCATTTTTGCCGAGCGACTTTCCGTGAGAAATTTGTATTGTCCGAGAATGATGTCGATTCGCTGTAGATGGAACGATCGATCTTTTCCAAGTAACAATATAACTGAAAAATATTGCATTGTAGATAGACTGCTACTACTATTTAATTATATTCTCCACAAACTGAAAACAACCTTTGACCTTGACCTCTGTCAGACCTACCTGAGCCCCATGCTGACCCTGACGTGCTTCGGTACGGTGGACACCGAGTCGCATTGCCACGTATTGAGAGCCGTTCCTGGCCTCTCGCCCTTGTTCCGTCTGGTATACTGAAGGGAGGTTGCTGCAAAAGAATGATAAATGTCCAAGTCACACATTCCCGTAAACAAACTGTAAAGCCCGGCGCAGACAGAGCCGACTCGACCCGATCCGACTGGTTTCAATCAGGCTAGAGTCGGGCCCGGTCGGTTGGAGCCGAGTCATCGTGTTGAATCGGCCCCGACTGGGATCCGACTGTCTCTCGCTGGCAAAATGTGTGTTGCGAGGCACTGAAAACTGAGCCGATCCGAATAAAAACCAGTCGGATCGGGTCGAGTCGGCTCTGTCTGCAGAGGGCTTTAAGCATCGCCGTAATAAGAGCCACGTAATGTCATTTTTCGTGAAATACAATTAAAACGTACATTGTATGACTTTGGCACGCCCGCGTTTTACGGGGTGTTAATGGCACTGTAATATACTCATGTCTAAGTTTTCTTTACGTGGCTCTTTGATATTAATTGTTACGGCAATAAATATGTATGCATATAAACATCATCATAACAAGCCCGCAGCATACAGAGCCGACTCGACCCGATCCGACTGGTTTTCTGTCAAGCTAGAGTCGGGCACGATCAGTCGGAGCCGATTCATCATGTTGAATCGGCTCCGACTGGCTTCCGACCAGGAACATCTGAGTCGTGAGGCATCATACCCTGATCCATCCGACTGCAAACCAGTCGGATCGGGTCGAGTCGGCTCCGTGTGCGCTGGGCTATATATCACTACCAGTACAATTTTGACTTTGAAAATTGAGGGGAATACGGACTGGGCAAATATACAACTTGCATACACTTATATAATCTACTACATGCGGTATCAAATTTACAATACATATTATAATATATCAGTGCAAAAACGGAAAACAATCATTTTGGACGCCTGTTTCCTCAAACGCAGGCTATTTACTGTAACATTAAAAACGTAGACTAATGCCCGGCGCAGACAGAGCCGACTCGACTGGTTGTCCTTCCGATCGGCTCAGTTTTCAGTGCCTCGCGACACACATTTTGCCAGTCGAGAGACAGTCGGATGACAGTTGGGGCCGATTCAACACGATAAATCTGCTCCGACCGACCGGGCCCAACTCTAGCCTGATTGAAACCAGTCGGATCGGGTCGAGTCGGCTCTGTCTGCGCCGGGCTTAAAGCTCTCCGCCCACAGAGCCGACTCGACCCGATCGGACTGGTTTTAAGTCAGGCTAGAGTCGGTTTCGCTCAGTCGTAGCCGATTCAAGATGTTGAATGGGCCTCGAATGATCACCGACTGGTTCTTGACCAGCAATACAGGAGTCCTGAGGCAACGTATAATGAGCTGAACCGACTGAAAACCAGTCGGATCGGGTCGAGTCGGCTCTGTGTGCGGATCGAGGGCTTAAAAGGTTTTTCACGGAATTATGGCGGTCACAATTATAATAAATACATTCATTCATACATGAAGATGTATAATACCGTACCATTTTAATAAAACCATATCTTGATACAGTGCATGATTATGTTGCACCGAGTAGAAGAGGGCGCTATTTATGTTTTGTACACGGGTGCTAGCTCTTGTATAATATATAGATGTTGGTTTTGAATATCTCTGGATATGCAGTCTTTCCTATACTACACATGGAAGTTTTGATATGTTTTAAAATGCAGAACTGAATTATAATGTGTGATAATTTGCTACATCTGCCTTTCTGCAATATTCTTAAGAAGTAATACTGTCATTAAGTATACTACATGTACCTGCGTATATCTGCAGAGAGTGTTTTGTTCAAGGGGGATGAATTAATAGATCGCCCTCTGAACAAAGGGTTATCTATTACTGATCTGCGCCAGTTAGTTATATATTTTCTGAAAAAGAGGAAACATTTTAGCACTTACAGAATTTTGCAGAATGTCTCACGAAGTAGGCTGCCGTCTCTGTCTCTTCGGATAACGTGCCGTTCCCTGTAAGGACAAATAAAACACTATGATTGTTTGATATTTGTTTTGTAAGGTAAAACAAATGTGTACTTGCTGCTCAATACTCGATGAAGGGAGGACAGGTTCAAATCGTGTTTTTTAATACAGTGCGCACGCACGTCATCGATTGCGATGACGCACATACGTCACATTAATTTTGTCGCTGATGTACTTTTTTTTTGGGGGGGGGGGGGGGGGCTAGCTATTTTTGTTTTAACAGACGCGCGTCCAATCAATTAATTATGAATTATTTTATGACCAACCTGTTCCGTCGCCCGGTTCGCACTGCCCACAGCTCCTGCGGCAATGCCACTGCATCCAACCCGGGTTGCTCTCACATTCACCGCGGAACTCCCATGCATTGCACTCATCTCGCTCATCCTGACATCCTACAGATATTAAGAACAATTGTGATAATGTCTGATGATGTTTTAATTATAAAACATCACGTAAAGATTTTTAAGATTAAAAGTAATATCACTCACTTTTTTGAATAAGTAATTTGCCTGAATAATATATTACATTTGAATGCTATCTATAGTGAAAGTAATAACATCATCAATATTAACTACTGCTACCACTAATTATAATAACAATGATGAAAACGATCATGTTTAATTGACTATAATTTCCTAGATCGTGTTAATTATACTCACCATATTTATCTAATAAAGATACACAGTAAAAACAAATTATAAACCCAGGTCCATCACAGAATTCTATATAGGAAATTTAACATAAATGGCTCAACTTTGAAATGATTCGTTCCACTTTAGTTGGGTCAACTTATACCTACCACACTCTAGCTCATCTGACCAATCACCACAGTCGTTATTTGGGTTTAGTTGGGTCAACTAATACCTACCACACGCTAGCTCATCTGACCAACCACCACAGTCGTTATTTGAGTTTAGTTGGGTCAACTAATACCTACCACACTCTAGCTCATCTGACCAATCACCGCAGTCGTTATTTGAGTTGCAGGCGTTATCCCTGTGGATGCACTTCTCCCCGTTTGCGCAAGGAAAATCTTGAGAGTTGCACGATTCTTTGCCTGTTTCAATCACAAAATAGAAATGTAATATTAGCTGTAAACCAAACACCAAAATTGGCCTATCAAGATTGTTTTCCTGTTTCAATCATACATAGAATAATTATGTAGAAATGTACAATTAGCTGCAAACTCAACACCTAAATCGTCACTCAAAATAATCCTGATCAAAATCGCCTCACCACTCGTCATATAATATGTCACTCAATTTGACATTTTGACGTTACCTAATGTGTCATCAGTCCGTTACCAAATGTTTAACCTAACTCGTCACCGTTTATATACGCACAACGTGCCATTCAAATCATCAACCCACTCGTCAAATAATGTGTCACCTTAACCCTGCACATAATTCGTCACCCGACTTAACATCCAATTCGTCACCCTATATGTTACCTAACTTGTCAACCTACTCATCACTTTACTCGTCACCCATCTGGTCATCCAGACTGTCACACAACTCGTCACCCATCTCGTCACCAATCAAGTCACCTAACTCGTCACCAATCAAGTCACCTAACTCGTCACCAATCAAGTCACCTAACTCGTCACCCAACTCGTCGCCTAACTCGTCACCCATCTCGTCACCTAACTCGTCACCAATCAAGTCACCTAACTCGTCACCCAACTCGTCACCAAACTCGTCACCTAACTCGTCACCCATCTCGTCACCAATCAAGTCACCTAACTCGTCATCAATCAAGTCACCTAACTCGTCACCCAACTCGTCACCAATCAGGTCACCTAACTCGTCACCAGGCATTTATTCCTTGAAGCCCTGGTCCGTTAATACCAAAGTAAAAATGCTCCGAACGCATTGAGATTAATCACACCATTGCTATACTAAAATTTACCGGTTATCACAAGTATTTTACAACTAAGTGACTTACAGTCGTTCTCGTCCGACCTATCTCTGCAGTCGCCATAGCCGTCGCACACCAGCTCGTCGGGCACGCACTGCTTCCTGTCGGCGCACATGAAGTGGCTCTCTGTGCAGTCGTCCACATCGGCATCTAAGTATCGAAATCAAATACATTCGAACCTGTGTTAGCGGCCACCTGTCTATATTAGCCAACCTGCCTATAGTATATTGGCCACCACAAGTGATCCCCTGTCGAGAAAAACACTATTACGGAACCTGCCTATTGAGGTCACCTGTCTACAGTAGTCACTTTTCTTGAGTCCCTTCGGTGGTCACTATAGACGGGTTTGACTTAGTATCAGAGTCATACTTAACGGCTGAAATCACTATGGGACGTATTCATTGTAAATAACGGTTTATCATTGTATTTGTTTGATATTTCTGCATTTTTTATCGCATACAAAGACAGTATGGTGTTCAACCCTTTGGTTATAGTGAAAATAATTTATGTTTTTACGAAAGATAAACAAGAACATTAGATCATATTATTTGTGCAAATAAGTTATCGTCTACATGCTTATTCATGAGTAATGTGAACTGCATGGTTTTATAGACCGTGTATTGTATCAGTTCAAAGATAATATTTTAGACGAATCATATGCATATTGAAAGAATATAGCTGCATTAGTTTGACTTAAAACATCAATGGGAAAGGTACATACCGTCCGGGAAGGGCATGATGGGGTCACATGTCCACCCATCTTTGGCCAGTTCTTGACCCTTGGGACAGGAACAGGTGTAGGACCCGTGGGGTTCATTGACGCACCCTCCGTCGCACCAGTCCTCGTGCTCTCGGCATTCGTTGACATCTAAACAGTATTTCATTAGATATCGGTTGGTTTTTGTTGTTGTTTTTTTTCAGACGAACACACGTTCAATCAAAAAATATTACTTTGAACGTCTGGGACCGCACTTTATCGTCACCATCCTTGAGATGCATCATCGGTTAAACCGGGGCCGAGCCCTGTCCACTTGACCAGAACACCTCTTCACCTTCATATTAAACTGTTCCGTTTTCTATAACGACTCTATGAGTTGTATTAACCTGATTGGTCAAATCCCGTCACAATTGTATTCTTTAAAATGAAGCAAATCAAAAATCAAAACATCACAATACATTATGCGACTTATATCATGTATAATATGTTGCATGCGTGTTCGTAGACCGCTCCATTCTTGGACACACATGGACTGTTAGTGTTAAAGGGACATTCCCTCTTTTGCAAGTCAAATTTCAAAAGTTGCGAGGTTGTCTTATATGAAAGAAAATGTCATTTAACGGCATGCCTGAAAAATTAGAGCTTGAAATCTCTTTTTCGTGGAGTTATAGCCCTCAAAATAATAAAACGACAGGTAGCGTTTAATTGTGCCTTACACGTGTATTCACCCAGTGAGGAAGTTCGTACACGGATTCCACGAAGTACCACAACGCTATGCGTGACCCCTACGTGTCCCGCGCTAGCTACGTGACCCGCGCACAAATAACAATAGCATGACCGAATACTATACAAAATAACTAAACCTCGCTTAAACTGACTACATGTAATTACATATTCTTCCTTTTTGAGATTTGTTTCCATGACATACATTTACAAATGTCGGCTTCACAATACCTTTACAAGAATAAGTACAATATTGTTGTAATATTATGCTAAATTAGTTAAACTCCTTTATTGACCGATACATAGTTTGATAGAGGGACACATTCGTTATTCATTCGTAGAATCCAAATTACAGGGCTGTTCGATCTGATTTTGTGTTTGTGTGTTACATTCATCCCCATCCGTCAACTAGAAACTGTTCAGACGAATTGTAAAAGGGGGACAGTCCCTTTAATGCGTATTATCATCAATTCAATTTGTATGCTCGCTACACCAGTTGATAATTATTTTAACCAGGAAATCAACTTATTAACTAACTAACTAACTAACTAACTAACAAACTAACTAACTAACTAACTAACTAACTAACTAACTAACTAATTGTAAGTAAGTAAGTAAGTAGTTAGCTAACTAGCTAGCTAACTTAATAGCCAATTAAATAGCTAACGTAAGAGGTAACTAACTCACATACTTACTAGACTACCTACCAAATTAACTTACTATTTAGCTTAGTAACTACTTAAAGTAATACATAAAAACTAGCTAACTACCTAAATAAATAATTGTAATGCTGACAGTCGACCACGTGGCTGAAATGTGCCACCATGCTGACATAATAAAAATTAAGGGGTTTCAGGGACGAACGCCGTACTAGGGTTTTCTATAGCGCAGTCGGTAAGAGCACCGGTCTGGCAATCCGGAGGTCTCTGGTTCGAATCCCGTTGGAACCCCATTTTCTTTGCTCTTTTTCAATCACATTCTATATTTCTGATCAGTTTCTCTATATGTTTGAATTAATTATTAAAACAAGCTGCATCACTTCGGTGATCCCTCGCATATATCCCCAAGTCGATTTCTATCCTTCGGGTTTATGTCAGATTTATAATAGCTTCTGACCACTCGAGCAATGAAAGTTAAGGGGTTTCAGGGACGAGCGCCGTTCTAGGGTTTTCTATAGCTCAGTTGGTAAGAGCACCGGTCTAGCAATCCGGAGGTATCTGGTTTGAATCCCCTTGGAATCCCATTTTCTTTGCTCTTTTTCAATCATAAAATAAACGTAATGGAAATAATGTAAAGTGTTCTTTATACGATAGATAATTCCCACCAATATTTGATGGATACCAAATGACCTACCCGTGCATGTCTCCGCCCTTTGAGCGAAGTAGAACCCTTCTTCACACAGGCACTCACAGTGAAAGACATCAAGGGACGTACCGCGAGGGCACATCATTCCGCTGCAAGCTAGGTAACAGATGAAAAACAACAACACTTCAACAAACATATTTTAGAAGATATTTTATATAGAAGGGGATCGATGAAATGTACAAATCAGTTGGAAGCAAGAACGTGGTTCGTTTATATAAACAAGGAAAAGATGGACCTATTTATAACTACAAATGTATATTCAAACATTATATACAAACCTTCTGTTTTGAAATAAGATCAAAAAATCAAAATATAATTTCTCTGCAAGGATAAAAAACTTTTAAATAACGATCGCTATATAATTAGTAGGCATTACGTAGAGCATTTTCATCACGTGATATTTGAGACTTCAATCATATACAAATGTCATTGCAAGATTCTTCTGACTGATGTTTAATAGTTACATAGGAAAGAACAATGTTGATCCTAGGAGGTATAAGAAAGTACCTCCATGGTTTATCTAGTAAAAGTGACATATTGTGTTAGATGTTATCATCTGTAAACTGCTCATCGATTTTGACTGCAATCGAAACGCGTTCCTGGAACGTTTTTCATTCAATCATAAATATCTCCATAATCTGGGAGAAAATCGAAAAATCAAAACACATTTAATTCTTCTGTTACCATCAGCCAAACAAAATGACGCGATTTAAATTTTAAAAACTCCAAGTGATTTTTGGGGTTTAATTTGACAAGTGACAGTTATTGCTTCACTGTATAATAATAATAATAATGCTAATAACGGTTATTTATATAGCGCTACTCCCGTGAGGAACATAGCACTTTACACAATTAGTTATTACCCCGGTCAACGGATACACACTGCAATCATACCTGCACCCAAAGTGCACAGTTTCCACTCCCTAGGGAGTATTCCAGTCTGAGAGGGGATAACGCTCGGGGGGTCTTACGTAAATCGTATGGTTTGGCGGGCTGGGCGGTGCACGTCCGGTTATCCCGGTTCACACGAAACCCCTCTTGGCAGTAACAGATGTACCCCTTGTTGGTGTTGAGGCACCCCTGCTCGCAGCTATGCATGTCCAGTGCACACTCGTTCACATCTGAGGGTAGAAATTCCGGGGATAAATTCATTTCGAATGAACATAATCAATGATATACATGTATAGATGTTCATAAACTTAGATTATAATATTCGTGTAAAAGTTTAAGACCAGGGTAATTTGTTGGCAACAGCATATGTACCCCTTGTTGGTGTTGACTGGCGAGGCACCCCTGTTCGCAGGTATGCATGTCCAGTGCACACTCGTTCACATTTGAGGGAAGAAATGGCAGAGAGAAAACTTCGAATTCACATAATCAATGTATAGATGTTCATGAACTTTGAATTTGATTTTCGTGTATAGGTGTAAGACCAGTGTAATCGTGTTGGCAACAGCGAATGTACCCCTTGATAGATAATGTTGAGGCACCTCTGTTCGCAGTATACATGTTTAGTTCAAACTCGTTCACACTGAGGGAAGAAATAATATCAATGATATCTATACACTCGATTTATGTAACGCATAATGCTATACACGTATTATAAGCTGTTCATGAACGTCAAACAATTGTTCATTTCCTTGGGTTTTACGTATTTTGATTTTATATTTGGTTGAAATAAAATAAATAGAATTTAATTGAACATGAATTACAATCTTTGTGTAACAGTGACGGTTCACACGGTCGCCCTTTTTGTCAATAAACATGTATGTTTTAAATGCTAAGTAAATTATAACATTTCATTCTCTCTCTGCTTTCATAAAATAGTGGAAATATATGACACTAAGTGAAATGAAAGTGGAAATTACAAGCAGTTATTAGCAATTGTAATTTCTATAAGAACAATAGTTCGCCTTACCTTCACACTCTTCCGTAATGAAGTTGTACCTCATACCCCCACCGCAGTCACAGCTACACCTGTCTGTATGGAGTCTGGCCCCACCGTAACACGCCAATCCCTTACATGCTGTCAAAAATAATTTGGATTTAAACAAATGTTAATAGTTGGTCAAATTCTTTTAGATTTGTAATGCGGTATACTATTTCAATAAAATAGCCTCATGCACACCGGCCCGTTTGAATGAATGAATGAATGAAAACAATTTATTCATAAAAAAAAACCAATCAAAATAAAACATATACACACCTAAACAAATGATTAACAATATTTGATTTATAACAAGCTAGCAAATAACGTAAATTGCTTGTCAAGGCTAGCTTTTTTAAATACGTTTCAAATATTTAAATATTTTATCTGTTTCTGAACCGATTTTGATCAAGCAAAGGCTGTTTATTATCTCACAAAAAATATTTCTTAAAGCGGCCTATTGGTGAGGGTTTTAAAGACAACGATTTCAACCGCTTTCATAATTTATTTTGTAATGTAACTATATCAAATACGGTATATGTATCCACGATAAACATGAAACATACACAAATAACGAAATCATTATGCCATGGAATTGCACAATAAACGGCTGACAACCTTACGCAGGATTTTCGGAGCTTTGTAGCAGTCCCATCCATTGGAATGTTGTACATAGCCGCTGCGACACCTGCACTCGAACGACCCCGGACTATTGGTACAGGTTCCTTTGCACCGGGACGGGCTTTCCCTGCATTCATTGATATCTGTCCAAAGATTTCCAAAAGGGAGCAATTACACTTATTATTAACCGTGGTTGATCCAATTACGGGGTAACATAATTAAACCAATCATTTACAATGCGATAGACATAGCTGTTTTACAGCTTATATCCGTTGGTTTTGTTTTTATGGTTAAAATAATAACATTTATCAAAACAGTTCACGGGAAGACCCCCCCAAAAAGTATATAAATTATAAATAATATACACTCTAAAAACACCCGGGTCAAAATTGACCCGGAAAAGAGTCTGTTGGGGCCACACTCCGTTCAGGGTCAAAAAATGACTCGGAATAGGGTCACGAAGACCAGGAATGGGGTCACATCTGACCCCATTCCGAGTCATTTTCGGACCCGCAATGGAGTGTGGCCCCAACGGACTCTTTTCCGGGTCAGTCTAACCCGGGTGTTTTTAGAGTGTAGGTTTTCTCGCTCAATTTTGCGATTGTGTCATTCGAATTGATAATAGGAGCAAACGAATTCAAGCGATTTGCGATCGCCGTGTCAAAGCAGCATTCGAATTCGTAAATAGTCGTTCAAAATCACGTAGGAGCAAGTGAATTTGCACAAAGAGCATACCTTTTCATCAATGGTCATTCGAATTCGCGAAAGGGCAGTTGACAGTTGGCTGCACATTCGTGAATTCGAGTGCCCATAAATGAACTTCTGTGTCTTATTCACGAAAGCTTATGCATATGCATGAATTCGCTTGCACTTATTCGGAATTTGGAAGACCGATACCAACGATTACGCGGTAATGCGTGAATTTGAATGACCCTTAATGAATTCGATTGAAAAAAGTGTAAAATTGAGCGGGAAAACCTATAATAAGACCGCGGTTAAAATAAAGTTAGCTGCAATTAAGTTTAAGGTTTTTAGACTCAGTCTGATGCTTAAACAGTAGTGTTGATTAATTGCCGATCTTGCTATTTTATCCTTTATAGGTGTCCTCCCATGAACTTTTATTTGATCAATGTATTAAGGACAGTCGTGTATAAAACTGATACAAATTCATTAGCATTCTCTAAAAATGGATCAAAATTGTTGTCATCTACATGCCTTGGCAACCCGTGTAAGGAAATCGTATTTCCTATTCGTACAGGTTTATAATAGTCAGACACCTCAAGTTTCAACTATTTTTAATTTTTTTAATGTGAATGTAATGTTCATCAACAAAAAAACAAAAAAACAAATATTTTGGTATGTTTTCAAATATGTGTAGGATTTTTATATATTCTTCCAAATTATCGAATAAAAGCTGATCCCCAACATTTCTTCGGATCGGATATATTTATGGATGTTTCAGCTGTTTCTGAACCGATATTGATAATACCTCCTTTATCCAACAATGTTAATTCGGTCTTTAAAATTGTGTGCTTTTTCGAATTCTACACTTAGTCTACATTACATCACTTTTTCTTTTCTTGAAGCGCTTGCTCTCTAAACCAAAACTGAACTATCCTACAAATTGGCTTACCAACACATCTGCTGTATCTTGCGTCATTCTTGTAGCCTTCGTCACAGACACAGCGACACTTGTCCTGGTCCAAATACTGGTTCTCACCGCATGTAAGTTGACAAGTACCTATTATATGAGTAAAAACACATGGGAAAGGTTCAATTTGATGGTCAAATGTCATGATATGTTACTTAGGCTAGTTTGCTCCCCGGGGAATTAAGAAAGTGTGCATATCATTGTGTGGGTTTGAAATGTACCTGATGATCAGGGGTAACAAAAAGCCAGGCGCGTCACATCGTGACAGACATTAATGTGCACAGTATATAAGTGGCCATTATGGTTCTTATTATTATATATTTTTGTATTGTGTCGAATATTCAAGTTTAACACTTGATTGAGATGGTCGGAAAGTATATATTTTATTGGCAAGATTGGTAGAGCGCGCGCTTTCCAATCAAGAGATCCCGAGTTCGAACCCTGCCCACCGCGTTTGTCCTTCACAGCAAGACAATTTATCCATAATTGCTGCTCTCTATACCCATGTGTATAAATGGGGACCCGATAGGAGGTGAAAGCCTTTATGTGAGTGATCTTCTCAATGCCCATGAACCGCTTGGAAGGAATGCTCCCCAGGGAGTGGAGGTGGTGCACACAATGTGTGCTCGTTTGTATCGTATCCTATATGACCGGGGTAATAATATCATTGTAAAGCGCTTAGAGATGATTATCAATCATATATTAGGCGCTATATAAATCGCATATATTATATTTATCATTTGATGTGTATATAAAGGAAACAAAGATTAGAGCGGCAACGGCAAACGACGCCTGAATTTGGATAAATGTATTTGATCAAAGTATATAAAAGTAATTATATGAAATATTATACTCACTCGAAGGTTCCTCGCTGATCGCTGGTCTTGTTCTGGTCTGTGAAAAAAAGGTGATGAGAAATAAAAGACAATAACGATGCTTTAAAAATGATCATAATATCACAGACTCACAGAAGGTTTGCGGTAGCACCGTAAGAAGGGAGGGGGTGGGTCGCCGGGGCCCATAGGCGTAGAAGGCTGCAGCCCACTGGAGTTTTGTAAACAGCCATATTCGGGCAAAACGCACCTGAAATTCAGGCAAAATCATGTCATATTCGGGCAAATCCATGTCATATTCGGGCAAATCCATGTCATATTCGGGCAAAATCATGTCATATTCGGGCAAATCCATGTCATATTCGGGCAAAATCATGTCATATTCGGGCGACGTCATGTCATATTCGGGCAAATCCATGTCATATTCGGGCAAATCCATGTCATATTCGGGCAAAATCATGTCATATTCGGGCAAATCCATGTCATATTCGGGCAAAATCATGTCATATTCGGGCAAAATCATGTTACGTTCGGGCAGTTCATGTTATTTTTTGTATTGCTTGTCAGGTGAAAATTCGAAAATTCAGGCAAAAGAACTCAGCCCCCCCCCCCCCTCTCTCCCCCCTCCCCCCCCCCCCCTCTCCCCCCTCTCCCCCCTCTCCCCCTCTCCCCGAGAAGAACAAGCCCCTACGCCTATGGGTCGCCCTAAAAGGACTGTGGTTATTTTTCCGGAGGTTGGTGTTCTTCTTTAAGTATATCTAAGAATTGAACTATATCAGGGCGGGCGTAAGCACTCGCGAAGCTACGTGGGAGTGTGGGGGGGGGGGGGGGTGGGGGAGGGGGGAATGTGCTCCCAATAATTTGACAAAAACAGTAGCAAACATGAGGAGTACATTTTTTCAAATAAAGAAAAACAAAAGGTGTGCTCATCAAAAAAACTGTTGTGCCCCCAATCAGTCTGACCACGCTACGCCACAAGGTGATGGCTTATTGTAAGGAGGATGATGGGGGGGGGGGGGGGGGGGGGGGGGTGGTAGGAGGGGCTCCACGTTTCGAACAGGTTGACTATCCGTCGTCAGAAAATATATTTTGATCAGGGTTCCAGGTTCAGATTCCAGGTACTTTTTATTTGATAACATAATTTGGGGGAAATATTTTAATTTTGGTAGAATGGATTACGAAAAAGTATCAATTTCACATACCAGATGTGTGGTGTTGCTTGTCTGTTTTACCTACAGTTTCATGGGGTTTAAGTTAATATTATTATACGTAAAATTGACAACGGTTCTACATAAATATTAAAAAGATATGCACATAGCTAAGAACACATACAGGATCGATACATATCAGAAGGCCAAAGTGGACGTGGATGTAATATGAAACAGGTGTATATTTCTAAATATAGAACGGATCGTGTCCAAGCAATTTGTATTTGTTTAATCCCAATTCTCATCGGATTGCTAGCATTCACCCAAAGTTATTGTTAGTCTATGCATGGACCCTACTATATGATCTATGGATTGAAGCTTGTGTTCAATCTGGTACTCAACAGTTGTTCCTAGTTCTTCGCCCAAAGATCGGCCGACAATAATATACAGTAACAGTAATATGATTATTTAAAAGTTATCAAATGTATTTATACTATGAAATTAACAAAATATGCTGAATGAAAGATTTTAGGAATCTTCTAAAACAAAAATTGCAATTCTTCGTTATTTGTTTTGCTGTGTGAAAATGAACGAATACACCAACTGTGTATGTATAGCGTGGAGGGAAAACGGTTTTTGGCTTTCACTAATATAATATAATTATACATGAATGACCAAAGAAAAATAACTCTTCATGGAGAAGGAGACATTTGAAAGCATAATTATTTCCACCTATATTTCTGTCAAGCACGGGTGAACAACCATATATATAAGCCCCTATACTTTATTCACTAAAATTCAGTTTGACCACAATACGACGTTTCTTTCCCTGAGTCAGAGGAACTAAACGTGCAACCGTTCGTGGTGATTTTTGCCGATAGCTGCAAATCAGGCAGCACCAATATAACTAACATTATACCATTGACGTCATTGATGTAACAAAACATGCATAATGACACTTTATGTCTTTGTATGATCCCTGCATGGTCTCAGTCTCATCTATGTGACAGTACGCATAGAAGATTCATAGGATGTTATGACAAAAACAATGAATGTAGTTTTGTGCTGACTCAAACTTCGCAGAAGTTCGAATGACTGCGAATTAAATGTGGCAAAGGTGGAGCGGTTGAGCAGGGTTTGTGGGTTTTTTGTTCCAAAACTCAGTGGGGCGGGAGCCCGCCTCCTGCAGAAACAGTTTACAACATCTGCCAACTTTAATCAGTGTAGATCGAGTGGTCGCGGGGGCGTAGGCAGAAATTGGCAAAAAGGGGGCGTAATAGACTGATCTACAGTATGTGAAACTGGGGTTGTGCGTGTGTTTGTATGTTTTTGTTTGTTTGTGTGTGCGTGCGTGTGCGTGTGCGTGTGCGTGTGCGGGGGGGGGGGGGGGGGGGTATTGTTTCCTCAACACACAAGTGCTAATGATGACTTTTATTGTTTTGTGTTGGTGTGGGCAGTATACCATGAAAATGATTCAGAAAAGGGAACACCCCCGTGACCATTGACACAGTACTGTTATTTGAATCATCGCCCATGGTTAAAGGGATCTAGTTATTTTTTTGACATGTGCACAATGTGATTAATGGTTGATACAATGTGTATTGTTGCGATCTGATATGTCCACCGAGTTATGTGTGAAAATGTCATGTTAAATGGATGTTATATGGCAGAGTAATGAGTGAAAATGCAAAGTGATATTCACTCACTCATTCCACTGACTTTGTATATGGTTATAACTATACAGTGGATAGTTAAAAATCTGAACACTTTGTAAATATCTTTTGAAAGAAAGTGAAAATTGAAAAATCGAAACCTGTTCCATGCTTCTATTGTTGATAGGAATACAACAAGGTATGAGAGAACCACTAGAGTTCTAAGTAAGTTTTGAGGATTTGGACAATGCTAGTATCTAGATCCCTTTAATACAAATATAATCTAGACAGGTTGCCAAAATGACCCCATCTCCATCTCATTTCCCCTTTCTTCGTTGACACTGTATTACAGTATTGCACTTAAAGTGCATATCGCCGTTTTGAAGGGCTACATGTATTGTATGTGAAATAATGTGTATGTCTACATTTGAAGCACAAACTTTTTTAAACAGACAATACTTATATCCAATTTTATATTCACCCATCGCTTCTGAAATAATGTGTACGAGATAGTCATGCAGCGTGAGAAAACAAGGATATAATCAAGGACCTGGAAACTTATTGATATATATTTCCATTTCGAGTTACACAAACAAGCCCATGCATATTCTTCATATTTCGGCCATTTTTCAAGTGCGTGAATCCATCTTTTATTTCGTTTGCAATAATATCACAAAACGAATGTACACGTGCTCCTACGAAAGTGTGATTGCGGCTTTAATATGTCAATGACATGACTTGTCATGTTTGTTCACGATGCAGTAACGTAACTCTATCAACCAAAAAGTATAATCCTGCAAAACTGCGAATGCAGCTTTAAAGCTACCGGTTGTTTCTCCAGAGAGGTGGGAGGGTTACTCTGGTTTCTTTTTGCTCACCATGCACTTTCACAGCGCACGGAAAGAACCCGTCTAGAACCTAATCCGTGTACCCCGTTCGGGATAATGAGCGTGACAAAAGTGGATGTTGGGGGTCACCTCTCAACCACTGACGTGCATAGGGGGGGGGGGGGGGGGGGGGGGGTGAGGGTGAAGGGGCGATTGAAGATGCAGTGGCGTAGCGCCAGGGAGCACGGGGGCACTTGCCCCCCCCCCCCTCCCCCAATGATTTGACAAAAACAAAACAAACAGGTTTGTTATTTCAAGCTACAGCATGCAATTTAAAGGGTTCTAGTAACTTTGTTGGCATGTGCAAACACTGAAGAAGGGTTGATACAAATTTGTATTCCTGTAATATGATATGTCCACCGAGTAATGTGTGAGAATTCCACGGTAAATACACAGCATGTGACCGAGTAATGAGCGAAAATACAAAGTGATATTTGCCATCTCGTTATGAACTAGGCTTGTACATAGTTTAAATTATCTAGTGGAGACTGTCAGCAACACTGTGAAAGTTCCGTAAACCCAACGAATAAACAAACATGAACAACGTCTCCGATATAAATATTCAATCATGGTAAATCGATTGTGTTGCGGTGTAATTAAGTGGGTGTTGTGTGGGGGCTGACATCATCAGTGGAATTTTCTTAGTCATAAACGTTTAACCATACTACTGTGTTTTTACCCACATAACCAATATACATATATTTGAAAATAATATTCAAATAATCAGTGGTATAATTCTACACTTGTAAACATTTCTTAAAATAAACAAGGTTTAATTCAAAACTTTTCTCTGCAGACTCGAAGATGATAGAACATAATTTGACTAAACGTACCTCTCTGAAGTGCAGTGCTGGTACACATCGTGTTTAAATATTAGTTTATATAGTTTCAACAATAAATACATGATAAAGTAAGTGTATATGTGAGTTCTTTACAATTAAAGGTATCTGGTAACATTATCAAAATACTCAAAATCCAATTGGAATTCTAGCGGTTCCCTCATACCTTGTTGTATTCGTAGAAGCATGGACAAGTTTCATTTGTTTAAATTTCCCTTTTGATAAAGAGATATTTACGATTGAATTGTTCAGATGTTAAATTATCCACTGGATAGTCGTAACCGTGTACAAAGTCAGTGCAATGAGTGAGTGAATATCACTTTGCATTTTTGCTCATTACTCGATCGGCCATATAACGTCAATTTAACTTGAAATTTTCACACAATACCCTGTGGACATATTTAATAACAACAATATACATTCTATCAACCATTCATCACTGTTTACACATGTCAACAAAGTTACTAGCGCTGCTTTTTGAACCAAATTCTACGTCCATGCAGTCAGGCCCTTTTCATAGATCGAGTAAATATATTTCTTTGAAAACTTAAAATTGTGTGTGGATACAACACAATATATGTTTACTTTAATGACAATAACAACAGCTGTAAAAAGGGTAATACATTTAAGTCATAAATCTGACACTGTGTATGCATGCAAGCAGGGAAATGGGAGTCTCATACCACCTCTTTGATGCAAGTAAACATTCACACTTTTATACTTGCTGCGTTAGTCTGTGTTCACCTCATTTCATCCAATTACTAGCATTTGCACCAAAGACCTCTTTCGTATGTCTTTAGTCCCAGTTCGATCCTTGTATGAATGTGTATGAATGTATATATGCAAAGTGACTAACTTTAGTAAACGTTTATCGTCAATTCTGTACAAAAACAAGTCCCGTTTCCTTTGGGATATCCTTACCTTATTCGGTTTCCGTTTAGCCAGCGAGCCTGTGATAACACACAAACACAACATCACCTGCAGTCCAGCTTTGTATAGCGAAAACACGTTCATTTTCACAGAGGAGAAAGTTGTTATTATTGTTATATCCAAAGTAAAAAACCTGTACCCCGTCTCCCGATAGTCATAGATGTAGAGTTTACACAACAGCCATGATGTCAGGAATCCATTGGAATAACCCGTGTTAATATCGGGTCTGCGTTCTCTAATCTATCCGTGATGGTATCCTTGGATTTCCAAAGTGTTCCAATTGATCTCATTTGTCAGGAAGGTCAAAAACGGGCCAAGAACGTCAACGCAAAATGCCATGCGCTCCGTGCCATTACTACGGGTTCCAAGCGGTGTTTGGTTGGGTTGGTTTTTCTTTTTTAATGACAAACAATACAAGAATGATGCAAAATGTATAATATTTTACTTCTGCTTAATTCATTAACTAAAATCTATTATACGGGATAATTTCCATATAAGTGTATATATGTGTGCATTTTACAGATCCTATATATTATTCCAAAATCCAATCGATGTTTAACGTTGACAACAATCTTTCAAAACTTGTGCGCATCCGGTCATAAAAATCCATGCGGAAAAGCAAACTTCCGCCAAATGACACCAATGTCACTTGGAAGGCCAGTAGCGACGATAATAATGTTACCAATCGATGATCCTACTCATTATGAAACATTATGCACCCCGTCAATTCAACTAAATAAAACACAATACCACTTTGTTACTAGGCTACTACCAAGGAGTTATCCTTGCTACTACTAGCTCCTGATAGTGAAGTAGCTGGTGGTATTAAAATGATCCAGCGAAAGGAAGTGACCCCAAGGGAGAACAGCTGTTTTTGGCAAGTCGGTTTAGTTGAGCCATACCCCCGTGTCACTATTCTGCTTATAAGCATACACAGACACGAACGATAAAACACCAACAGCAAACAAAGAAATAAACAAAGAATCAAATACACAAACAAACAAACAAACAAACAAACACACAAACAAACAAACAAACAAACAAACAAACAAACAAACAAACAAACAAACTAACTAACTAACTAACTAACTAACTAACTAACTAACTAACTAACTAACTAACTAACTAACTAACTAACTTACTAACTAACTAACTAACTAACAAACACACACGGCTATTATGTAGTCACGAAACGCGTTCAATGGGTGGTTGCTACGACCTATATACCAGGACCTATACATGCACGATGAGGTACCCCTTGTACGCGAGTCAGTAGTCGATTGCATCGACCCCCTCGTTCACCCCAATTCACTCGAGTTCGTCAGCATCCGATCCGCAGACAAAACAGAGAAGGAGGACAGAATCATCCGTTGCTCGGCTCAACACTGGGTGGTTGATGCATCTGTATCCATATACAATGGCCCACATACCCTGTCACCTGCACTAATTCCTGCTCAATACACCGTTATCCCTTTCTCACAATATCTGGACCAAATATGGGATGGGGACAGAATCATCTGTTGCACAGCTACATACATGATACGGTCCTCGTCATTTAGCTGCCCCAAAACGTTATGACATATATTTTTGCGGTTTTTGCCCCCCAAATTGCGTGATTTTGCCCGAATGTGATACTATGTTATCCGAATGTCATGAGCTTACCTGATTGTGACATGCTTTTGCCCAAATAGAACTTGAGCTTACATGCCCGAATATGATAAGTGATTTTGCTCCAAATTGACGTAGTTTTGCTCGAATTTGAGGTGCTTTTTGTCCAATACAGCTGTTTACACAAAACTCTTGGGGAGGCTGCAGCTCATTTAGCCTTTAGCCCCCCCCCCTCCCCCGCCCCCATCCCTGCATCGTACGCTTATGTACCCGGACCAAACATGGGAGATGGGGACAGATTCACCTGTAGCGCGGCACAACAGGTGGTATAGTGATCGCCAGACTATATAGACGTGGAAATAGAGAGGGCTTTCTGAAACATTTGATCACCCTTTACACTTGACCTCCACCTCCAAGAGAGATTTAACCTCCCTGTAATAGGAGACTCACGTACTATTTGTGAAGTGCATGGTGAAGGGGACGATAAAATAATGATCAAATCAAATCAAGCTTCGCCGTGGCAGTCGTGGGGGTTAATTTCCAATGTTGATTCGTATACGGTTCCCCAGATAAGCGGCGCCGGGGGGCATTTGCCCCTCATCGGAAGAGGTATATTCCCCCACAGTTGCGACTCCGTGCCCCCCGCCACCCCCCCCCCCCCTCCCCTCCCCGTCAGCTCACCAGGCCTGGTTTTCTTTATTTAAAGGGATCTTGTAACTTTGTTGACATGTGCACAAATTATGAATGGTTGATAAAATGTGTAGTTTTGCGATCTGATATGTCCATGCACTAAGTAATGTTATGGTCGCCTAAAGAGTGAAAATACAGAGTGATATTCGCCAACTGATTGCACTGACTTTGTACACAGTTATAACTTTCCAGTGGATAGTTAAACATCCGAACACTCCAATCGTAAATATCTTTCTAAAGGAATGCTAATTCGAAAAGCCAAAACCTGGTCCATACGGTATACGTCTATTGATGGGGATGATGACGACGACGATGACGTTGATGATGATGACGACGGCGATGATGACGACGACGACGACGATGATAATGATGATAATGATGACAATGATGACGATGATGACGATGATGACGATGATGACGATGATGACGATGATGACGATGATGACGATGATGATGATGATGATGATGATGATGATGATGATGATGATGATGATGATGATGATCTAATAAATAAATAATAACGGTTATTTATATAGCGCTATTCCCGTGGGGATCATAGCGCTTTACACGATGATGATGATGATGGTGTATAGATGATGGTGATGGTGATAATCGATAGTAATTTTAATGGATCATTCAAGCGACTAGTGGGGTCGTTCGATTAAAGGGGTAGTACAGTTTTGGTAAGGCTGAGCTTTAGTAACCAAAACCAGCACAATTAACATTACAAACTACTAGTTATAACTCCATCATGCTCGAAAGGTATACAAAATTACAAACAACCAAGTAAAAAGCTTGTTATCATTCAAAAAGAGCCATTAATACACAAGAGGGTGCTCTCTAAAAAAGCATTAGTTTCAACCATTTTTCATACAAAATTATGCATGTGATGTTTTGTTGAAATAATGATTAGATCGAGAGATCATCAACAACTATTTAAAACCTTCTTTTGAAAATGTTAGAAAAAGTGTAAGCATTTTGTTCTTTTTTTTTAAATCATCGAATATATCTTACACTCAGTTTTTCATTACGGTATCTCACAAAAAAGTGCAGCGCCCTCTATACCAAGACTGAACTACGGTAACTACCCCATTAAAGAACAAAAAATATGCGAAAATACCCTGGTTTTACAAGTGAAAAAAGGATCTTGAAGTTGAAGTCTTTCGTGGGAAATTCACATAAATCATATAACGGACCACAAAGCAAATATTGAATGAACAGATTAGCCACATGTTGCATTGCTCGTGTTGAAACAAATTGGACACAAAACTATTTGCTCAATGTTCCTCAATCATAATATTGCTTTTGCACGGATTGTCACGAAATGGCTACTTGACCATGTTGACCCCACACCTTACACAAACAAGGCCTATATTATAGGGACTATTTAGGACGTTACACTTGCCGATGTCACAGGGTTGAACATGCAAATGTTTAATGTTTGATTGAGGTCGTTTACCCGTTTACTGTCTTTCCTGTAAATACGCCCCCCAACAATAAACATGTATCAATAAATGATTACAGTATGATAAAAAAAATCCTCGATATTTCGTTGCCCGAATACGAGCTGATATGTATTTAACCAGATAATGACACTATCCAAACTTGGGAGGGCGTGTATAATGTGTATGTGAGGCAAGGGAGTGGGAGGGGAGTGGGTGGGTGTGGGTGCTGCCGGGCTGCTGCCTTCTACCGCCCCATGATTACATACGAGACTGGGAAAATGAGGAATATTTTGGTGTCACTTGATATTATGGAAGTATATTTCTGGGGTATCTAGGTGTTCTTACTAATTTATTTTGGATGAAATCCCGTTGCGGAGCCAGGTTGAAGAGGAATATGCTGGCACCGCCCCCTCCCCTAGTTCGAGGCTTTACCATCCCATGATTGTTTTTACCCCTCCCTTTTACATAAACAACCCTCAGACGCTACGCTCCCCTACGTCCCTCCACAGTGCGGTAGCGTCATTTCGGGGAGCACACCTTTTGCACTTATCTATTTCACACAGATTTCCCCATATGTTTTATATTGTGTATGTGAAATTAGTATTGGGCACGTGCCCCCTCCCCCCGTGCCCCCCTTGCCCCCCCCCCCCCCCCCCCTCTCCGTAGCTACACCACTGGTGATCTCGGCGGCTCTTATACTAGTTATACCCAAAAGAAAAGATTTTGTTGACACACACTACCCCCACGTATACTGAGTCTGCGTCTGAATGTATACTGACCTCCTCCATCATATCCACTGAAGGCTAGGGATCAGGGGCGTAGACAACAGGGGGGGGGGGGGGAGGATGAGGGGTATGCATCCCCCCACCTCACAAGGTGGGGGGGGGATGACATGTACAATCATCCCCCCCCCCCCCCCCCCAGGTTTTAGGGAAGGATATTTGTGTGTGTGTGTGTGTGTGTGTGTGTGTGTGTGTGTGTGTGTGTGTGTGTGTGTGTGTGTGTGTGTGTGTGTGTGTGTCTGTATACGAGTGGGAAAGAAACAATTAATTGTGTGAGCTAAGACTTCTTAATTCTCACGTTCAAAAAGCAATGTATACATCCACTTTAAATTTTCGCTGCGCACTTCGCGCGCGAACAGATTAGTTTGTTGTGTAACTTGCGTATGGTCTGTGGTGAGTATCTTTTTCTTTACCGGGCCACGTAGCTCCAGAGTAGGCTGGCATTGCTCTGGCTGCTTGTGTGACGTGCACAAAATTGCACCATTTATATAAATGCAAAATCTTCTCCGTGGGAGGCGAAAAAAATGGTCTCGGTCCGGTGAACGGTAAATCATCCCCCAGGTGTAAGAACCTGTCTACGCCACTGCTAGGGATACACATCTATCAAAGGAAGACCACATTTAGAGGCGAATATTTCTGAAGAGGTAAACACGGTATAAAGACACTCACTATATGCCGCGGTCATCGATGTCCATGTTGATCTTCTTTATTTAAAATAAGCATTGATTCATCATAATAATATAGTGAAACAGAGACGATATCACCTCGCCCTATAGATTCAATTATCTTCTGTTAATTTGCTTAAGACGGTACGATGTATACTCAACTTGACAGCCGAGCAATTTTTAGCAGATGCAGTAATTTTCTTACGGGACTACACCCCTGTTTATTTATTGAATTTAAAAAGAAGTGTTGTGGTGGCGGCGGGGGAAGAGGGGGGGGGGGGGGGGGGGGCACTGGGCATTTTGATATTGTATCATAGTGGGCGCTATATGGGTATGAATCGAACCTATAATATTATTATTTTTCCGAAGAAATTTGTTAGCACCTGAAGCTCACTGCGCCCTCCAAGTTCACGAGAGAAAAGGAGTAAAGACAGATCAAATATCACGTGCAACGCTATTTTCATTTGTAGCAAAGGCTGCCTTAAACAAACAAAAAACTTGCCTCCACTTACCCGTGGCCCCTACTAAGGCTCTATACAGGGTGGCCCCCCAAAAAACGGAACGGGGCACTTCCCAAAAATAAAGTAGCAACATGAACATGTCCATCGGATAGGGTATCTTTTCCAATGAAAAACGATACCAAGAATAGTCATTTTGGAAGTGTAGTTTTTGTTTTAGGGCGCTGTGAGTAACACCATGTGAGGTTCCCTTTTTTTGTCAATTTTTACCAAGTCAGTGCCTGATAAATGATACTTACTGCCCGACATACCATTGAACACGCGAGTATTCCGCGCGCCATTGTTAGTGTGCATTCAGCTGTATGCCGAGCGGTGCCGAGAGAATGGGCATAATTGGTCAATAGTATGACGGGCAGTAAGTCTCATTTATCAGACACTGACTTGGTAAAAATTGACAAAAATAGGAACCTGACATGGTCTCACTCAAAGCGCCCTAAAACGAAAACTACACATTCAAAATTACTTTTTTTGGTATCGTTGTTCACTGGAAAGGACACCCTATCCGATCAACATATTCGTTTTGTTACTTTATTTTGGGAAGTGCCCCGTTCCGTTTTTTTGGTCCACCCTGTATAATCAAACAAAACGTAGTGCTTTCCATCTCGCGTTCTCGCACTGATGTCACATCTTCCCGTGGATTCGATTACCTTCTGTTAATTTGCACAAGCAAGTTTGATTAACACCATTTATATCACGTATACATGTGTAGGCAGGCCGGTATCTGTGTTATAATTCAATATTATTATGATGTTTGGAAATCAGGGCGAAGCCATCTTTTAAAAGCTACCCCCATCCATAAGTGCATGGGAGAAGATAAATAAACATGCATAACGTATTCTGTTTAGGCTATGTTTACCATACAGCGCCCTCGCGGGGTATCCTGCCTCGTAACCCCCCCCACCCCCCCCCCCCCTCCACTCCCCCCCCCCCCTCGCCACCCCCTTGCCCCAGTTGATATGTTTGTAATACCCTGGGGCACCAACGCAACATAACACGGCCTTGGATTTGACGTTGAGAACAACTAAGTATTATGGCCTTGACATTTCTTGACATAAGTAAATAATTTTGCTCAAATATTGATACCAATCGACAATACACCACCGATATATATATTTTGTTTGTATTGAAAGTGTTCCTTAACTTTGTAGAAAAGTCGATGAACTTTAACTTGAAAATGCTTGGCCTTCATTTTCGAATATAGATTAGACAGCACTTTATTACATTGTGGACGTGATGTGGGAAAATCATAGAAGTATGATTGGTAGAGCGCGCGTTCTCCAATGAGTGGGATCCCGAATTCGAATCCAGTTCATTGTCCGTTATGTTTGTCTTTCAGCAAGACAAATTATCCACTATTGCTGCTCTCTATACCCATGTGTATTAACGGGGACCCGGAACGACGGGAACGTGGTTCCTTAGCACTGTGTGCGCCTAACAAACAACTGGCTGGAATACTCCCATGGTAGTGGAAATTGTGCACTTTGTGTGGAAGAATGATTGAAGTGTGTAACTGTCTATAGAGGTCACCTGTCTACAGTGGCCGTTTTTCTTGTTTCCCTTGGATGGTCACTATACACAGGTTTGACTGTATTGGGAATCTATATATTTCTCCTTAGCTTTTTGTCTGCTATTCGCGGCTTTACATTTTACTCAATATTTTGTTCATGATATCAATTGCAAATTTGTTTTTTTAATGAATAAAAACAAGACCAACAGTAATATGTTTCTATCAGTCAGATTTTTTCTTTATTGAATAAATTCTCTTCTTGTTTCAAAATACTTTTTCATAGACTCTCAAACAATACATGTCATAAACTTCTCTTTATATAACTGTTCAGAATATACATTTTCTCAGCTCTCGAACCATCATTACATTTATTGCTAAAATCAAATTAGATCATCATTAATTTGTTGCCATGCTTATAATATGACAGCTTATTTTAAGAAAAGTATTATACAAAAGTAAATAAATATATACATGAGTATAATATCAGGCGTATGAATATACATTATTCATATTTGTACAATTTCTTGCATTTTACACAAATATAATGTCTACGCAGCGATAGTTTCAAAAAGATAAGAGCAGCTTTATAACTATTATCGTGCCATATTATATGCAGCTCTATGATATAGATATTGCGTGAATATACAGTATGATGGTGCAAATTTGCACTCCCGGCACTGTGTGAAATTGACTCTGCAAGTTAACCCATTAGTGCCTAAGGCCCACATATTTGTGGTTTGGTAGTCCTACACCTACACAAGAAGAAGACTAGTTATGTGAAGTGTACAGGAAGAAAGAGCTTAAATTCCTCTATTTTTAGAGCCCTATTTTGTTACTCTACCTGCTTTAGTTATTTTTTTAATGATTTTTACTATTGCGTAAATCACTATCATTTAGAAAAATCCTTAAATTGGCAACACATTGTATTATTTTTAAAACAGATATTGGCGTTCAAATTGGCAACTTTGCGGCAAAGTCACTTCATATCTGTCTTAAATGGTCATTACTAAATATTTTCCACCTATTTTTTATGTCATTGTTCGGTCAACAAAATTTAGGAGTTGCCAATTTTTAGAGGAAAACAATGATCAATTTTGCCTTAAAATAGCTCTCGTCCTTGATGGGTACCAATTTGTTCAAGAGAATGAATTACATATACCACCTAGGCATTCATAAGCTGGTTTATAATACATAGATTATAATGTACATTGATATCATATAGCGCTTTAACAACTCTTTCTTATTATACTGCAGCTCATATTAAATGGATCTGTTGACATGTGCACAACGTGATGAATGGTTGATAAAATATGTATTTTTGTGATCTGAAATGTCCACAAAGTAATGTGTGAACATTTCATGTTAAATGGATGTTATATGGCCGAGTAATGAGCGAAAATGTAACTGATGTTCGCTAACTCATTGCACTGATTTTGTACACAGTTATAACTCTCCATTGGATAATTAAAACTCCGAACACTTCAATCGTAAACTATCTTTTTAACGAAAGAGAAATTGAAAAACCAAAACCTGTTCTATGCTTCTATTGGTAATACAAATACAACAATGTATGAGAGAACCACTAGAGTTCTAAGTAAGTTTTGTGGATTTTGACAATGTTACTAGATCCTTTAAAAACATTGCGTGCATAATTACACTGATGCACATTTGCACTCCCGGTACTATTATGAATTCGAGTTAAACCATTCTTTTCAACATGATAAATGGCATAATGCTATGCCTACTTTACATTCATTGGATGCTAACTATAACTAGAACATCCATATCAGCACTTCAACTCTTTTCATGCCAGATAATATATTGCAGCGCTTTAGGTTATTGCGACACTGTCTTGAACTCAATTGTGAGCTGAAATCAACAAGTTGTACGAGTTGAACCCAATAAGTTCTGTGAATTAAACTCATAATTTGTATGAGTTGAACTCAATGTCTTGTTTCAATTCAGTTGAACCAAACAACTTGTATGAGTTTAACACATCGTGTTGTATGAATTGAACCCATGCAACATTTGTATGAGTTGAATGAAATGATAGATCAGAATTTGTGCTTAAAAAAAATGATGAAACATATGCAAGAGGCGAGGTTTCACACAATGACCTAAATACAAAGGCGTCAAAAGCCTCTCAAAAGTGAGTGGGACATGGCGAGGGTGTGTCCCCTCCCCCCCCCCCCCCCCCCCCCCCATAGTAGGGAGCTTTAGAATTTTGGGGCGGGAAATTGTGCGATTTGGTGCATACCTGAGACATACATTTCACATAATATTAAGTGTAAGCTATGGAATCAAACATACATAATGTATACATATATTAAGAAAAGGTGAGGGGGACAATACCCTCAACTTTCAAATGTGGGGGCGACATGTCCCCCCGTCCCCCGCCTGTTGACACCCATGCCTATATATTGGCATCTCTTAAAAATTACAAGATACACCCTTCCTTAAGATCCTAAAGAATTAGAGTTTCACTGTCATGTATCGTCTGTGTAGTGTCAAAAAACACCGGCGCCGATTCCATCCGAAAACACAATGCATTGGGGGGGGGGTGGGGGGGGGGGGGGGGGCGAGCATTGTTTGTGAACAATGCTCTGCCCCCCAATGCATTGTGTTTTCGGATGGAATCGGCGCCAGTGGTCAAAAATATATCAGAACACCAACATTACATATACCTAGAACGTATATATTAAAAACAATTGTCCTGAAATATAAAAAGTATAGTAGGCCTAGAAATGATGACCTATACAAAATGTGAAGTCATCGTTGGCCTTCTGGCAGATTTACTAAAAATATCCAGCTATTGGTCATACAAAAGCTTCTTTATTTGTCCAGGGAAACCATTCGCAAGGGGGCAAAGTCTGGAAAACTGTTTCTGGACGAAGCGCAAATAGCTTATATAAATTTAGAAAGCAAATTCTTGACCACTATGTGCGTTTCCATTGTCGATGACCTCAACTTGTCTTGTTTTTTTCAGACACATATATCTGTCTATCTCTGTCCCGGCGGTGTCACATATTCAAAGAAGGAACACATGATCGTTCTTGAAGTAAAAAATGCCCCCTATATTTGCGGCGTTTAAAGTACATTTTCAGCAAATTATACCCCCTCTAGTTGAATCTTAAATTGCGAGTTTCGAATTTCGCAGAATAACATGACATTTCCACTTAACTTCGGCAAGAAATGATTTAAAATGAACCGTCAATATTGCCTTTGCTTCTATAATTACTAGCATATAAAATAATACAAATTTAGACTGCAATATGGCAATAACTTAGCAAAAGCACTCACTACCAATATCTTTTTAAATTTAGGACAAACAAAATTCCCATGAATCAGCATTATAAAGATTATTTGCTAGAAGAAAACTGGAGAAAAGCTGGTAGAGAACAGAGAATAGAGGGGTGTGATAAAAAACTCTTAATCGTTCTATAGTTAAAGTAACTCGGCCTGAGTGACATGGGCATTTCTAACAATGATAGTAACATTTTGTATACCCAGCATGGTAGCTACATAATAACACAATGATGCTCTATTCAGACGCAGGCCCTGCATGCGTAATATTAATATCATTATCATTCTACTCTGTTCAATACATTATTTTAACAAGTTCCTTGCTAGGAAAAGGTATAAGTGACCTTACACCACAAAACGACCAATAAGTCGGAAAATGATTATGCTGGTTTTCACATGACATTAAAGTAGAATTCGTTACCTTTACAATGGTATATAATGTGTTATATTCGGACTAGGCAAACCCTCTCAACATGAGCGCCAAAGATTTAGAACAATTATGGCTGAAGCAGTTTTAAAACAAGGGAGAAAACGGACCGCTTCAAAGATCAGCATCCATTCAAGCGCTGTAATCTGATAATTTCTATTCGATGAAAAATCATATTTAAACATGATTTCTGATGCTCAATTTTCATATAAGGTAGATTAAGATACCCTCATTCAGAAAATATCAAAATCATGAATCTCATATTTTAAACGAAATGTTACTATTTTAGCTAATATAACAGAGAAACTACCACGACCGAGACATAGGTTTCGCGGTTGGAGAAGATGTATACCATTATCCATGGTCTATGGCAAACGACCTAACAGCGGCTCGAATCCAAGACCTTCCTTGCATTTAAGCCGGACGCTTTCCCTCTGAACCACAACCAGCAAGCAGCGTGTTCACACACAAACATTTTCATCCCTTAATCATGACTAACGAAACGACGTATCGTTAGTTATGATTAAATCAAACCTGCTCTACGTTCACAAACACAGAGCATAGATCGCACAACAGCTGGTTTCCAGGTGGCGCCGAACCCCCCCCCCCCCCCCCCCCCCCCCCAACATCGTATAAGTGCGCAGTTTGCTACTGCGCAGTGTGTTGTCTAAGTCTAGTCTCGTTATGGCCTAGTCCCACTATAGCATATCTTCTTCTATTTCAGATCCATTTGACATCCGGAAGGTATTAGCAGGAAACAAAATGATGCGGACCAAGTTCGGAATGGATTAGTATACGATACTTTTAATTCGGCTCCGTTTCGCGTGAAACGAAACGTCATGGAACTTTGCTAGATATATCGACCGTTTCGCCCCATTTTGATCGGATATGAAATGGAAAGAGATACGCTATAGTGTGACTAGGCCATTAGGTGGAAGAAAGTGCGATGTGATAAATTATACATTCATCATGGCTGAATACATTAAGGAGGTTTATGCAAACCATGGTCTACAACTATGGAGCGCATTTTTTCAAGTTGATGGAGAAACGGAATGTACGCTTTTTACTAATAATGTCGAAAGCACACATTTGCTAAAGGGACCAAATAAATTTACAATGTTCTCGGATATCGAATTTCAGATAAGTGCCGTTGGTTATCATTATAAATTAGCAAATGTTATTTCCGAATTATACCTGTCTTCATGCAGCCTCATAGATGTAAACCGTGGTCTAAACCATGGTTTACATTAGCCTCATTTGTGAATATCAACCCATAATGATGATGATGTCGAGTAGCAGTTATCTGACTTCAGATAAACATGAAAAGTTTCTACTATATATAACACACTACTGATGATTATAATGATTTTATCGATGGCTTATAGTGAAGATCCCCTCAGTTGAATTATTGTCGGATTTCAAATCGGTTTCCAAAACGTTGTTGTTCATCTCGACGTCAATTTTCTCAATCGAACCATTGATGGTTATTTTCCCGCTGCTATTGGCGGGAATGTCAACCTTTTCGCATCGCACGCTACCGGCCAGGACGTCGGCAACGATGCCCTCATCGCTCACGCTGCTATTATCTTTGCCCGTAGTCATGTTAGTTACGGTCTGGTCCTGAACGTCGAGCGATCCGCGGTTCCTTCGCTTGTATCGCGCAATGAGGTGGTAGATGGCGACGACGACGAACGAATCGACGTAGATGAAGATCTTGTAAAGAAACGGGATGTAGAGCATGTCCCTGAAGAGGGATGAGTCCTTGAAGGTGAGGATAATAAGGGTGTGGGCGAGAGAGGCATTCTGGGAACCCATCTCGAAGGCGATTGTGCGGCACTTCCGGTGTGGTTGACGAAGGATGTAGGCGAGACTGTAGCCCGTTGTGTAGCTAAGCATGGGGAGAGCTGCGGCGCAGATCCATAGGCGCCATGCAGCCAAGTGCATGTCGGGAAAAAGCAGGAACCGCGCGACGAAGTAGACCACGATACAGATCCACATCAAACACATTGCAACCTAGGAGGATAAACATTTAAAGAGCAATAATTGCACTGATTATCATAATTAATTGTAGATAAAGAATATTTCACCTTATCATGCTTTACAACTCATAAGGGAGTCATATTAAAATGGTTTATTAGTTACCTAAAGGATAGAATAGTTTATTGTCATGGTATGTTATCTAAATCTGAACGTATACTTTATGGCGTACCTCAAGGGAGTGTTCTTGGACCCATATTGTTTCTTTTATTTATTAATGACTTGTCACAATCGGTACAATTATGTTCATGTAATATGTTCGCAGATGATGTAGTTATATATTATGCGGATAAAGATATTGATAACTTGGTGAAACATGTTCAAGCTGATTTAAACTTAATTTTTAAATGGTATGAACAAAATAGATTACGACTTAATGTAGATAAGACAAAAGTTATGCTTTTAAGTACACGTTCAACACATCAGTTAAATGTTTATATGGATGACAAGAAAATTGATCAGGTTCATAGCTTTCGGTACTTAGGTGTAGAAATTGATGATAAACTTAAATGGAGTGCTCATGTTCATAACCTTGTTAGATCTATTTCTAGTAAATTATACTCATTGCGTAAAATGTCCCAATTTTTGGATAAAAAGTCTCTATTAATGATGTATAATATGACCATTCAACCTTGTATAGATTATTCGATTACAGTCTGGGGCAATTGTTCACAGAAGAATAAGGATTTATTATATCGCTTACAAAAAAGGGCAGCTAGAATTGTTACATCTAATTATGATTATGAAACTGTTAATGGAAAAGATTTAATTAAAACATTAAAATGGCAATCATTAGGTCAACGAATGAATTATTTTTTAGCAACACTAATGTACAAATCCGTTCATGGAACAGCTCCTACTCACTTATGTAATGCAATTGAAATGGTTTGTGATCGCCACGATATTAATACGAGAGCAGCTAACACTTTGAATATTATACTACCTAAACCGAAAGTACAATGTTATAAAAATAGCCTTATATACTCGGGTGGCATTGTCTGGAACTCGCTGCCTAGTCATTTACAATGTTCGAGGTCTCTTCCCTCTTTTAAACGTTTATACAAACAACTGTATTTTCACTGATGTATATATGACCAGCGGAACGATAGATAACTGTTTTTAATTATATTGTTTTAAATTGTTGTTTAGTAAATACTCCAACATATACATGATCTATCGGACAAAGCAGAACGGGTGGATGAATGTAGCTGTGTTTATTTGTGGTTATGATTCCATTGTGTGATACGGATGAGTGAATGTGCGTGCTTCTCCCATTGTGATGTGTGGCTGTGCGTGTGCCTGCTGTATGACTGTGAGGTGTTCTGTCATGTCTGTGTTGACATTGTTCTGCTTGACTGATAATCACGTGCTAGCTGGAGTAACCAAAACAATTTATCTCTCTCTTTCGTAAAAATTAGTATATTTAGACTGTATATATATATAGAAACTTAATTGTGTTTTTATGATTTGAAATAAATTGAAACTATTTTAATACAACTTTGTCCAAAATTTTAATAAAGTATATCTTGAATCTGCTGGTCATATGCTATTTGTACATATTTTTATATTTATATTTATCATATTAATGTATTATTGTTTTATGTATATTGTATGATGTTATATCAGGACCCTGACGAAAAACAGTATCCTTGCTGATCAGGCTATCCTGTATAAATATATTTGAATAAATAAATAAATAAATAAATATCATTAACCCTAAGAAGGCCGGGGGGGCATAATGCCCCCCCCCCCCTCCGCGATTGTTGTTATTGCTCCAAAACGCGGTAAGATGACGCGCCGCTGCTTGGTGACTTTTTTCCTTTGGGTCTTGCGCATATTTTAAAACAAAAAATTTGAAAATCGGACCGACCGTTACGAAGTCACGTGACCTTTTGTCTATGCATGTCAGCCCGAAAATCGCACAATTTCGTGATTTGTGTACAAAACATATGGAAATATCAGTTTTCGTACAAGGAGGTATATCATTGGTTATTTAGTCTTGTTTACATTTTATATGTTTGTTTTGGGGTTCAAAATAGTTGAATTATAGTTAGAAATAAAATAAACAACAAAAACAATAAAATACATAAGTAAACAAAACAGAGAAATACATAAGAAATTATAACAACAATAGAAAATATAAGGAAGAACCTGGCTCTTCCAAATGTTTTTGTCGTATTATTATTCCAAATGCTCTAAAGAATATATCTAGTGAAAACCAGAGTTTAATTATGAAGAATATATGATTTATGGGTAAAAATATGAATTTTATGACCTTATTTGCATAAATTACCATAAATATGCAAATTAATAAATTTGTCAAAAAATTAAAATTACCATTGTATTCTATACACTTCACTTATCATGCGTGCAAATTTGCACGGCGATCGGCCGCTCCGCGGCCGAGATCTTAAGGGGGGCCATAATGCCCCCCAGGAGTAGGAAGACCTCAAATAGCCCGACCTTTTTAGGGTCAAGGCAAGACACATACATGGTGATTTTGAAAGATAATCCAAGTTCTTTTTGGAAAGTTCGTTAAAAATAAATCATAAATATCGTCTCAAACGTTTAAAATTTGAAGCCTTTAAATGTTTGTATTTTTAATTTAATTTGATTTTGTCTATAAATTCAGAAATAATAATGTTGAACAAAAGAGTTATGACCTATTAAACGATTCTCTCCAAATAATGATGTAGGTAGCAGCAGCTGCTTTTAGTCATCTGATAAGGTACTGATAGACAAATAATGTTACTTACCCGCGTAATAAATACCATCCAATGCTTCTTCCACCACCTGGCAAAGACTCCGACGCCGAGTGAGACGACGATGACGCCGAAGGTGGTCGCAATGCGGAAGAAGGGGATGGTGATATGGACGTCGGTCCACACTCGGCTGTATATGAAGAGGTTTAGCGGCATCATACCCAGGGCGAAGAACGTCGACACAGCAGTCATGCAGACGCTGCACATATAAGGTGAAACAGCATTTTGTGTTAATTTGATGTCGCCTCGAAAGAAAACAAATTAAACAGTCAACATGCTACACGGGCCAGTTCAACTAAATTTACATTCATTTGTGGGACACGCACATAAACGAGCAATGCAGAGGGGTCTTATGTTGAGCTTTATGAAAACTTAACATATAGTCGTTAATTAATTAATTTGGCATAATCAGCTAGAGGAAGGGTCTATAAATATTCCTCAATAAATCGGTCAACGCATGGCTGTGAGAACCAGGAGCATCATAGGTATCAGGAGCGGAGAACGTCGGTACAATCAACCGTCATCATTGTCGTGCCGCCGCTAAGAAGGGGCTAATATATAGTACCGATTTCGTTAAAGGCCGATGCAACTCTAGAATAGAGTTTATCCTACTTTATATATCGTAATATGCTTGTTTATTTCGCATAACTTTACCCCGACTCAGATTTCTGCTTTGGAAGAAATATGTGAAAACACTATCGGGTACACCACTATTCACACGAACGCTGGAGGCCGCCACTGTGCGGACGTACATCACTGTGATCGGTCATTGATGCATTTCTGCCCATCGCCTCGAAAGGCAACGACGTACTATTTACACCCAATTATGCTGACGCCGGAGAGGCTGCAAAACAACTTAATTCAAGAAAAAAGTGGTTAAGTTATCTTCACGTGTAATCCAAAACTAAAATTATTTATTTAATTTGACTTCCATTTCATAAAATGTATTAGAAGCCACTTTGGTAAGACCCGGCTAGAACCCAAGACATCCCATTCACATGACCCACCACGTCAGGGAAATGACCAGCCTTTAAAAAAGTTCTTGTTCTTATACAGTTATCATAATATTCTAATTATGATTTTCCTCGTTGTATTACAACATATAAAGTATGACTAACTTGTAAACGTTGCATTCAGTACCACATATTTTAAATTAGGTAAACCATATAGTAAAGTTTGGTCAAACTGAATTTTAGTAACCAAAACCTGCACCATAACATTACAAACTAATAATTATAACTCCACCATGCTCGAAAGTTATCCAAAAATTACAAACGACTAAGTAAAAAGCATGTTATCATTCAAAATGAGCTGTTAAAACACAAGAGGGCGCTCTCATAAAAACGCATTGGTTTAAACCATTTTTTATAAAAAAAAGTTGTGCATGTGATGTTTTGTTGAAATGATTATTAAATAGAGAGATCATCAACAACTATTTAAAACCTCTTTTGTAAAATGTTGAAAAAGAGTACGCATTTGTTTTCTTCTTCTTAAATCATCGAATAAACCTGGGGCCCCAGATTCCGATTGGATATATTTATTGATATTTGAGCTGTTTCTGAACCGATTTTTTATCAAATAAAGTTTATTCTGTCCTTAAAATTGTATGCTCTTTCAAATTTGACACTCAGTTTTTTATTTCCTCACAACAAAATTATTTCTTGAAGCCTTTAATTTGTGTGTACTGTACGGTTGCTTTATACCAGTGACAAACTTTCCGTCTGCATGTCTGTGTGTGAAGAGAATGGACAGAGCCCCCTACGAACAACAGAAACCAATCATGGGTGATACGACTGCTCGAGTATTATTGCAAATAAAGTGTGACTATACATTTTTAAAAAGTTGTCTTCAGTATTAAATTGTTTCAATATTATTTTTGTTTGTATCGCACCAATGCTTACCATGCAGTGACAAACTAAACTTTCTGTCCAGTATACGTAAACAGATTGGACAGTGCTCCCTCCGGGCAGCAGGCAAGAAGATGCATGGGTGATGCAACTGCTTGATTATCATTGCAAATAAAGTATGAATTTTAAACGTTGAATTAAATATAGGTTTTCCCGCTCAATTTTACACTTTTTTCAATCGAATTCATTAAGGGTCATTCAAATTCACGCATTACCGCGTAATCGTTGGTATCGGTATTCCAAATTCCGAATAAGTGCAAGCGAATTCATGCATACGCATAAGCTTTCGTGAATAGACACAGAAGTTCATTTATGGGCATTCGAATTCGCGAATGTGCAGCCAACTTTCAACTGCCCTTTTGCGAATTCGAATGACCATTGATGAAAAGGTATGCTCTTTGTGCAAATTCACTTGCTCCTACGTGATTTTGAACGACTATTTACGAATTCGAATGCTGCTTTGACACTGCGATCGCAAATCGCGCGAATTCGTTTGCTCCTATTATCAATTGAATTGACACAAACGCGAAATTGAGCGGGAAAACCTATATTATATTTTTGCATTTTTTAAAACCATAGTGTTGCTTACCAATGACAAACTAAACTTTCCGTCCAGTACGTAAAGAGACTGGACAGAGCACCCTCCGGGCAGCAGGCGAGTATCATCAGGGACAGCCCGTGAGCTGGCTCCAACCTGAACACCATGGCAAGTGTGAACGCGACGAGTGGTAGCAAGTAAAACTGGCACGTCAGTCCGATTAGGAAACCCGGCGGATATTTTAGCTGTAATATTAAAGCAACATTAATATTATTACACGAAATATAAGGATAAATGAGCAGAAGATGAATTGATACATGTAGAGAAAATATATGAATGTACGGTAAATGTAATAATTAAACGTTGGTTCCTTGTTGAATTGGCATTAGCAAATAGACATTACTACTCGAACTTGAATAATTTAGTAAGTGTGAACGCGACTAGTGAAAGCAAGTAAAAATGGTATGTCAGTAGGATTAGGAATCCCGCTGGATATTTAGCTGTAAATATATATAACAAGAGCAAGATTACATAATAATACAGGTTTTCTTGGCCAATTTCGTAAACTTTTCATTCGTATTGATAAGCGGTTCATTCAAATTCGCGAAAGTATAAGCTGAAGGCTTACAACTGTCGTTCACAATTGTATTTCCTTCATTCTATTTAGCTCTTTGCTCAAGTGATTTAGCGCTTATATAGCATTCAATTTAAAAAGCAAGCTATTAGCATTCAATTTCGCCATCGGAATTCATGGACGGAAGGCGGTATTACGTAATCACGAATTTTCACGCTTTAAATTGAATGACAATTTTACGAAATAGAAACACGTTTTAAATCGAATGCAAACAAAATGTTTTCGAATGATCGTTATATGAATTCGAATGCTAAAAAACGAATTTGAACTACAAAATACAGCTGCGGTGACAAAATCGGCGAAATTGAATGCACTCAAAATGAATTTGTGTGGCCAACTTACAAAATTGACCGAGAAATCCTATTAAAAACAAATATACATCCAACTCGGCAGAAGATAAATTAATAAGTGTAGAGGAAAATTATAAAATGTAAATGTAGTAATTAAACCTTGGTTCCTGGTTGAAGTGGCATTAGCAAATGTACATATTACTCGAACTTATAATAAAGTATAACTTATAATATAGGATTAGGAATCCCGGTGGATATTTTAGCTGTAAATACAAACTATAATATACAGGATAATGTTTCAATACAGTTATCAAGTGTAGATATAAGAAGAACGGAAGAGAAATTGACTTTGCTGTCTTGTTCCATCTCATGCAGGTTCTTCCGACCCCCCCCCCCCCCCCCGGGGGTGTTTCACAAAGATTCAAAGTTGGACTGTATACTGTTATGGAAAGCCGTTAGTTTCTTTGTAACATTGTTGGAACAGTTCTTTTAAAGGGACTTAGTAACATTGTCCAAATCCTCAAAATACAATTGGAATTCTAGCGGTTCCCTCATACCTTGTTGTATTCGTATTAACAATAAAATCATGGGACAGGTTTCGATTTTTCAAATTTCCCTTTCGTTACAAAGATATGTACGATCGAAGTATTCAGATAAGAAAAACTCTGGTGGAGTTTTTCTTACTGTGTACAAAGTGAGTGCAGTGAGTTAGTGACTATCACTTTGCATTTTCGCTCATTACTTGGCCATGCAATGTCCATTTGACTTGAAATTTTCACACAATACCCGGTGGACATATCAGATAACAACAATATACAATTGTATTAACCATTCATCACTTTTTGCACAAGTCATGTCAACAAAGTTACTAGATCCCTTTAAAAGGCCTGCATTTTGATTGAAATCTGTAATATTTGTTTTCATCAAGGAGCCCTGAACTTATTGATATATTTTGTTGGGAGGTTTCAAATATATTACATTTTTTGCTTTTAAATATGTTTTATTCCACCAAGGCAACAAATGGCTTTCCATAATATGTTGAGTCCAACCTAGAGTTAAGTTCAATTTAGAATCTTTGTAAAACATCCCCCCGACGATTGATCGCCTTTGATGGTTTTATTTATGTGCAGTAATCATATTAAATGTGTTTAATCATTCATTTGTATAATGCATATTACTCGTTACTAGTACTGACAAGTAAAACTGGCACTTCAGTCCGGTTAGGAAACCAGTGGTGATATTTCAGCTACCAAAAAAACCAAAAACACTTTAAAATCGGTCTTAAAACATTGACGGAGTAAAATATTTTGATATTTTGATAGTTTTTTTTCTTGTGCAAAAGTATTATCTGACGTGTCACCCTGTTCGATAATGCTCAGCTGCTTATATAAAAACAAACATTAGTCATGTTAGTATGGACTTCGGTTTTGTGAACAGATGCGCATACAAATACACAAGCAGGGCCCGGTTGCAGAAACAAATTGCAGTCGATTGTTAGGGTGCAATTAATTGCAAGTCAGAAAATTTGCACATATGAACCAATCAGCATGATCAGATTTGCTCCTTTATTCACATGATCTGACTTGCAACTTTACAATAGATTGTACCCCATTGTGCAACGGGCCGTCGGGCCCTGATTGGATAATTAAGCTCGAATGATCATCATTGAATTATATCGCCCATTTATTCTTTCCCCGTCGCTATGTCATCCGAAACAAGGTCATTCTTTACTCGCGGACTCAAAATGTAATATGATATGATATGCTTTCTCATGCATAGCTCCTTTTATTTCTAAGCGCAACTCTTCTTCCTCATTTTCACCTGAACCCCACATGCAGCTCATCATTTTGTACCATTGATCACATTTGTACCCCCGATCTCTCACTTCCTTTTGGCAGTGTCTAATTGTTTGTATTGTGTCCGTCTTCTCCTATCTTTGTCATGTAAAGTTCTCTCTTGTCCCATGTTGGTCTCTGTTGGCATCCCTTTTTCCCTCTCTATACCCTTTTTGTAGTCTAGAATGTGTTAATTTAAACATACAATATTCCTAACTATTATTTGAGGGGTCCACAATTGTACAAGCATTGCTTTTTAGTGGACCCCTCTTGTTTCCAATATGTATATCTCTATTTTGTGCAAATTATTATAATTCATTTGTAATGTTTTGTTGGAAGCAAGAATAAATTTAAAAAAAATAAAAATTTAAAAATAGATAGATAGATAGATAGATAGATATATAGATATATAGATACGGTAGATACTTTACTTTACTTTACTTTACTTTATTTTACTTTTTTGAAGAGAAAGAAACCGGTCGAAAGTAATTGAATAAAGACTTAACCAAGGAATTCTAGCGTGTTTCCGAGTTTATTTTATTGACTTTTTTATATTTATTTCATCGACGAGGACTTTTTAAGTTAAATTTATTTATAGATAGATATATAGATAGATAGATAGAAAGATAGCTAGCTAGATAAATAGATAGATAGATAGATAGATAGATAGATAGATAGATAGATAGATAGATAGATAGATAGATAGATAGATAGATAGATAGATATTCTAATAAACGTACCCTGACGAAGCCCTATGGGCGAAAATTCGGAGAACTATGTTTTCTTACGGTGTTTTATTAAAATGTTTGTCTCTATTCACCACACCGACGCAGACCATCTTTCTGAACTAGATAGATAGATAGATAGATAGATAGATAGATAGATAGATAGATAGATAGATAGATAGATAGATAGATAGATAGATAGATAGATAGATAGATATTCTAATAAACGTACCCTGACGAAGCCCTATGGGCGAAAATTCGGAGAACTATGTTTTCTTACGGTGTTTTATTAAAATGTTTGTCTCTATTCACCACACCGACGCAGACCATCTTTCTGAACTAGATAGATAGATAGATAGATAGATAGATAGATAGATAGATAGATAGATAGATAGATAGATAGATAGATAGATAGATAGATAGATAGATAGATAGATAGATAGATAGATAGATAGATAGATAGATCGGTTTGTATTGACCCATAAAATATACAAGACTGTATACTGAAGTTCGTTGCATTCTTTATGTTGTATTTTTATGGAAATTAAAAAGAAGAAAAACAAAGATTCCCATGACAAATTATGAATATTTTAGATGCGAAGGTGTATATTTCTCAGAATCAGATTAGGGAGGAGTTGATCAATGGGCGGAGGAAAGCGCTCTTTTGTAAACAAAAAATAAATAAAAAATGGCGCATGAGGTTTGTAGATTTTTTTCTTTCGAAAAGCTCAAATTAATCTTCAAAACGTTTTGCCAAAGTATTGGTGTGTCTGTGCCCCGTGCCCCGTAGCTACGTCATCGCCTAGGCCTGTCTATGTAGGAAAACGTTTTTAATTATTGTCATTATATTGTGAAGGATTTTGAAATAATAATAATAACGTTTTATTTACCCAGGGTAGCCACTTCAGTGATGAACACTACTGTTCCAGCGGGCCCTGCAGAACATACTGTTACTATTACCCTTCTCCGTTTTATATAATGCCGAGCGTCTGGCATAGAAGACAGTATGACCCGGCCGGGGTTCGAACGCACGACCTCCCGTGCCTCCCGATCTACCATTGAGCCACATGCCTGGTATTACATTAATGAAGTATGGTTATTACGTATAAATGAAATAATTCCAACCGATTTATACTGGAATGGAAACGATGCTGATTTTGCTTAAGTTCATAACTGTACGCAGAGTTATTCTTGGAATAACAAATGAAGAGCTTAATTCCAAAAGGTGCTAAATCCACTTTCCATAAAAATTGAGTTAACGATAACAGTATACATTAATCAGCTACCTAGCTATCTGAAAATTCAAATTTCAGGACAAATGACGCAATAAAAAAAAAACTATGGAACGTTCCATTTTCATATTGCCATAGGCATGTGTACAAAGTTGAGCAAAGAAAAAATTGGATTTAGCGCCTTTTGGAACTAAGCTCTTCAAATTATAGTTCCAGGTCTTGTTAAAGAGGGACTATTTTCTCGATCCCCTAGCTATTTAAATACAATATTTACAATTCATTTATACCCTCATCATCTCAAGACGGATGCGGTATCGTGGGTATGGGCTCTTAACTAATTCCAAAAGGCGCTAAATCCACTTTTCAACTTTGGTTAAAAGCAGGTTTCGTTGCCTAACTTTGTTCACATGCCTATAGAATATGAAAATGGAACGTTCCATATTTTGAATTGGATTATGTTATTTGTCCTAAAATGTGGATTTCTAAATAGCTACGTAGCTTATTAATGGAACTGATATCGTTAAATCAATGTTTATGGAAGGTGGATTTAGCGCCTTTTGGAGCTAAGCTCTTCAGATTATAGTCTTAATCGGTTGTTATTAATACTTCCATGCATTGGTATGTGAAATGAATGTGTACATCCGGGTATATCGTATGATAATAGCATGATATTAATGTTGCTCAAACAACATAACAACCCACTGAAACTGCAATATTCGTTGTTTGGGGGTGTATATATATATAATATATGCGCTTTATACATTAATATCTTACCAAATGCAAACTGGGAAGGTACTTTACTATTTAAAATTAAACATTATTCAGAATAAATAACATACTCAATTTATATAGCGCCTATCACGATAACAAAATCCGTTTCTTCCAAAAATCAGTATGCACGTTATATTGTACTATTGCGTGTCGTTTTCAATTAAAATGGGTTAAAGCCAAATGACAGTTTTGGGAAAATTATCGAAAATATCTTTATTGGCAAAATGAATTGATCAGTATGGTGGAAATAGTATATAACAAAGGGCTTGTGTGCAAAAATCTGAACCTTAGTATCGTTAAATTTAGAAATATCAGTTGAAACGTGTATTCATGCCGCTGACATTGGGCCTGCATTCACCGCCAGTTCGGCCCGTCTACGCCGGCGTAGCTATACGCTCGTTCGCGTGCGGAGCGCACGTGGTGCAGCATTTGCCATAGGCATTGCACGCAGCCGCGCAGCATTGACAGTTTTGATTTCGAACATTTTATTGCTAAAAATAATATTCAATTTCAACGCAGTTTTTGTCCAAATCTTTACATTAACAGATAAGTTATGATATTATTCGTTCATATGGTTGGTGATAAAAGCGTATTTTTCATTTTGTGTGTGTGGGGCGTTTCCCAGTACTGTCATTTGGCTTTAAGATACAATTAAACAAATCAATATTTTTTAAATATTTGTATATCAATGTAATACACAAACATGTATGATATAGGGACCAGTATCAATAAAAACAATTAAAATAAAGGTATATTATACGATTGATTTCATTCCCATTTTCATTGCAATTATAAACGATACAACTGAGAAACGATTTTTAATATCATTTCGGAAAGGATTCCACACGTCGGGACCGACGTGTCAAATCGACGTATGAGTTATTGTTGGAGTGGGATTATATACATGATAATTTACATAATTTCGAGTAGAATAATTATATATATGTCTCTTTAAAAAATAAAAACAATCTAAAAACTGGAAAGGTACTTTACCTATACTTGCCTTATTCATAAATGTTGCAATTTGTATCATAATCCTTTAATGTACATACTCGATAAAAAATTGGATCCGTTTCGGCTAAATATGTGGAGCCAGTACATATTCTTAGGGCTTTTTTTTTTGTACAGGTAAAATTGTTTATATGTTTTTACCAGAAATCATATACAGAGTGTCCCAGAAAAAACGAAACCGGATTTCATGGCAGAATTTTTGTCATAATGAATCATTTCTTTGGTGAGATATACATGAATGAAAAGCTCTGTTTCTCTTCTTTCATTTGATGTACAACTTATGGCACATAATTCACGTGGCAATGACAATGACAATGACAATGACAATGACAATGACAATGACAATGACAATGAATTTTATTCTCAATAACGGCCCCTCACGGGGGCATGGGAGAAATACAAAGATAACACTTTGGCGACAATAACACCTCAAGAAAACATTTTAAAAATGTACAATATGAGTAACACAACTTTTAACTAGCACACACAATAACTTATTTAGCACTAAGAAAACTTAGACATAATAATCCTACAAAACCTTGATAAATTCTTTAACTGCTTGATATTTCTAACATTAAATAACTAGTACATCTTATATACATTTGGCCTCTTAAAATAATGACCTTTAACTAGCTGCTTCTGATCATTCTGAAATGCAGGGCACACTAAGACATAATGAAATTCATCCCCCTGGTCTTGTAAGGAACACAAGCTGCAAATCTGCAACTCTTGCTCAGGCAAGTAGCGACCATTTTCTATTGGGAGTTTATGGTTTCCACACCGAAATCTAGACAAAGTTATCCTATCTTTAACATCCAACTGCACTAAATATTTTTCAAAACCAACCACACTTTTAAAGATCCTATAATTTATACACAAACGATTCCTATTAACCTCATCATTCCAATTTTGCTTATACATATCAGCTAACCTCAAATTCAAAGACAATTTCACCCAATCAATATTCAATGGAACGTCAACAATCCAAACATTTGACATTCCACACCTATCCAAAATATGTTTTATATGTTTAATCCACCTCGACTCAAAATCACCCTTATCATACAACTTACACAACAACTTACAAACAATGTAAGATAACTTTGACTTTTTTCCCCTGAACAATTCTAGCCCAGTAGCTAACCATATGCGACTCTACAGTATTTCTCAAATCAGACCTACCAAGTTCTCCATAAACCATACAATTAGCAGTACCACGATTAACTCTAAGCAAACTTTTAAGAAATTTCTTATGAAACATTTCAACACAATCAAGTTTCTGAAACCCCCAAACCTCGCAACCATATAATAAAATTGGTACTACAAGCTGATCAAATAACTCACATTGAATATCCAAAGGCAAATGCAATTTCCTTGCCTTACCAATTAAACAATATAATGCTCTCCTTGCCTGATTCACCTGTTTAACTATAGCTTTATTAAATGAACCATTAAAACTAAAGGTTGTCCCAAGATAAACATAATCACGGACTACTTCCACTTCACTCTCACCAAACACGTATGACTGAATTAAAACAATATAAATTGGTGTTACCAAAATTCCATTTGCACGCAGAAATTTCAAGTTTGGGTGAGTTTCTAGGGTAGTAAACGTACTTATTTTGAAAAAAGACAAAGACTGCATAAAAGTTCATATTTGTATCTTTTATATGACACCTCATGCACACAAAATAAACGATGTATGCCAGAGAACAAGTACAATGAAAACATGTCTGATTTGCCCAAATGAGTAGATAGTTGAGTAAGAAGTCGCTCAGCTTTCCTGACTTAGCGGCTGACAATGGACATGATGCATGAGTGAACTTACACAAGCATGGGGATCAGGGAAAACATGGGAAACATGCTAGATCAGGAAAGTTACTCATTTGGGCTGAAATCAAGCATGTTTTGATTGTACTCGTTCTCTGGCATAAATCATTTATTTTTAATCATGAGTTGTCATATAAAAGATAAAAATATGAATTTGTTGCGGTGTTTGTTCTTTTTCAAAATAAGTACGTTTACTACCCTAAAAACTCACCCAAAAAATACATTAAATTAAAATAAAATGGGTTTAGATAAAATTAAGGCCATCGATGCCTCAATACAGAATTTGACATAGGTTCAAAAGCTCGGCTCTATTTTAAGTGAATTACATTACATTACATTAGCCTTTTGTAAATAGCGGGTAGTAGTTCTCATCAGTTTTCTATTTGTTTTTAATTTTTTATTAAATTGATCTTACTTACTATTGCTTTCAACTCTTGAAGGTCAATGTTGCATCCCAGCGCAATGATAAGAAATACCATGATCAGATTGTTCATGACATCAGCCGTGACCTCCAAGATATACTCATACCGGGTCTCCTCCTCGTGGTGGTCGTTGTTGTGATGGGATCCGGTAAAGTTTTCCCACGACATCGCTTCGGTGGTCATCGATGACCAATTCATTGCCGATGGTGTGGACTGTGGAGTATGCGCGTCCTTTTTAAAAATTGTATATAATGACTGCCAGAATGAAATGCTCCCAATTGAGTTTAAATGGCACTCGAGGCCTATGTGCTGGGACGATTATTTTTTAGTGGTTGTATCCGGTGGTAAATTGATACGGATTCATATAAGGCGCAATATAAGCTACATATCGAGGAATTTAAAATTAGTACTCCCAATTCACACACAGAAAAGCTACCAAAGATTTCATGGTTAAAACTAGTTCCCATGTGAAGGTTCTCAGACGAAGTAACGAGCTAATGCGTGAAGACGAACACACCAACGTAGTTTATATAGCGCCAGTTGGAACTGGAACTGGCATTATGGATTTGACATTACGCAAACCGAGAAAATGATAAATAATTTTATTTCTAGAAGCACGTTGATCTCACGACACGCATATACATATATAATTAAAATCCATTATGAAACTGTGAGAAATCTATTCATCTATTGTCACGTGGAGCGATCGTGTTTTCTTCGTCGTTGCATAAACTCGACGAGCTTACATCGGTGGGGTAGCCCTATAGAGAGGAGGGCAAGGGGGGGGGGGGGCGACAATCCCCTTTCCACTGCCGCAGACATTCTTACTCCTCCCCCTCCGTATCGGACCGAACACAATTAGTAAACAAGTACCCAACGCAATTAACATTTTACTCCAACTATACCCCCCCTCCCCTTGTGGTAAACATTGCCCCGGCTTCGCCCCCGTACCCTCCCCCGTCTGGCGTGACCCCGGCTACGCCCCCAGGTGAGCATGTTTGAAAGTCTGATTAAACAGTAAACATTTGCTGACCAAAGAAAACGGACGGTGCACATGCTAGATCGCCCGACCGATCTAATTTTGTGAAAGGATGAACGTGTTTGCACAGCATCTACAGCCACACGCACTTTCTCAATATTTTCATTATCATTTTCTATTCCATTCATCATTTCTCGCCTAGCAAAAATTAGATACATTGTATATACGTTGAAGCAATGGCAAAGAACTCGTGTAAACACACACAATACATGACATTTGAAGATGGGCAAAAAAAAAAAAATCGACATTTTATTTTATTCTAGCAAACAGTACAGGAAAGTCCCTTCAGTATGCAAACATGAAGTAAAAAACATATATAATGCCAGACTGAGGACTTTTTTTCTCACCAAAATGATTTAAACGTAATAGTTTTGCTAATTTGTATGTCATATTAGAAAATAAGAGATATGTATTCAATCGATTTAATCAAATACATGGGTTTTATACTTTAACAATTAATATGAGTTTGATCATTAAAACGGTGAATTCTGAATTCATTGGATCAAGATTTAAACAAATATCATGCAGGGGTAAAACATTTAGAGGTTAAAGTGCAATGTTCAAATGTCATGAGTAAACATGGAAGAGGAAAAAGCCCAAAAGGGGTACATTTCCAAGGATAAAGTGTCCAACAGAAAGGCAAAGGATGACCGATGAACAATAGATATTGAAATAAACCTTCGACACTATCCATCGGCAGCGGGTATAGAAGCTGCCGTACATTTTGCCTTTTGGCAACCCTCAGTCATTTTCAGTAGTACTATTCGATAGGTCTCCCTCTATTGTTCTTAATGGGCTTGACAAATGTATTTGCATGCAGCTAATTCACAGTATTATGTTACTCCGTTTGCCGATATTATTTTTTTCTTAATTCTGTTTATTGGCTTTCTAGTAAATCGGTCATTTGTCAGTGCCACCAAATCCTACATAACTTTAGTCCATATAAGTACTTGGAAATGATCAGAAGTTGAACAAAAATACAAGTACGTAATACCCACCAGACACGCACACACACAACACTCACAAACAAACAAACAAACAAATAAACACACAAATACACATAAACATACACACACATACACATTATATACAACTATATACACATATACACATACAAAAGCACACATGCACGCATATACAGACATATACACGTACGCACACGCACACAAGTAAGTTATTACATCCCAACAGTTAGACGCGCACATACACGAAGAGCCATTTTATACGGGTTTGTATTTACAAGAATATTTAATATTTAAATTGTATAACAACTCAAAGGTATTAACAAAGTGAACATGTACATTCAAGTTGTATAGGCGGGTTCTTGGGTTGTTAAAACATGACAACATGGTTAATTTAATTTAATTGTAGTTCAATTTACCTCATTTCATTTCATGTCATGCCATGTCATGTCATGCCATGTCATGTCATGTCATGTCATGTCATTTCATTTCATTTCATTTCATTCCATTTCATTCCATTTCATTTCATGTCATTTCATGTCATGTCATGTCATGTCATGTCATGTCATTTCATTTCATTTCATTTCATTTCATGTCATTTCATTTCATTTCATTTCATGTCATTTCATGTCATTTCATGTCATTTTATTTCATGTCATTTCATTTCATTTTATTTCATTTCGTTTCATTTTTATTTATTTCAGTCATAAAAAAAAAGAAAATAGCATGTATGAATAGCATTATGAAACAAGAATGACAAAATAAGTAACCATTTGTTTAAAATGTAGAGTATAATAACATGTTGGATTATACAATGGACTATATAATAGAAAGTCACACAGAATATACATAATTATAATAGTAGATTCAAAAGCGTGAGTTTGTTTTTATCGCCATTTGAATTAAATCATAGTTTCAACAGTAAAAATTCACTTGTTGTTATTTTAAACGTTTTCGCTTTAAACAAATGTAATACATTCAAAATGTCATCGTGATATGAGGTGCCATTTTAAATGTACGAATTAATAGAATGGGCGGTGGTATACGTCAGTGGTTTAGCATGGTTGGACAGATTTGGGGGCACACCTTATGTACTCTTAGAAGAAAAAAAAAGTGCGAATGGGGTTCTAACTTGTCCCGTATTTGGAACCCTGGTTTTCATTATCCTTTTAAGGTTCTATTTAAGTCAAGAAAGGTTCCTTTCAGCACGCAAAATGGTTCGTAATGGTTCTTTTCAGAACCTCATTATTAGCAAAAAGGGGTTCGTCACCTACAATAAAGGTTCCAAAATGTGAACCATTCAGGGTTCCAAATACGGGACAAGGGTTAGAACCCCATTCGCACTTTTTTTTTTCTAAGAGTGTGTATTTCTTTAAATTTTTACACCGATTTTACCCTCATGTTACCCCAAATTAGCTACGCCACCGCTGGTGCTAAAACGAACAATAATGGGATCGTTGTATCGCTTCAATGCAAATACAATGTTAGCTGCGATAACTATTCTGTCATATCATTGTACATCGAAAATAATGTACACTTTAACAAAGATAATGATATAATAATCGAAATTTAATTTTCTGATCGGTTGAATTCAAGGAGTCATGGTCGGTTAATCCACGATGTAAAAACGAGGTCACAATTAAGGCAAATTTGCTGCCTCAATTTTGCAGTACTTACACTTCTATATGGATAATTTGGAAGCTTTTCTTTGCCATTAAAATCAATTAAAAAGAATATTCCAATACATTTGAAAAGTAAGTGTTTTCTGACTGGCTGGATTTGAGGAGTATAGTGTTGGATATCACGAGGTCAAAACATGACCCGTGTTTAAATAAATACAGAGACTTTGAATTGTCATCCCTTTACAGCACAGTGTCAGCTGAACTTTTGTTTGTTGTTGGCAAACTTGCCGTTTTCTTTTTAGATGTATTACGGAAAAGAGTATGATGATGTATAAGAAAAGTTAATATGTTCTGGCTGGCCGTGTTTGATGTGTCGTCTGCAACCCACGAGGTAAAGGCATGAGCCCGATGAAGGCAAAAGGTGAATTTATCTAATTTGCCATGTCATCGACCCATGAAAACACAATGCTAGCTGCACTTTTAATTTCCAGAGGTAATTTTGAACCCGTTCCTCTTAAATGGATTAAACTTTGTTGACATGTGCAAAAAGTGATGAATGGTTGATGCAATGTATATTGTTATCTCATATGTCCACAGGGTACTGTGTGAAAATTTCAAGTCAACTGGACATTGCATGGCCAAGTAATGATCGAAAATGCAAAGTGATAGTCACTAACTCACTGCACTCACTTTGTACACGGTAAGAAAAACTCCGGGGGAGTTTTTCTTATCTGAAAACTTCGATTGTACATATCTTTGTAACGAAAGGAAAATTTGAAAAACCGAAACCTGTCCCATGATTTTTTTTGTTAATACGAATACAACAAGGTATGAGGGAACCGCTAGAATTAAATATTTTTTTTGAGGATTTGGACAATGTTACTAAGTCCCTTTAAAGGGACTATTGTCCAATTCCTCAAAATTAAATTTTTATTCTACCGGTTCCCTCATACCTTGTTGTATTCGTATTAACAATAAAATCATGGGACAGGTTTCGGTTTTTCAAATTTCCCTTTCGTTACAAAGATATGTACCATCGAAGTATTCAGATAATAAAAACTCCGTTGGAGTTTTGAAACCGTGTACAAAGTGAGTGCAGTGAGTTAGTGAATATCACTTTGCATTTTCGCTCATTACTTGGCCATGCAATGTCCATTTGACTTGAAATTTTCACACAATACCCTGTGGACATATGAGATAACAACAATATACATTGCATCAACCATTCATCACTTTTTTTGCACATGTCAACAAAGTAACTAGATCCCTTTAAATGTAATACAAGAATGACAATACATTTTTAAAAGTCAATGTTTTCTGACTGGCCGGAATCGAGGTGTCATTAACAAAGCATGGCTGGTAAAAGCATGAGCCCCCGTGACAAGTATTAAAAAAAAAAGTTCCATTAAAATAAATGTTGTACTTTTTACGATTTCATTGGTAATTTCGAACCTTGTCTCTTGAATGTGACAATGCAATAAGATACTATTATTACTTTACAGGACAAGTCATTGTTTTCTCCCGGAAAGGATAACACTGGGCAAATATCACCGCAACAAAAAATGACCTTCAACTACGGCCATCGTGTGTTTTCCGTGACACTCAGAACACGAGGGATGGTCCCCGTCTCCTGCATTTCGTGATGTTGCTATGGTAACGATGACATGGGCCTTCGTTTATCTATTTGTCACTGTAATTACATGTATCGTTTGCTCTGGCTCGGGAACGTGTTGATTACGGTATTTTCTCTCATGTCTGGGATTTGTATAATTGCTACTTTTGGTTAACTGGTTAGTCAGAACAGATGTTTGGGAAATATGTCCCCATGGTAACATAGCAACATAAGCAACTAGCCTACATTGTATTATTTTACTTATCTAGTATAGTTGCGTCTACTTTACAGTCAGGTGTGTTATGTACACCTGAACATCTGAACATGGGTCCATTACTCCATTCAAGTGCCTGGGAACGTTTCGGAGGTAAACATTACTTGTGAACAAAAGTTAATAATTCATATAAAACACCGATACAGTCATGATATTTTATAATACAGCAGCACCTACAGGAACATGTTAAAGGGGTAGTTCAGTTTTGGTATATAGAGGGCGCTGCACGAAATATTTTTTGTGAGATAATGAAAAACTAAGTGTACAATTTGAAAAAGCATACAATTTTAATGACAGAATAGACTTCATTTGATCAAAATCAGTTCAGAAACGGCTAAAATATCAATAAATATATCCGTTAGAAATACATCTGGGGCCCAGATTTATTCGATAATAAAACAAATAAATTAAAAAATGCTTACACTTTTTCATAAATTTTCAAAAGAGGTTTTTAAATAGTTGTTGATGATCTCTCTATTTAATCATTATTACAACAAAACATAACATGCATAATTTTGAAAGAACAATTGTTGAAACCAATGCTTTTTTAGGGAGCGTGTCGCGTTTTAATGGCTCTTTTTGAATGATAACAGGCATTTTACTTAATTTTCTATACATTTCGAGCATGGTGGAATTATAACTATTAGTTTGAAATGTTATTTTGCAGGTTTTGGTTACTAAAGTTCAGCCTTACCAAAACTGTACTACCCCTTTAACTGCATGATTGCATATCGCAATACCCTCAAACCCTTTACGCAGAGTGATTATTACATTTGACGAATATGCCTATGTGTGCCCGATAAAATAAGCAACTGTCCGTGCATACAATATACACATTTTCAGCAAATTATAATATAATGTAAAACGAGACAAATTGACTTTAAAAGTGTAAATGATGCAAATATAACTGTACATTTGTGTTAGCATTACGGCTAGATTTTCTTGTATTGATTGCCTTCAAACGATTTAGACTCGGGGCCATTTCCAGACTTTTCTTTCGTTTTCTCGACTTTCATTTCGTAGTCGTCTTCGTTCTCAATCTCTCCGGCGTCATCGACCTTCAGTTCTTCCATGTCGATCGTATTTGTGTACCGGACGACGAGCTTGTAGACGCCAATAACTGCGAAGGAGTCGATGTAGATGAAACAGGCGTAGAGCGACGGGTAGAAGAGCATGTCGAGGAAGAGCGGCGAATCGGCGAAGGTGATGATGGTGAGCGTCATGGCGAGAGACACGTTCTGCGAGCCCGTCTCGAAGGCGATGGTGCGGCACTTCCGGTGCGGTTGACGGAGCAAGAATGCGAGGCCGTAACCCATCGAGTAGCCGAGCAGCGGGAGCGACGCGGCGCAGAACCACAGGTGCCAGCCGGCGAAGAGGAACGTCGGGTTGAGGCAGAATGTGAGGATGAAAGCAGCGAGGATACACGCAAATGATAAGATGATGCTCAGCTGTATATCAAGAACAGATGTATAACAATTTATCTATATTGCAATATTTCTAACATAATACATAACAAAAAAACAAAACAAATTCTACAACACACAAGTCTATGGATGTGATTTAAATCAGTGATTTAAAAAAAAATCGAGGCGATTTAAATCGCGATTTAAATCAAAGCGATTTAAATCGCGCCAACCCTGATGTTCAGTATGATAATGAATGTCTTGTCTATGTGATAACCCGCCGTTGAGGGCCCTGACACATTAACATTCACAAATAATTGTACGAGTGATCGCACTTAACCGTATGTATTATACGATTAAAGATATACTTGTGTATTGGTATTTTCTGAATTGTCTTTCGTTAGTGTTTCGTATTTTTGTTTTTTTAACGGGGCCCGGAAAGATACTCGGGTTGGGGAATATTAATATGGAGAATTATTGTTGAAGGATGTGAACAAAATAATGAAAGCCATAAAGGAGGGAGAGCTCAAATCAAGTCTTCCATGAGTTAATGATTTAATTTTCTCTTTAATCATTAATGTTCACATCTTACTAATGTTTGCAAAACTCAGAAATATGATTCCCTTTTACTTCATTTCATTCATTATTTATTTCGTTAGTTGAAAATGAAAGGAAACAAGCAGTCACATTCTCAAAAGATATTTTTGTGCGAGAACACAATGAACAACTGAGTATGTAAGGCGTGAACACAATGGACAACGCGTCTTCCTACAAAACCTGGAGGGAAGGGACCTCTGACATGATTTATAAAGATCCCCAATTCTCCATGACCACTGAAGCAAATCGAATAGGGTTTTCTGCAAGATGTAGGTAACGAGTTATAGTTTCATACCCTGAAATATCATTCTGATTGATCTACTATCTTTAAAGTTATCGTTGCAGAAAGTCCCGTTGTAATTAATTTTGGGACATACGGTATATAGTGTCTCTTTTATATAGACTCGCATAGACATACTTAAATTTGTTCTTCATCATTCTAACCTTCGTGACGTATTTCATCCAGTCTTTCTTCCACCATCTGAGGAAGACGCCGAAGCCGACAGGAATAATGATGCTAACTAGGGTGGTGACGATGTTGACGTACGGGATGATGGCTTTCTCGTCGGTCCACACTCTGGTGTAAATGAAGAGGTTGAGTGGCATCATCCCTATGGCAACGGCCGTGGAGACGGTTGTCATGCAAACACTTAAAAAGAAAAAGACAGACAACGATACAACTATATAGGGAAAGGGAGAATATGCTAATAAATATATTAAGTAAGCGTTCCACATTAAACTATCGACTCAATTCAAAATCCTTACTCATTAAATCATAATTATACGTTTGAATTTTATATCAGATCATAATATGCACACTTTTCTTTTCTTGTTTTGCGCGCACATACTTTTTTGTCAATTTAATAAAGCGCCATCTAAAGTAAAAAGTAGTATTTAAATAATACTTCACTAATTACTATGTCAGCAATCAGCATAGTCATTGACAGTTTGGAAATATAGCTATAATTCGTTTAGTATTACCATGATTACGATTGATAGTATTGTGGACATAATTATTCTATTATCATTTCACCAGTTCCAATCCAAAATCATTCTCAAATTGACAAATATGGCGGGGGAAATCGTTCTGCAACACATATAATTATAGCGCTTTATACTGATGTTTCTAAGCGCATTTCAAACTGAAAATAATACAACTAATACGGTGTGCGCCTGGGAAAAAATAAAAAATAAAATACCACTATACCAATATTCAAAGTATTAACGCTATATTTGTGAATGTGCATAACTTACCTCAGACAGACATCGCCGTTGGTCCAGTAGCAGAAGATATTCGACAGAGTTCCTCCAGGACAACACGCCAGGATGAGGACGGAAAGAGCTCCCGCTGGCTCTAGGGAAAAGGGCCAGGGAAAGACAGAAGCCGATGAGAGGCATCAAGATGAACTGGCAGAGCATGCCCACGAAGAATCCTGCCGGGTGGCGGAACTAAACGGAAAATGTTCAGAGATTCAGAAACATAAGTTCAGGATGAGGATGGACAGAGCTCCCGCTGGCTCCAGGGAGAAGGCCAGCGAAAGACAGAAGCCGATGAGAGGCATCAAGATGAACTTACAGAGCATACCCACGAAGAATCCTGCCGGGTGGCGGAACTAAACGGAAAATATTCAGAGATTCAGAAATAAATGATTAAAGACATTTCAAACATTTAAGGTTTTGGGGGTTAGTCCAGGAGTAGGACGGGCAGAGCTCATGCAGGGCTGCAATTTGGAAGATTACCATATTTGGGTGCAAGGCACCCGATATTCGGGCAAAAGCATGTCAAATTCGGGCAAAAATTATGTTATATTCGGGCAAACAATGGGGAAGATGGTATTCGGGTAAAAGTACCTCAGCCCCCTCACACTGTTAAAACGATGTGTAAAAGTGGTTGTTAAATCTTTTCATACAACTTAAGATGTAGCATGATAAGTTGAATAAAGAAGGGTTGCGTGAAGCGGCCATTGTTCAAGCGTTGATGAAACTTGTTAAATCACGTGACAGTTTCGACCGCAAAATCACCGCGTCAAAACCCCTTTTGTCCCATTGCAAACCAAGCGAACCGAGATAGCGCTGTCGATAGAGAGTGAGGCTTATAACCCAAAGACCCCCGGTTCGAATCCTTACCCTTGCCGCTTTTACATCTTGTTTTGTATTTGCTATTTCAACAACGGGATTGTTGAAATTGATTCTAAACAACAGTTGTAGAACAAATTAAAATAACAGTTGTGTAAACTTTAAACAATAGGGTTGTTGAATGTTGTCAACAACAGTTGGATGGTTCATATGTCAAACAGCGGTTGTTGAAAATGTCAACAAGTTGTTGAATTTGTTTACACAACGTTTTAACAGTGTGGAAATACATATGCCCCTATACCCCTATGCCCATGAGATATCTGATCCTCGGTACTTTGTGTTCATTTATAATGATATTCCATGGACATGATGGATGGGAGTTTGCAGAATAATATTGCTAAAGTAAAAAATACAAATAAATAAAATAAACTCGACAACCAATATTTTACACAATGCAGTCGTTTATAAGGAGACGAACATTACCGTATACGAAATTAGAGGAATTTAAATCTTACGGTTTCTTTGAAATCCTTGAAGTCGATCGTCGATCCCATCGACACCATGAGAAAGACGAGGATAATGATGTTGATGATCTTCATCGACATCTTGAAGGCAGCTTGTTTGCCATCCACGACAACCGGTATGTCTACCGTGGTCGTGTCGTTCGATGTCCAGTTCATCAACGTGGTCATCATCGACGTTTCCATAGTAAACATCTCAGGTACTGTTGCCGCCATTGAGTTGTTGTTATCATGGTTATCCATCGCTGTATGCGACTATACGGCCAATGTATTCCCTGAACTGGGGGATGAAGATTAATATTTCGTTTGAAGAAAATAAGTATATAAGCCCTGAATTTAAACCACTCAAAAAAAAAGAATCAAAGAACTATAATCGTATTAGATCATGCACAGATAAATCCACATCCAAATTGAAGACATCGTACAAACAGAAGCTAGACTGGTGAATTGATGTGTTAGCTCTCCAAGTCAACACACTCAATAGTGAACAAATACATACTTAACTTTATTTACTATGTTTATTATGTTGATCAGATAGTAAAATTCCGAGTATTTACAAAAGCGATATCTTGAATGAAACAAACCACGGAATGGTTTCAAATACACGTCCAAATAACAGGATGATATACCTGACACAGATTTGAACATTTCCGCAGTAATGATTATAACTTGCGTATCCCCAAACAAATTTATTTCAAACAATTGTGTTTTAGACATACCATCAGAATGAGCCAATTTCCTTCCAGGGGCGTATCAAGTGCTAAACCGAACGGGGCACGAGGGGAGGAGCGGAGGGGTAATATTCAACACCCACAGGGGCGGACCGCAGTGTGAGCCACACATGAATAATGGCGTTATATTTATGCAATTATGATCCTTTCAACAGGTGTATGGGGTTAACTAATGGGGAAGCAGGAACTTCGCTGAGGGGCAAGGTTGGGGTTAGCGGCTGGGGGGAACTTTGTTTAGCTACCCCACTGTTTGCGCAACGAATGCACGGTTCCAAAATGGCATAGATCAGACTGGTCTCTGGAGCGGAATAAATTGGCAATTTATGAACGCCACATGCTTTGAAATCTCGACCTTAGGTCATGATTTGGACATCTTGGGACAGGAATAAATATTTTCCTTTTTTTATGTTGTCCATATTTGGCTGTTTATTTGAATTGTGTAAACAGGTTGATTCGATCATTTTTTAAAGCAGCCAAACGCAACAAATTCCTCGATATGTAGAAACAATATATTTACGAAATCCGTTGCACTTCAATTATTATTATTATTATATAAAAGTATGTTTTATTCGAATGTACTAACAGTCAACTAGTCTGTTTTGGGTCCGCAGACAATGTTACTAGTTACACGAAATTTACTTTTTGCCAGTAGGGTAACCAGGAACACATTAGTCATTACAATATAATGACTTTTATCCATATTATAATCCATTCCTGTACTGCAGACCCCCTTTATTATTTAATTGCTTAATTAATAACTATGAGTACGATATATAGTGTGATAATATATCCCTATTGTTATTTGGGGGCGGCATAAATAAATACAGCTACATTTTAACATGTTTCTTTTCGGGGCTTTGGTCCCCTTTAAATGGAGTTACGAGTGCAGCTGTGTATGATTATTCAAAGTCAAAATCAGAGGTCTGAAATTGACAATGCGAATATGTTTGATACATATCGAATATAAAGTGTACTGACGTAAATATTATTAACCATCAGTACATTAAACTTTGAAGTTAAGCTGAAATGTCAAGGTGGTTCATACGTATGGGACCATTCATTGACCGCCCTCGTAAACCAAGATATAAATATGAATATATGATAACGAAATTATGGACTATAGTCCAAACATATTGAACACAAAGAGAATATTGTGATAATGCAAACATTAAAAAAAATTTGCACAACATCACAAGTGGTATTTTATAGAGGTATACACGTTGTATTACAATCTAATAATATGAACCCTCGCATATATCCCCAAGTTGATTTCTATACTCTGGTTTATGTCAGGTTTATACTAGCTTCTGACCCCCGAGCATTGAAAACCAAGGGGTTTCAGGGACGAACGTCACACTTTGGTTTTCTATAGCTCAGTCGTTGGACCTCCGGTCTAGCAAGCCGGAGGTCTCGGGTTCGAATCCCGGAGGAATCTAATTGTCTTTGCCCCTTTTCATTTATTATATATTTCTGGTCAGTTTCCTTACTCTGTTAAAAAAAATAACTAAAAATAATAATAGTGTATCTCGATCAGTTTGTAGAACATAATGAATGTTTACAATATACTGTATTACGACCGTTACTTATTGTCCCTGTTTGAAATTTGACAAAATTTAATATCTGCAATAAACATAAAGGCAGGATAATTGTATTTTTGTCAATAGCAGTAAAACACCCGTCAAATAAATAAAGGAACGAAACGATGGAAGTTGATCTGCACTGTAATATGACCCGTTTCGTCTATACAATATGTATATAGTTGGATGTATACCTTGGATGTAGGCTTATACAGTTATACAAACTTATTTGCCCCTTATACAAAATTTAAAAAGAATTCGCCACATTGTGATATACATGTAATTCCTACAGCCTGGTTATAGATCTAATTAAGGACTTATTTTCGTGATATGGTAGTGGAATACAATGATGACAGATAGTTAAAGTTAAAGACCTTCCCGTGGCAATTTGGCACATAAGGCCGTGTCTATCTCCGATACATTAGTCCTAGGCCACACGTCTACAATACGTAGTGAAAGCTACAGAAGGGGGCTAGTCCTCTGGTAACTCAGTTTGTTTAACTTTCCCTTCTCCATTCTATAAATGCCGAGCGCCTGGCAAGAAGGCAGAAGGTACCATGCATTTTAAACATCTTTGGTATGACCCGGACAGGGTTCGAACCCGGGCCTCCCGTGCATAAAGCAGACACTCTATACCGCTAGGCCACCATGCTCGGTCCGGCCATGATGACAGAATGAGTTAAAATAGTAATGTAAAAGAGGCACCATTAATGAATGTGTACGTATTTTGTAATCTATCATTATTGTGACCGGCTATAGCAAAACCCTGCACTTGTCGTTAATTCATGTTTTGAAGAAATGGGCATTTTTTAAGTTCACATTATGTGTGTAAAAGACTTGTGATTGTAAAATTGAAACAATCATATCTTCGCTAATTATTGACCAATTTGTTAGAACAAAGCATCAAATGAAAGCTTGCGATGGAGCCTTTATAATGGTATGATAATCTAAATATCTATGTTTACCGACAAGCGCAGGGTTTTGCTATAGCCGGTCACCCAAAATTACAAAATTGCTCCCCCCTACATCATCGATCATACTATACAATGGACGGTCAATCATGATTTACATTAACACGACACACCACACAAATAATATTTTCAATCTTACCCAATTGACTCGAATTACCGCCCGTACATCCACGGCTGATAATTGTATCGTATAGTGTGCAGTATAGTCCAACAAACAAAAATAAACACCCCATTATTAAATGCAGTTACATACCGTACCTGTTCACTATCTTATAAACTAATTAAACCTTTGATATCGGAAGTGACACAATCATTAATCCTTGAACTACAAAACTGTACTTATCCGACCAATAGGCGTACATGTTTGTATAATTATACAAACCACAGACGTACCCAATTTTTCGCACGCGAGGGCGAGGAGTGAAGTTATAGGGGCTGCAGCCCCTAAAATATTATATATAATTATGTATTTGGGCAAAAAGCGAAATTGGCTCATTATAGGGCAAAGTCAGCCAATTTCCGGGCAAAAATAAGCTTATAATTATTTGCATGGAAAAGTTAAATCGAATACAAATCAGCTTATTTTGGAAAATACTCTGTACGCCCCCTGGAAATGTTTTGCCTGTATAAAAAGCCCTTTCCGTGCCTATGTTGACACATGTTTAAAACATACTGTTAGTACGTGTTTCCTTTCATTGTTAATTAGCATAACATTCGCGTATGAATATAGGGTTAAATGGATAGAGTGCAGTTTTGGTCAAACTGAATTTTAGTAACCAAAACCTGCACCATTACCTTACAAACTAATGGGTATAACTCCACCATGCTCGAAAGGTATACAAACTTACAAGATACTAAGTAAAAAGTCTGTTATCATTTAAAAAGAGCCGTTAAAACTCAAAAGGGCGCATCTAAAAACTCATTGATTTCAACCATTTTTAATAAGAGTTATGTTTTGTTAAAATAGTTTGTTGATTTTCTTGTATTTTATGTATTTTGATATTTAGTTGAAATAAAATGATATAAAAATAAAATTAAATAATGATAACATAGAGAGATCATCAACAACTATTTAAAAACATCTTTTGCAACTTTTGAAAAATGTACGCATTTTTTTTTTAACGGCTGGTTCAAAATTATTGAACTATTGTGGGGCCCCACAATAATTACAAAAATACAAATCGTTATATTTAGGGATATTTCATTCGTCTCTGAACCGATTTTGATAAAATAAAGTTTATTCTGTCATTAAAATTGTATGCTCTTTCAAATTTGACACTCACTTTTTCATTTCCACACAAACAAATTATTTTGTGCAGCGCCCTCTATACCAAAACTCAATTATCATTTTAACCATTATGGCAGGGGAAATAGAATGGAATTAAATGCAGGAGAAATATATTTAAGCCAGATACAATCTGTGTAATAGTATGTATTTCCTCTGCAGATGAATTTGCCCCACTAGAATAGGACGACACTATTATACACTATTTTTTACGAGCTACAAACAGTTGATCATTGAACCTAATTCAGTTATTATCATTGTTTATCTATTTATACTGTTGATTTAGGTGATAACAGTTCAGATTATATTCTGCCTATATTGTATACTCCATGTGATTGTGATGCGTAAATCTGAATGAAGACTGAAGTGAGACAATATAATGAACGAGGACATATCATTTACTTTAAAGGGAAATTTTCCCATCATCTATTTACCTTTAATAAATTTCTCTACACATTAAAACATAATTTCATGCAAATATGTCCAGTGTTTGCCTTCTGAACAAAGGAGAGGCATCATTCAATGTCAATCGCTGTATGGGCCATTCCCATTCATCGTGTATAGCATGAAGACTGCCATTATATTGTTTGAAACCCGGATTTTGAATTGTTCGCGCCGAAATGCTACGTCAAACCCGAACAAACAAGCTCCGCCTCTCGCAGCTCGCGGGGTTTGTGCACAAACACAATGCAAAACGTGAGCCAACAAAAAGAGTAGTTCGGGTTTGACGTCACATTTTAGAGCGATCCGAGTTTCATAAACATCAATGGCAGCCTCCTTGGTGTTCGCGATGAATGGGATTATCCCGTACAGCGAGTGACTTTGAATGAAGCTCATCCCTTGCTCAAAAGGCCAATGTTGGTCGTATTTGCATGAAATTGTGTTTTAATGTTTAGAGAACATAATCGGGGAAAATGTCCCTTTAATGACAAAAACAATGTGATCTAAGAGAATTATTCCTCTGATAATCACAAGGGTTCCGAATTGCTAAAATCCAAAAGCTTCCGGGGCTTTAAAGGGACTTAGACCCCGTTTACAGTGCAGGGCCGGGCCGAGCCGCGGCTCGGCCCTGCCTAAATTGCGGTACTCGGCCCCCCAATGTTGTGCGTTTACAGTGGCGGTCTCGGCCCGGCCGCCCTTTCAATATCTTGTCGTAGTGGCGCTCTGCATGTAAACAAACCATTATTTTGGGGGCGCACCGGGGTCACAGAACAAAGGCGCGTTATTTGCAATGAATTGTTTTCCAATTTGGTACCGCATTTGGCCCTGCGTGCGTTTACAGTGAGAAAAAGCGAGGCCGAGCCGCGGCTCGGCCGCGGCCGAGACTACCTCCAGAGCGGGGCCAAATGCGCGGCCACTTTTGGCCCCGCATTTGGCCTTTTGAGCGTCCGGCCCGGCCTTTTTTTTCACTGTAAACGGGGTCTTAGTAACATTGTCCAAATCCTCAAAATCCAATTGGAAAACTAGCAGTTCTCTCATACCTTGTTTTGTTCGTATTGACAAAAAAAACATGGGACAGGTTTCGTTTTTTCAAATTTCCCTTTCGTTACAAAGATATGAACGATTGAAGTTTTCAGATAATAAAATATCCGTTGGAGTTTTGAAACCGTGGAAAAAGTGAGTGCTGTGAGTTAGTGAATATCACTTTGCATCTTTGCTCATTACTCGGCCATATAACGTCCATTTGACTTGAAATTTTCACAAAATAGCCTGTGGACATAATAGATAACCACAATATTATACATTATATCAACCAATCATCACTTTTTGCACAGTCATGCCAACAAAGTTACCGCAGGACCAGTTCTAGTTCTATCAAGGAGTTATTACAAGAAATTTACATGGATATCTAGAAAATAATGATTGGATATAACGGTTGAATGAGTTTCCTCACCTCACCTCATGTTTGGACATATTTAGGCAGCGGCAGAGTACAACTTTGATTGGTCAAATATTGCCCAACATAACAGTAACCAACGTATTTATTACCCAACAAACAAATATAGGTTTTCCCGCTCAATTTTGCACTTTTTTTCAATTGAATTCATTTAGGGTCATTCGAATTCGCGCGTTGCCGCGTAATCGTTGGTATCGGTCTTCCAAATTCCGAATAAGTGCATGCGAATTCATGCATACGCACACGCTTTCGTGAATAGACACAGAAGTTCATTTATGGTATGGGCATTCGAATTCGCGAATGTGCAGCCAACTGTCAACGGCCTTTCGCGAATTCGAATGACCATTGATGAAAAGGTATGCACTTTGTGCAAATTCACTTGCTCCTACGTGATTTTGAACGACTATTTACGAATTCGAATGCTGCTTTGGTATAACGGCGATCGCAAATCGCGCGAATTCGTTTGCTCCTATTATCAATTCGATTGACACAATCGCGAAATTGAGCAGGAAAACCTATACCAAACGTAAATTTACTACTTTTTTTTTCCACAGTGTAGTGACACCACCGGGCAGCTTTCTTCCATCTTTCTCTGCATTTCGTATCTCAGCTTTAAAGGGACAGACCCTCTTTTGCAAGCCAAATTTCAAAAGTTGCGAGGTTATTGTCTTATATGAAAGAAAATGTCATTAAATAGCATGCCTGAAAAAAAATTAGGGCTTGAAATCTCTTTTTCGTGGAGTTATAGACCTAAAAGTAAAAACCGTCGTCCAACATTTAATTGTGGATTATACGTGTATTCACCCGGTGAGAAAGTTCGCACACGGATTCCACATCACTATGCGTGACCCCTACGTGACCCGCGCACATGATAACAACGGCATAAGCGAATACTAAACAAAATAACCAAACCTCGCTTAAACTGACTATCATGTAATTATATATTCTTCATTTTTGAGATCTTTTTCCGTGACATACCTTTACAAATTAATGTCGGCTTCGCAATAGCTGAATTCGGAACAACATCAACAAAGCTCAGTTCTACGAAAATCAGGACATCAAACTTCACATGTCCTGTCACGACGAAATCTTTAACGAACTCTGCCAGCTTGGCTTTCTTGTTACTAGCCCGGTTACTAGCTTTCTCACACCTGAAGAAGATGCAGAGGTGACTGGGGGCATTGTCTTGACCCTAGATTGGTCAAGTATACAAACAAAAGTTAATCTCTGTGGGTGCATAGTCGCACAATAAAGGTTTGGGATATATAGTGATGTACTTAACTCTATGTGCTATATACTGCATATAAACTGCACTGTATTAAAGGTATACACATCGTATTACAAGCGTTCTACATGTATATTATGCTTACACCAAAGTTATATTAGCCTACTTGCAAATATATTTTATAATGTATGAAATGCTAAATATACCAGACACACATGTATAAAATTATCAAAATATTTCACTGCACACCGCTGCTGTGACAGTCCTCATAACTTGTTCGACTGCATAATGTAATTCTCATAAGCAAAGTGTAATTAGTGAAACGGTGTTTAATTTGTGTGAACAAAAATAAAGGGGCACAATAATGCAGTGAGGCTCATTGCCAACTTTCTACAGCTTACCCCCCCCCCCCCCCCCCCCCCCGTAAAGGGGTACTAGCTATGGGTACACCATACCCCGCCATATGGGGTACGCTAAGCCTAAGCTAAATTTAAGGGCAATACAAGTTGGAACACGTGATTAAAATGCCCAGCACCACCCCCTCGGCCTCCCCCCCCCCCCCCTTGCAATGCTAGCTGTGCCAGTGTACTATTTACAAATATTATAGAAATCAAAATTAATTGTTTTTGCAGCCGAAGTCCATCCGTTTCGACTTTTGGTAAACAGAGCTACTGTAATAGGCTAGGCGACCCGGCCGCCGCCGGCCTAGCTGCGCTGGGGCGCTGCGCTAGCTGGGTCGAGGAACTCGGCGGACAGCAATTTCGTAGCCGATCGATCGAGTCCATATGGTGGCCCTGAAGGGACATCGTGAATCGTGAATTTGGATTCACGATTCACGATGAGATTTGCAAATTCGCATATTTTATTGTGAATTTTGTTTCACGATTTGCAAAATCGTATATTTTATTGTGAACTTTGTTGCAATATTCACAATCAAATTTGCAAAATCGCACATTTTATCGTGAACTTTGTTGCAATATTCACGATCACATTTGCAAAATCGCACATTTTATCGTGAACTTTGTTCCAATATTCACGATAATATTTGCAAAATCGCACACTTTATCGTCAACTTTATCGTGAATTTTTTCTGATCATCTGGGTGGTACCAAAAGCTAAACATCGAAGTCTTGAAGATGCGAGACTTTCCCACCATGATTTCTGTGAAAGTGGTAAGTTTTTACTTGAAACTATGAACTATTTGTATTTAATCTCAGACAAGATAGGTACTATGTACCCGGTTTGTAATTAATAGTAGATATTGATCTATTTAACATCTATAAAATGGGACTCTTAGACCCTGGATGCACTATGCACTGTCCCATACCTTAATTTCCATGTTGGAAGTTTGTAATTTTGTGGGGGTGCAAATGGAACTCTTAATCCTTCAGTTCAGGGTTGCTTTCAGCCAGGCCCAGCTAGCTAGGAATGTGTCACTGTGTGTGTGGAGGAGAGGGGGGGGGGGGGGGGGGGGGGGGGTGGCACCCCTGGCCTATGGGGCAATATACCATAAGTGATTCTATGAAACTTTCACTCCTTATATATTCAGAATACACTTATAAGATTAAGTCAATCATATACATGGCAATATCAATATAACTTTTATAAGTGTATTCTGAATATATAAGGATTTGACATGTTTGAATTAAAGTATACCTATACAATGCATCATCATATTTATGTCGTGATTCTAAACATATCGTCGTGACTTTTAATGTACCTATACTGGACTATATGTCGTTCTTTTTCAGATGTACCTGTTCGCTGTGGAGCATTGCCGCCATCGCCGTCAACCGCTACGTGTGGATCTGCCATTGGCAGAGTTACAACAAGTTCTTCAACCGGACAACCATTCCCTTAATGATTGTGTCTCTAGACTATGGATCATCTCCTCTCTGATCGACCTGCCAAATATTTTGGGGTGGGGAGTGCACTCCTTTGATTGGAAGGTAGGTACATGGTTAACTTGTAACAAATTAACTTACAAATCTTGGTCACGTCTATTCTTGAAAGACATTTATTTGTTTTTAAGCTACCAAACGATGACATCTTAGCCACATTACAATCGGCCAATAAATCAGTAACTGTATCACTCAGCCAGTCAATCATCCAGTCAATCAATCAATCGATCGATCGATCAATACATAAATTGTTTATAAAATTAAAATTAAAATTGTTTAAAAAAAGTTATTATGCAAATATTTGAGATATTGTGAGAAATATTAGGACAAGTTTGGAATCTTTCCAAGCTAAAGCCTAAAAACTAGATGGATCTTCGACTTATCATGGGTACGCCACTGCATATAACTGCCACTAAACTAGTGAGAAATAATAAAAACTATATAATTATGGATTTGTAAAAATATATCTGACCGCACGGTCTACGGCTTAATTTTGTCTTTCACTCTTTTAGGTTCAGACGTTGAAGGAGCATGGGCAGGGCGTTCTTGGACGAAGAGACAAGTCGCATGCTGTTCAAAGTGTTTGACTTGAACCAGGATGGCAAGATTGATGTCGTAGACTGGTCGACAGAGGGTGGCAAAATTGTTTCTTTCTCCGATCTGATAGTGGCTCATGACATGGATGGTCAGTTTATGTATTATATTGGTTCATGCAGTTTGAATATATTGATCAAAATGGAAGAGTTAAATTTTTCTAGTTAGAGAATGAACGATCTGAGATTCGATCATTCTGAATCTACTCTCATTTAGGCAAAAACAAGAATATTATGTAATAAGATAACACATTTGTTTTCTTTCTCATGTCTATACCTGATTTATCGCAAGAAAAAACGGCAATGGCTAAATCAAGTCTCCGTGCTAACCCTTTTTCCTTACTGCCCCATTTGGGCTAGTAAAAATCATAACTTTTTAATTGTTACTTGCCCTACTTTAATACTTCTACATGAGATTTTCACATAATAAAAGAAAGTTTCCTGCTCATAGTTGACCAATAATTTAGTTGCCAGATCTGGCAACCCAACAAGGTCATTTGTAAAATGTTACTTGCACTTGCCCGACATCAATTTTACTTGCCCCGGGCAACATGCCCCGGGCAACAGGGCAAGTGCTAGTGTATAGTCCTGGCTAAACGTTTGTCCTCTCTTCCCGTTCTCTTCGACAGGTGATGAGAAGCTGTCAGTTGACCGCTACGTGTGGATCTGCCATTGGCAGAGATACAACAAGTTCTTCAACCGGACAACATGATTGTGTCTCTATGGATCATCTCCTTTCTGATCGACCTGCCAAATATTGTGGGGTGGGGAGTGCACTCCTTCGATTGGAAGGTAGGTACATGGTTAATTTTTAACAAATTAACCTACAAATCTTGGTCACGTCTATTCTTGAAAGACATTTATTTGTTTTTAAAGGGGACCACCGGGCAAATAACAACACATTACTATATATTTTGGTACTGTTTTGTGATATCAAATAGATACCCAACATTTTACAAAGGGTTGTGTAATTCATAAACAAAGCAATTCATTTCCACCACTTACGGAACCACTACTATTTCCTGGTTCCTGGTTTGCGAGTGCGCCAATGCTATTCACGCGTACGTTTGTAGCCAATATAATCCCGGGCGATTCGCTTGCTGCACACGCAGTAGTCTACTCAATTCAGACCGCATGAACGCATGCTTTAGAATGGTGATACGTTTTTCCAATTATATATTTTTTCTGAAAAACTATTTTTGTGAACTTGTTGATGGAATGGAATACTAAAGATGTTTTCTATAATAAGAATATTATATTTGGGTGGTGGTACCTTTTAAAGGGAGAGATCCACTTTTGCAAGCCAAAATTCAAAGGTTGCGAGGTTATTGTCTTATATGAAAGGAAATGTCATTTAATAGCATGCCTGAAAAAATTAGGGCTTGAAATCTCTTTTTCGTGGAGTTATAGACCTAAAACTGAATAAACTGAGGAACGTCGGTTAATTAGGTACATACGTATTTTCGGCCGGTGAGTAAGTTCGTACATAGATTTCACGGAGTGCCAGATCGGTATGCATGACCCCTACGTGACCCGCGCATAAGTACTAATGTGTGAGCGTTTACCAAGCAAAATACCCAAACATCGCTTAAACTGACTACATGTAATTATATATTCTTTCTTTTTGAGATCTTTTTCCGTGACATACGTTAACAAATGTCGGCTTCACAATACCTTTACGAGAATTAGTACTATATTGTAATATTATGCTAAATCAGTTGAACTCCTTTATTGACCGATATATAGTTTAAATGGAGGGACGCATTTGTTTTTCATTCGTAGAATCCAAATTAGAGGGCTGTTCGCTCTGATTTTTTTTTTGCATGTTACATTGATCCCCATCTGTCAACTGAAAGCTGTTCAGACGTTTTGTAAAAGTGGACCTGTCCCTTTAAAGGGACAGATCCACTTTTACAAAACGTCTGAACAGCTTTCAGTTGATGGATGGGGATCAATGTAACACGCAAAAAAAAAATCAGAGCGAACAGCCCTCTAATTTGGATTCTACGAATGAAAAACGAATGCGTCCCTCCATTTAAACTATATATCGGTCAATAAAGGAGTTCAACTGATTTAGCATAATATTACAACAATATAGTACTAATTCTCGTAAAGGTATTGTGAAGCCGACATTTGTTAACGTATGTCACGGAAAAAGATCTCAAAAAGAAAGAATATATAATTACATGTAGTCAGTTTAAGCGAAGTTTGGGTATTTTGCTTGGTAAACGCTCACACATTAGTACTTATGCGCGGCTCACGTAGCTAGCGGGGGTCACGTAGAGGTCATGCATACCGATCTGGCACTCCGTGAAATCTATGTACGAACTTACTCACCGGCCAAAAATACGTATGTACATAATTAACCGACGTCCCTCAGTTTATTCAGTTTTAGGTCTATAACTCCACGAAAAAGAGATTTCAAGCCCTAATTTTTTCAGGCATGCTATTAAATGACATTTCCTTTCATATAAGACAATAACCTCGCAACTTTTGAATTTTGGCTTGCAAAAGTGGATCTCTCCCTTTAAGCTACCAAACGATGACATCTTTGCCACGTTACAACCAGCCAATAAATCAGTAACTGTATCACTCAGCCAGTCAATCATCCAGTCAATCAATCGATCGATCAATCTATAAATAAATCAATCTATTTAATCAATCAATCAATCAATCAATCAATCAACCACCCGACCGACTGACTGATCGACCAATCATTCAATCAAACAATCAATCAATCAATCAGTCAAAATGATCATTCTTTTCCATTATCGATTTTCTTTTCTGCACATCGTGCCTATCACTGAATTATGTCTGATCATGGCTCTCTTTATTTCATCCGCACGCCAATATCAATAATATCATAACAATTTTTGTTCATAGTACAGACAATTCAAACCGCAATCTATGATCTCTTATGGTACTTTCCCCTCGTTTTTCATATTTCTTCAGATCATGTCGTGCACAGGCGGGATGTCTTTCGTCTACTCTTACGCCATCTTCTTTGCCATGACAGCCTTCGCTGCTCCCCTCCTCATGACAGTTACATCGGTATCTTCTGCTTTGTACGGAAGGCTGCCATGGCCATTGACTCGATACGCGAGAAGTCCGGTGGTGGTCAGGGGAGCAGCAAAAACCAAGGCCCCAAAAGTTTCAAGATGCGAGCTGCCGACATCCGACTGGCACGTTCCGTGCTTGTTATCGTCATCGCCTACCTCGTCATGTGGACTCGCTCACCGTGCTCATCAATCACTGTGTGGTCGCGGACCGGAAGCTGTACATCGTGGCGTACATGCTGGCGCACACCAACAGCAGCATCAACTGCGTGATCTACGGCGCGACGAACGCGCAATTCAGACGCGGATATGTGCACTTCTTGCGGCTGATAACGTGCCGCGCTAAGAGGAGCGATCTCCTGATGTCCGTCACCAGGACAGCGATGGCAACTGCGCCTAAAATCCAAAGAAAAGCGACACCGGTAACATTGGATTTCTCATTGGTTTAAAAATGAAATGTGTGCCTGAACTATACAGTACATATATGGATACGCTATTTGTCTGCGGCTGATTATGGGTCGAGAAAAAAACACAGAACGATCTATCCATGTCCATGACTAGAACAGCGACGGGTAGGTGTTTCTTTTGACAGAAAAAAAATGCATGGAAAGGAATGTTCGTGTTCTTTGAGCGCCGGGAGGATGGGTGGTAGGAAGGGCTCGACGTTTCAAACAGGTTGCTTGTCCGTCGTCAGGAGTGAACGATCTCTTTGTGAAACTCCTCCACCCCATCCGATCAAGGGCCAGAGACTTCTGAGTTCAATTCTTCTCCTCCCTCAGGGTTATTTATATGACCTGCCACCCCATTGCTTTCTGTGTCTGCCACGTCATCATGAAGCTGAAAGTTTGATTAAGACTATTCATGGACTATAAATGGCCAGAGTATTTTGGTTAAAGATAGTGTTGAGTATTGGTATTTCCGGAAGTGCTCTCCGATATTTTTTATTTTGAATTTACCTCATTAAATCAGATATCACAGTGTATCAGGGCTTAAAAATAATAAAATACATACGACCTGTGAAATAACCTCACTATACAAAGGTACGTTGTGATAACAGCTCGTCATAAAGAGATTCAACTGTAATTGCAGATTAACCAGATTAAACACTAGGCTTATAGGATCGTCACAGTTAGAAGCCTAGACAGAAACCTGGCAGATTATTAGACTAGACCAGCTAAGATCACAGCTTAGACCGAGTCTTGTGAGACTGGACAAACCTAGATTCTGTACACTTGGGTCTTGAACATACCTTGAACATAACTTGAAGGCCACACCTCACCATTTTCGTCGTGAAAGTAGACAGTTTAGCGTGGCAGGGTCTAACCAGGCCATTTTGTATTGGTTCTGGAAGATCCAGTGCTGTAGTCGAGTCCGGAAATTGTCTTTCATTCTTTACATTCTTCATATTTGCAATCGTAATTGCTGAATCTAGTTTGTTATAAATATTTTGTATTTTGTCTATTGAATAAGAGTCTGTGGCAATTAAAGAAAATGATTACCTATAGCATGTAATGCAGAACGAATTGATACTGAAATATAATAGCATTTTTTAAAGACAATCATGCTTCTAAAGCGGTGTATCTCTAGTGCTTTCACTCCATTCAGTACTAACTGATTTTGGTATAACTTGCAATCTCCATAGACTCTGCCTGCATATTTTCAGGACTAGTCCTGAACGGGTTATTAAGAGGTCTTTTCTTATTAGAAAATATTAGAAGCTGCTCCAAAATACATTCAATGTGAAGGATTTTATCATTTATAAAATTCAGTTTATATTCAATTTGACGTAATTATAAGATTGATAATTTTACATGAATGTGTGGATTACTATTCTTTTTGTTGTTGCTTTTTTTCTTTATTTTTGGCATGCTACCATAGTTCCCAGTACACAGTGTTACCCGTAGTACACATATTATTGTATTATGTGTGTAATAATTAGGTTTAAATGATAATGTCATGCTAATTTTAGTCTCCAAGAAGGGTTTGGAATACATTTTTTTTTACTGTTATCATGTAATCATGTTGTTCAATAATAACAGTTTATATTCATTTTGAGGCTGATGTGCATGCCAGATAATTCTTAGGAATGTGACGATGAATACTAATAAAAATAATATTAATAATGATAATAATAATAATAACGATAATACTAATAGTATTAATAATAATATTTTATTTATTTTGTGCCTTATATGATTGATAATCATCTCTAAGTGCCTAATTACATTAGTACCGTATTTGTCGGTGTATTAACCGCTCCGGTGTATTAACCGCACCCCTAAAAAAAAAAAAAAAAAAAAAAAAGTGCAGTTAATACGGTCGTGTATTAACCGCACCCCCTTTTTTTTTTTTTTTTTTTGAAAAAAGGTGCGGTTAATACACCAGCAAATACGGTAAACATTTAGTGTGTAAGCTATAATTATAAATAGAAGGACTAAAGAAATTTCTGATCCAGCTGATCATACATGTATGTACATATTTCTTGAAGCAACTTATGTTTGAATGTCTTAAAACGTTCAAACACTGTAATATTCACATTATGAGCACCAGCACCAACCCTGTTAAAATATATACGATCTTCAAATTGATTGTCTCATTTTGTGCGCGAACTTCAGTATGTAGTAAGCTATGTGCAATTTGTTTTGCTTTTTTGGTAATAAGATTAATTTTTTTATAATTAAGGTTGGCAGCTCTGCATTTGACAAGTAGAATTATATTTTTCTCATACTTGTATGCGTGTGTCTGTGTGTGTGTGTATGTCCAGTGGTATAGCATGGTCGGACTGATTGGGGGGGGGGGGGGGGGTGGGGGCACACCTTGCGTATTTCTATATTTTTACACAGATTTTCTCCTTATGTTTCTTACTGTTTTTGACAAATTATTGGGGGGAGGGGGGGGGGGGCCCCTTGCCACTCAGTGCCCTCACCTATAGCTATGCCACTGTGTGTGTATGTGTGTTTGTTTGCACATGTTTGTGTGAATGTGTATTTTAATTATGAAGTGTTTATGTTTGCTTTCATGCTAAATATATCTTTTGGTAATTATAATGTCCTTACCAAAAGATTTAGCAGAAAAGCAAACATAAACACTTCATAATTAAAATACACATTCACACAAACATGTGCAAACAAACACACATACACACACAGTGGCATAGCTATAGGTGGGGGCACTGAGTGGCAAGGGCCCCCCCCCCCAAAAAAAAAAATAATTTGGGACAAGGCTATGCACCCCTAGGGGTACTATACAAGCAATGGCACATATACTTTACACATACAGTAACACCATACATTTGTATTTGGCATTAATTGATAGTTTATGTATTTTTTCCTTGGATTGTATTCAACCCGTTGCTTACGGGAATGTACAAAGTATATATGGGGATTTCAGAATCTCGAAGGGAACGGGCACAAACACCAGTTAAACATGACCAAAATTAAATAGGATTACCAACTGAAATAAATAATCATAATTTTTAATTCCAATTCAAGATGAACCAACTAAATTAAATGATAAATATATTATAATGAATTAATTGCTTGGTGATTAATAACTTAGAACAGTTTTAATTATGAATTACTTTATATCACTAATATAGTTATGAATTACTGTTTACAATTCATTGTTGTAAATGTGGTTGATTAGCAATTATGCACAATGATTAGATATTTGTTCTTTGTGTAGTGTAACTTTGTTTATTTTATAGTGATTTACTTTTGTACTTAACATTAATGTTCCAATTCATTCAAATTTGAATGTAACAATTGCTATATTGTATTATTTATACTATGTATGTTTTGATGTTCTATGTACACTGGTCCTTTCAGCACTGCTGCTGATCAGTTTGAAATATATACCAAAATAAATAAATAAAAAAGTAATTTTCTCATCGGGTTATGCACAAATACCAGTGAAATGTTATTTTGATCAAGGATTGTCCTTTAGCCTTAACCCACTGTTGCTGCTCTCTATCAAGGTGTGTATAAATGGAGACCCGGAAAGCTAGGAATATGGTTCCTTTGCACTGTGTATGCCTAACTGGTGACTGGCTAAAATACTCCCTATGGAGTGGAAAATATGCACTTTGTGTGTAGGTGTGATTGCAGTGTGTATCCCTTGACCAGGGTAATAATGATACTGAAAAGTGCTATGATCTTTGCGTTACTAGGGGTATAGAGTACAGGTATCTAGTAACATTGTCAAAATCCTCAAAACTTTCTTGGAACTCTAGCGGTTCTATCATATCTTGTTGTATTCATATATACAATAGAAGCATGGGACAGGTTTTAATTTTGTTCGAGTTTCCCTTTTGTTAAAAAGATATTTATGATTGAAGTGTTCAGATTTTTAAATATCCACTGGATAGTCATAACCATGTACAAAGTCAATGCAATGGGTTAGTGGCTATCACTTTACATTTTGCTCATTACTCGGACATATATAATTATGTAACATCCATTTAACATGAACTTTTTGCACATTACTTAGTGGACATATCAGATCACAACACTACACATTGTGTCAAGCATTCATCACTTTATGCACATGTCAACAAAGTTACTAGATCCCTTAAACCGACCTTGCTTGCCACTCATAGGCACATTACCATGTAGTTTGTGTTCCTCATGCGTCACTCATGGACAGTCATCCAAACCTAGACAGAAAAATCCACCTCGTTATGGGGTCCTTTAATATTATGACGTCATAATATGTAGAGAACGGGTGAGAAACGAAAATCATCAAAGAACCCTCAAAACATATCGGCTGATTTTTCGGACTAATCCAAACCACTCTCATTCCATATCAAAAGCAACAAGAAAATAATCATATTATATGACCGATCAAATATTATCAGATCCTTTTATTAGCACAAACTAAAAATAATATATTTTGTTCATGTTATAATAAATTGTATTTTACCATTGACTGAATTCCATGAATGAGTTGCCTAAAATACAATTTTAAAAAGATTTGCCTTTTTTCATATTTTTGTTTTGTTTTTGTATTTGTTTTTTGTTTTTTAACATACTGAGCTCATAATAATGTTGTATCATTGTAAATACAAGGCAAGATGACCAATAATACAGTTTTACATATCGTCTATTAAATTAACGTTCACTGCAGTACACAAAAATATGATTGTTGACGTCAATAATAGACATATTCAATGTTCAACTCGAAACTCCTGTGCAGTCTCCCCTCCCACGGTAGGGAGCTTTTGCATGTTTGAACTTGAAACTGTGCAATCTTGTGCATACCTATAGGCAGTGGCGTAGACAGGTACTTACACCTTGGGGGGGGGGGGGGGGGGTGACATTTTTCCCCGGCCGAGACCACCTGCAAAAATGTTTCGAGACCGATGAAATTGGGGCAAAATTGGGCAAAGACCTAAGGGGGCTCACAATTTTTTTTTTGTGCAGGGGCTCCTGCCCAACCGCACTTGGACTTGAAACTGTGCAATCTGGTGCAAACCTAGATAGGAAATTCGGGAGTAAGATTGACTGTATCTAGGAAAGTGTGTTATGATTTGGGGGGAGGGGGGTGTTCCCCCTCCCACGGTAAGGAGCTTTTGCATTTTTGGACTTGAAATTGAGCAATCTGGTGCATACCTAGATAGGCATTTCGGGAGTAAGATTGACTGCATTTGTGTAAGCATGATATGACTTGATCGACCAGAATTTTTCAATATATTTTTCACGAAGAAAACAAATAATTGACACACTGAATATGTACCCCAACATTTATTTTCATACACAGGTCCAACATAAACCTTATGCCACATTATCTATTATCCAACAACATAGCCATGACTGAGTGCCGATGGAGTGAAGCGACCGAGGGCTGGGGCAGAGCCATATGGGGGGGGGGGGGGGGGGGGGTTGGGAGGGGGGTAACGGTTAAGATGTTGCATTTATATACCTGAAATGGTGAAATTTGGTGCACGTCACACAAGCAGCCAGGGCAATGCGGATGTAGGCACACGGGAACTACATGCCCGGTAGAGAAAAAGTACTCACCCCAGATTATACCAAGTTACATAACAAACTGAGATAATCTGTTCGCACGCAAAGTGCGCAGTGAAAACTTGGATGTATAAATTAGATGTTGAATGTTAGAATTAACAAGTCTTAGCTCATACATTGTATACCACTCACACACACAAACACATGCACCTACAGGGTAGCCATACAATTATTAGGACACCTTGGAAAAATCACTTCAATTTAAATGATAGAACAAATTTTAAAGAACATGTTTGGTAAAAAGCTGCCTAGAATTCATTGTATGTGTTTATTAGATGCTGCTTCGTTGAAATCATGATAAAATATAAGACAATTTTTGAAAAATTATCAAAATAGTTAGTTTCATATTTTTCAGGGTGTCCAAATAATTATTGGCTACACTGTACATCATTCAAACACACACAACACAAAATGTATTTTCCTCAAACCTGGGGGGGGGGGGGGGGGAGGGGGGGGGGGATGATTGTACACGTCACCCCCCCCCCCACCCCACCTTGTGAGGTGGGGGATGCATCCCCCTCACCCCCCACCCATTGTCTACGCCCCTGCCCATAGGAAGGAAATTCGGACTTGACGCCATGTAGCCTACTTTATGTGGGTAAGTGCGTCATGATTCTATCCGACTGGGAAAACAAGTTTGATTTGTGTCATGAAGAAAACATGATTAAAAAAAAAAAACACTCATGATACAACAACACGGAACAAGGTATACCAGACGTATAGACAAGACCGATTCCCGAAGGAGCAAAGCGACCTAGAAGGGGGATGGTTTGATGGGAGGTGGGTTTCTGCTCGTATACGTACGGTAAGGGAGATTTTGCAATTGTTTACTTGAACATTATGCAATCTGGTGCAAACCTATGAAGGGCATTTGACTTGCGGTATAAACTTATTTGACTTGGCATGAAGTATAATCTGAGTTATATCTTTAGAAATACACTTTTTAAATCACTGGTATCAAATGAGAAATTACCCATGACTTAATTATTTTTTGTTGGGGGGGGGGGGGGGGGAGCCCCCTACGCCCCGCCACCAGTACGCCAGTGAAAAAGGGCATTGGAAGCATGTGCGGATTGTGCCCCCACCCCAATTTGACAAAAAAATAAACATAACAAAATCTTTAGGGGTAATTCCTTATAAAATAAAGATATACAAAGAGTTTGCCCTCAATAATTCGCTTGCCCCCATCCCTCCCCCCCCCCCTTAATCAGTCCGACAATGCTTTCCCGCTGCTTCACCACCCTGAGTGACGTCATCCCGGCCGATAGGGACTATAATGCCCACATTCCTGGTCTGGTCCTAGTCTTGAGCAGGACTAGCAGGAGTGCCTTCATCTCCTTGGACGTTGTCATCCCAGCCCAGAGCCAGACCTAGTCCCAGATCTGGCAAGATTGGGACCACGAGGAACTCGTCAACTGACAGCTTCTCATCACCTGTCGAAGTTGTCATGTTGTCCGGTTGAAGAACTTGTTGCAACTCTGCCAATGGCAGATCCACACGTAGCGGTCAACTGACAGCTTCTCATCACCTGTCGAAGAGAACGGGAAGAGAGGACAAACGTTTAGCCAGGACTATACACTAGCACTTGCCCTGTTGCCCGGGGCATGTTGCCCGGGGCAAGTAAAATTGATGTCGGGCAAGTGCAAGTAAAATTTTACAAATGGCCTAGTTTGGTTGCCAGATCTGGCAACTAAATTATTGGTCAACTATGAGCAGGAAACTTTCTTTTATTATGTGAAAATCTCATGTAGAAGTATTAAAGTAGGGCAAGTAACAATTAAAAAGTTATGATTTTTACTAGCCCAAATGGGGCAGTAAGGAAAAAGGGTTAGCACGGAGACTTAGCCATAGTTATATAGTTTGTATTATTTCTCACTAGTTTAGTGGCAGTTATATGCAGTGGCGTACCCATGATTAGTCGAAGATCCATCTAATTTTTAGGCTTTAGCTTGGAAAGATTCCAAACTTGTCCTAATATTTCTCACAATATCTCAAATATTTGCATAATAACTCTTTTAAACAATTTTTATTTTAATTTTTATAAACAATTTATGTATTGATCGATCGATCGATTGATTGATTGACTGGATGATTGACTGGCTGAGTGATACAGTTACTGATTTATTGGCCGATTGTAACGTGGCTAAGATGTCATCGTTTGGTAGCTTAAAAACAAATAAATGTCTTTCAAGAATAGACGTGACCAAGATTTGTAAGTTAATTTGTTACAAGTTAACCATGTACCTACCTTCCAATCAAAGGAGTGCACTCCCCACCCCAAAATATTTGGCAGGTCGATCAGAAAGGAGATGATCCATAGTCTAGAGACACAATCATTAAGGGAATGGTTGTCCGGTTGAAGAACTTGTTGTAACTCTGCCAATGGCAGATCCACACGTAGCGGTTGCACTGACGGCGATGGCGGCAATGCTCCACAGCGAACAGGTACATCTGAAAAAGAACGACATATAGTCCAGTATAGGTACATTAAAAGTCACGACGATATGTTTAGAATCACGACATAAATATGATAATGATGCATTGTATAGGTATACTTTAATTCAAACATGTCAAATCCTTATATATTCAGAATACACTTATAAAAGTTATATTGATATTGCCGTGTATACGATTGACTTAATCTTATAAGTGTATTCTGAATATATAAGGAGTGAAAGTTTCATAGAATCACTTATGGTATATTGCCCCATAGGCCAGGGGTGCCACCCCCCCCCCCCCCCCCCCCCCCCCCTCTCCTCCACACACACAGTGACACATTCCTAGCTAGCTGGGCCTGGCTGAAAGCAACCCTGAACTGAAGGATTAAGAGTTCCATTTGCACCCCCACAAAATTACAAACTTCCAACATGGAAATTAAGGTATGGGACAGTGCATAGTGCATCTAGGGTCTAAGAGTCCCATTTTATAGATGTTAAATAGATCAATATCTACTATTAATTACAAACCGGGTACATAGTACCTATCTTGTCTGAGATTAAATACAAATAGTTCATAGTTTCAAGTAAAAACTTACCACTTTCACAGAAATCATGGTGGGAAAGTCTCGCATCTTCAAGACTTCGATGTTTAGCTTTTGGTACCACCCAGATGATCAGAAAAAAATTCACGATAAAGTTGACGATAAAGTGTGCGATTTTGCAAATATTATCGTGAATATGGGAACAAAGTTCACGATAAAATGTGCGATTTTGCAAATGTGATCGTGAATATTGCAACAAAGTTCACGATAAAATGTGCGATTTTGCAAATTTGATTGTGAATATTGCAACAAAGTTCACAATAAAATATACGATTTTGCAAATCGTGAAACAAAATTCACAATAAAATATGCGAATTTGCATATCTCATCGTGAATCGTGAATCCAAATTCACGAATTTGCAAATCTCATCGTGAATCGTGAATCCAAATTCACGATTCACGATGTCCCTTCAGGGCCACCATACTGATCAGACCATCAGACCAAGGAGGTATACTAGTACATCCATCCTTGATCATGCAGAGTCCATGTTCAAATCAAACACTGACTGTGAGAGTCAATAGACAGTAGTAGTGCAAGTGTGAACTCTGTATGACCCCAGTCGCCGGCCAATTCCACGTAAAAACTCGAGGGGTAGCGACTAGCGACACACTATCACACGACTATCGGTACTATCACCCGATACCAGGGAGCGGGTCCCGGTGAGAATTGTTACGTAATTGTTTAACGCGATGGCGGAAGCTGGACTTATTACCTATGGTAATTGCTTCCAAATGAATCAATCTAAACCACGGCGATGAATTCCTGCATTTGAAATGATGGATGGCTTCGGTAATTTTGTTGCAAGCGGCTAATCACAATACTGAATGAAATTGCTTGACACAAAGCATACACAGAATAGATATACAGTGAAAACCAGTGCATATTAGTGACCACCTAAGAGAAACAAGAAAAGTGGCCACTGGAGACAGGTGACCTCTATACACAGGTGTCATAATTCATAACACTGTTTTTTTTCTCAGCAGGGACAATTTTTGGTGGCCACTAACACAGGTTTGACTGTATGCATACGTTGGATAGTGCGTTGAAACATTTTTAACGTTGACTAACGTTGAAAATAAAAACCGCAGTATTTCGTAATAAAAACATATACACTGTATTTGATATATCGCTTATTATATGTGTTGGGGATGGTCTTGTGCTTTTTATATTTGAATGTTTGTTTGTGTGTGCGTGTGTGTGGATGTGAGTGTGTGTGTGTGTGTGTGTATGTATGTGTGTATGCACGAAGCAGGGATCTGGGAGTGTAGACCTCCTAATTCCATGCATGAAGTATGTTACAAAACCAGCTGTAATTTGTGTTTGTGTATTCAATTATGTTATGCGTATGTTTGCATAATATTGGGGTAATCAAAGAGAATTAGTGTTTGATAACGTCTTCTCAGCAAATGCCAATGGCAATGCCACCCTCTCCACTTGTATAAATAATTAAGTTGATGAGCCTTGATATTTTCCCACAGTATATAATTATACAGAACCGCAGACGTGTCGGAAAGTGATTCGGAAGCAATTTGAATTCCGCTATCTTTCTAATTAGCAAGCGCCGTTCAGCCGTTCAGCCGTTCAGCCGTTATTTGTTTTGTGATAAAAGGATTTATAAGCGTCGTAGACAGAGCGTCTATATAGCGCGCAAGGTGTTTTGGTTTGAACGTTTCACCATGTGTGGAGTGGGCACTGTTTGAAATGCTACAAGAGAGGTGATCTGGGCCCCGTTGCAGAAAGAGATCGATTGTAAGTTACGATTGATCGTAAGTCAGAAAATGTACGCGTTTCAACCAATCAGATTTGCGCATCTAGAACACGTGATCTGACTTACGATTAATTGCAACTTACAATCGATTGTATCTTTTTCTGCAACGGGGCCCTGGTCTAGTGGTCAGAGCTCCACTCTGCCCACTTATCGGCCCGGGTTCGAATCTCGGTCGCGTCTATCGGATGGTGACGCAAACAGGGCGGTCCCAGACGTAAATAATCTTCATTGATTGAAGGCGTCTACAGAAACCAAATAATCAACCAACCCGCTACATCGCTAGTTTATTTATGATAGGCAAGCAAAAACTCAGTCTTCTTCTTGTCCGATCCGATCGGGCCACCATAGAAAGTAACGTTTGATTTCTAGCTTGGAATAGTTTCACCTTTTCACTATTATCTTTTCTGTGTCGTTGGTAATAAATCCCCGTCCAGATTTCGCTCACTTTTCATCTGTTAGTCCCATTCATAACGTTTCGTGTTACCTTTTTGTCACCGACTAGGGATCGTAGAATTGCATTGTAGAATACTAATATGATAACCGATTATTATTCATTTGTCAAACTTGAGTTTCATAAAATTATCCCGTTTAATATTAATATTATGACGTTTTGTATTACAACTTTGTGACTCAGTAGGGATTCCAAAATCTCTAAATTTATGATTTGTGATTCCGTTGTCAAATTTTAGCATCAATTTGACGCGTTGTGTTACATTTTTGCGACTAACTTGGGATAAAAAAAAAACACTCTTCTACAGCAATATGCTATATTCTTTTCAACGTTTTGTGTTACTTTTTTTGCGACTAACTTGGGATTGATTGAGAGTAATAACGATCCATTTTGTTCAGGTGTAATTGGCGTGTGGAGACTCCACCCTAACTTATTGGGTTCTTGATTATTGATGACAGTTGTATACAAGTTCTACCGATTTAATAGCTAGCCGAAATCTGCAGCGAATATTGCTGCGAATGCATGTTTGTGTGTGATTTTGACTAGTATCTCCTTGGTTAGACAGAAAAATCCACCTCGTTCTGGAGGGGTCCTTTAACATTAAAACGTCATACTTATACTTAGCCCCTCCATCTCGTGAGTGAAACAACAAACGAGGAGAAGGACTGATTTATCGGTCTACTCCTTGGTGTGATGTACGGTTTTAATGAAAACAAGACGTCGCGCGAAGTTTGATTTAATTACACAGCCACTTCACAGCAAGTTACTAAGCATACGCATTTTTTTTAATTGTCACCTTATCTAAATTTAGCAAGAAATTTCATAAAAAACATTTAAATGCAAACCTTGTCCATGGAAGATTGTCCAATACATCCCCTCGGCCTAAATGTAAACATAAGTGAACGGGCATAATTTACGACAGATAGAATAACTTACAGCGACTAAAATACACCACTAAAGAAAGGTATAAATGCTAACATATTCACGTTAATCCTGGAGACATATAAGCTTGCCGGAAATTTCCCCGACATAGCAACAACTAATTCAATCAAGGTGAATTCCAAGTAGTGACATTTATTCCATAATTAGGAACAGGACAATCGAATAGCTTGTATCCAGGTCAGTAGGCAAGGAATGCACATACATTTGAATATAAAAAAAAACTATTAAAAAACTAACTTAACTATAGAGGGAGGTGATCCACTGATGCATACAGGTCTCAAATTAATGAGAATTAGGTGGCTCAAAAACACTTTCCAAACTTGTTGTGAGGAGTTTAGATAGCGTCGGTATGAAACTGGCAACTTGTCTATTCACTTTTGTATACGAACATATATACCCATTCTTACCATGGTAACACAAGACAAAGCTCCGGGGCTTGCCAGAATATTACCTGACGTATCAACAAAAACTAGAATTATGCAGTTTGCGTGGCAATGTATGTAAATTGAGAAAAAGTGAACTGGTGAATGTGGTGCACACGCTGTTTGTTTGTAGACCTATATACATTAGTTTCCCTAGGCTTTGAAATAAATATGGCAGGCGATAACCTAAAATTAACCTAGGTTTATATACAATCATAAAGATAACTAGGTAATGCTTAAATCGAATAAAGCATCGACTCCCCTAATAAAATATTTCAAAGAAAAGAGTGTGTTTACTGGACTTATCGACCATCATGATAATTGTTCTGCCTTTGAGCTATATATACATGTATAGACAAATGACATTTATTATCATGCCGGTAAGCGCTTAGCTCGATCGATTGCGTTCCAAAGCTAGACAGAATATTCCATCTCGTTATGAGGGGTCCTTTATTATTTTGACTTCATACTGGATGTAGTGTGGCAAGATCGGTAGAGCGCGCGCTTTCTGATCATGAGATCCCGAGTTCGAACCCTGCCCACTGCCTTTGTCCTTCAGCAAGACAATTTATCCACAGTTGCTGCTCTCTACCCAGGTGTATAAATGGGTACCATGGTCGGGTGTTAATTAGTCTTTGCGCCATCATCAGTGGCAGCACGGCTAGTATGCTCCCCGGGGAGTTGAGAAAGTATGCAATATCATTGTGTGGGTTTGAAATGTACCTGATGACCATGGGTATTAATATTAATATGCGCGGTAGAATATATACACATAGTTTCCGCGCTCTATAAGTGATTTATTATTATTATTATTTACCCCCATCGAACGGGTGAGAACAGAACATCGTCAAAGAACCCTCGAAACATTGGCTGTTTTTTGGACTATCCGAGCGAGTCCAACAATCCACTCTTCACTTCTGGCCAAATATCATCTGTATTTGATGAATTTTGGGGTCATTTATGACCTTTTATGAGCAAGGAAGTAAGTAATCGGGTGTCGTAAAACATGAATGAAAAGCAAGGAATGTTTTTATAGTCTGTGTTTGTTGCGGAGGGTGAACATTGGTATGTTACAAGGTGGCCAGAGGGTAGGGAGTGGCAAACCCCGGGTCAACCCACGTCAGGGGGCAGGAAAGGGGGGGGGGGGGCTCTGGTGGCGCTGAGGGGGGGGGGGGGTGTTCCCCTGCAACCCTAACTACCCCGCTTTCTGAGGTAGAGGGTTGTAAACCAGTAAACCACACCCATTTAGATTCCTGGGAAGCACAATGAACCCCTTCTCACTTTTTGTAAATTTCATTTTTGTTGTAATTTCCACTTTTGGATGTGATATGAGGGGCGGAAGGGAGGGGGCAGGGGGTGGGGGGGGGGGGGGGGTTTGAAGAACTGTACCAAAAGGGGCAACAAATCATTGTATTGTATTTATTTGGATGGCAATTGGGGCGTATTCAATGTTTGAATTCTTTCGATTTGGGGGATTGGAATGGGGGGGGGGGGGGGGGGAGGGGGGGGGTGGGTTCTAACCACCTGATGAAATTGAAACGAAATTCTTCCATACTGACACCCGTATTGAGGAGGGGGAGGGGGGGGGGGGGAGGGGGGTTAAACCACAGCAGGTAGAGCACGAGAGGTCGACGACATTCGACCAGATTTCAAAATATCATAAAATGTTATAATGTATTCATGACAAATTCATGGACTTCTTTCTTTTGACGACCTTGAATAGGAGCTATTCATGTGCACACCTGTCGCACATAATTGTAATTATTTTGACATCTGAATAACGCAATTAAAGACCTAGCGGATAATTGCTGTTGCAATGCTCATTATTGTACAGTTGAATGATTTTTCCGGCTATTAGTATTACTGGATGTAAATGGAAAAACAAGAATAAATGGCAATATGAATTTATCCATTTTGGTATTTCGGCTTCAAATAACTATTGTTTACCATTATGAATTATGACAACAAACCATCGGTGTGATATGTATTAATGAGTTCCAAAGTTTACATCTTACATATAGTATACTATTAGGAATTTCAATGAGCTTGAGTCATGGGGGGTGTTTCACAAAGATCCTAAGTTGATCTTAGCACTACGATGGTCTTAAATATTATGGAAAGCCACTAGTGTCTTGAAACATTTTTGTAAAAGTTATGTTGAAATGCATAAAATGTTGATTCAAATCATATATCAAAGAGATTCATGATCTTCACATAAATTTCATGAAATTTCTTTGATAATTAGAAAATATATATGATTTGAATCAACATTTTATGCATTTCAACATAACTTTTACAAAACTGTTTCAAGACACTAATGGCTTTCCACAATATTTAAGACCATCTTAGTGCTAAGATCAACTTAGGATCTCTGTGAAACACACCCCTGGTATATCGTAGAGCGTACATTGATTAGCGGGCACCTGACGCGACTAATTGCAACACATGGAATGCTCATTAGATGGATTTTACGCCCCAAATTAACTGGATTATTTTGAATAAACCTGTCAATAGCCTAACATCGGGCGAACATTAGACCGAAAATAACAAAACAGAACATCAGCGGCGTTGCCTAGGTCAGCGTTATCGAGGGGGAGGGGGGGGGGGGGGGGGCAATGATCCGTATAAGGAGTCGGGAGTGCACGGGAGGGGGCTAAACATGAAAATTGTTGAATATATGTGTCCATAATAATGATTTACCATGGGGGCCCGGTGGCAGTAAGGGTTGGGGCGGGCAGAAATTCCAATAGGAAAGATGGATGTTGTCTTTCGTCTCCGTTACCTAAATCACTGAAAAAAAAATACAAAATCGAAAATTTCTTTTTGAGACTATCATTACCAATTTACCCCTTCCTCGATCCCCGGGAAACTTAACGCTAAGAACACACATATAACCAAAGGCTTTACAGTAATTGTTTGGAATGTATCGCATCCGTTATGCGACCGCCCGCCGGTTTTTGACGACCTCCGGTGATTTTCCCACGAAATGGGAGTCAATCGCCGTTGCCATGGAAATGGCGGCTCCTCTATATTCAGCAAAGAAAGAGAAATGGGGAGATAGGGAGAGAGAGTGGAGGGAGGGGGGGGGGGGGGGGGGAAGGGAATGGACAGATGAAGAGAAAGTGGGAATAGAAATTAAAATGAATGCAACGAAATACACAAGAAAGTCAGTAATGGCGAAAGAGTTAAAGTGATGCCTGTGAAGTGTCTAACTCCACGAAAAATACTTGGAGCTTCCTCGTTTCTATTCTGCCATGTTGTTTAGCTTATGGTAAGAGAAGAATAAAATAGGGTTAGATTCTTTTCAAATGTCCCTTTGGTATGAAGATAATTACCATTGAAAATCATTATTTCAAAAGCGTTGATCAACGCTTTTGATAAAAAGTACAATTGTCCTAGCTGAACACGTCCGCATGCAGTACGCGTGAGAACATTCCGGAGATTGAACTTTGAGCCGAGCGAGTGCAAATTCCATGAATTCTGTACTACGTCTGTAAACATACACGGGTGCGAATATCTCAAACGGATCATTATTTACTGCGACAAATGTATGGCAGACCATCAGTATTCGGTTATAAAATATGAACTCAATATTCGTTTTTTTCACTAGGTAAACAGTGTTCGTTTTCTTTCAAACTTTCACAAATCTTTCAATTGTATTTTACAATGATATTGATATAGGATTGAAGTCTCAAATGTCATTTTGTGCAATATCTGACAACATTATTTTCTCACATTTGCAACCAATTTTCAAGAGAGAGAGAAGGGATATAAAGTGGAAGGAGGAATGAGATTTTTAAAAAGGAGATTAATAACAGAAGGACAAGAGAGGAGCAGAATTCAAACAGCGAGAGAAAAAAAGTGGTAATTAAAAGATGGAGCGAAAAAAGAAAGTCAAAATGAAAATCTGGATGTAGGGATGGAGAGAAAAGGGAAGAGAAGGAGTTTGAGAAAGAAAGATGCGATTCAAGATAGATGAAAATGGCAGAGAGAGAGAGAGAGGGGGGGGGGGGGGGGGTGGGGGTGGGACCAGAACATGAGATGGAAGGGAGATAATGGCTGTTTGTTTGTTTTTTTCCGTGCACAAAAAAGTCAACATCGAAACAATAGTCAAGAAGATTCATACAAACAAAAGAATATTACAATACAAATCGTACATACAATACTCAATAGCAATAATATTATAGATTAGAAAATAAAATAGATTACTAGTGATAACATAATGAAGATTACGGCTGGATAAATTAACCCATATATTCAGCTGAAGAGCATTATGGGTGTGACAGGTGAGAGAGAGGGGGATAGAGAATCAACCTGTTACAACATTCCAGTAAAAGACAACATCGCTGGCGACCTTCCGATGAACCCTACTTCAGCCAACCCGGTTACCGAACTCATTAGCCTAACCACCAGCCGGGTCGGTACTATTTTCTTAATTGGTAAGTTTATTCATGTATGTATGATTTAATCAGGAAGTGGTAAAGTGATAATTCATTAATTCTCCTGAATTTTTAGAGGATCGTCAGGCGACCTTCTTTGTATTACGGGGTTTCATAATAATCATGTTAACACAATGTAACGATAGGTCAGTTTCTATATACTTTTCGTTGGTAACATGGGTAACACGTCTCAATTTTGTTTTGGCAAAGTAAACCAGTATAAATTGAATCAAAATAACAAGTAGCATATTCACAAATACCCATGGCAATTCTTCTGCACGAACCGATTGAATACATTATCATTATACAAAACTGGTCAATTGATCTTTGATCTGACTAGTATGTTACAAAAATAATGGGAACGTCCCCCATTCAAGGGTCTTGGTGGCTCGATGGTTGAGCACCGGTCTAGCAATCCGGCGGTCTCGGGTTCGATTCCTGGCGAAGCCATTTTTTCTTTGCTCATTTTCATTCATTCAAAAAATAATCATAAAACATAAGAGAACAGCCTTGTATGCAGGATAATTTCCACGTAAAACAACTACCGTCCCCTCTTCGTTTGTGCATCAGTCAGCTGTTTGTCTTTGCTGAGACCCACTTTCCCACGTTCCCCATAGTGTCAAAATATTATCATCAAAATAATGAGCCCCGAATTGCATCGCGAACAAATCTTTATCGATCGCCGTCAGCGCCAGCGTAAAAATAGTGATGCGTTTTTAATGTTACCAGTGGCGTAAGGCGTAAACTGGGTCGAGTAGGGTAGGGGGAGGGGGGGGGGGGGGGCATTCTTATTACGGGGGCTGTTTTTTTTTCACTGGTCGACACACATTCTATAAGTTGGGGGAGGGGGGGGGGGGGTATACAGGGAGAGAACTACCCGCGCGATAGAAACAAATACATTTTGTGTTGCGAATTTCTGTATTTATTTCGGTAAACGGGTAGGAGCAATCGATTTTCTCAAATTATTTCAGAGGTTATATCCATAGACCTACTTCGTGAAATTCAATAACCTCTTGTCGCTCAACTTTGACCAGAGAGGTTTTGACCAGAGAGGCTTTGACCAAGTACCAATCCAGCAGTTTCCAGTAGCAACCATTCTCTGAAAACGAAATACTTCACACGGGAACGCATCAATGAACTTTGATTGAACTCTCTACATTTATACAATCTGTGTCACAGATGATACTTGTTGGATACCAGCTAATCTATGTAGACTTCTACCTG